>JBAIZL010000001.1:88921482-89418982 GCA_036971475.1 Prosapia bicincta | reverse complement strand
GTGTGTGTGTGTGTGTGTGTGTGTGTGTGTGTGTGTGTGTGTGTGGTGTGTGTGTGTGTGTGTGTGTGTGTGTGTGTGTGTGTGTGTGTGTGTGTGTGTGTGTGTGTGTGTGTGTGTGTGTGTGTGTGTGTGTGTGTGTGTGTGTGTGTGTGTGTGTGTGTGTGTGTGTGTGTGTGTGTGTGTGTGTGTGTGTGTGTGTGTGTGTGTGTGTGTGTGTGTGTGTGTGTGTGTGTGTGTGTGTGTGTGTGTGTGTGTGTGTGTGTGTGTGTGTGTGTGTGTGTGTGTGTGTGTGTGTGTGTGTGTGTGTGTGTGTGTGTGTGTGTGTGTGTGTGTGTGTGTGTGTGTGTGTGTGTGTGTGTGTGTGTGTGTGTGTGTGTGTGTGTGTGTGTGTGTGTGTGTGTGTGTGTGTGTGTGTGTGTGTGTGTGTGTGTGTGTGTGTGTGTGTGTGTGTGTGTGTGTGTGTGTGTGTGTGTGTGTGTGTGTGTGTGTGTGTGTGTGTGTGTGTGTGTGTGTGTGTGTGTGTGTGTGTGTGTGTGTGTGTGTGTGTGTGTGTGTGTGTGTGTGTGTGTGTGTGTGTGTGTGTGTGTGTGTGTGTGTGTGTGTGTGTGTGTGTGTGTGTGTGTGTGTGTGTGTGTGTGTGTGTGTGTGTGTGTGTGTGTGTGTGTGTGTGTGTGTGTGTGTGTGTGTGTGTGTGTGTGTGTGTGTGTGTGTGTGTGTGTGTGTGTGTGTGTGTGTGTGTGTGTGTGTGTGTGTGTGTGTGTGTGTGTGTGTGTGTGTGTGTGTGTGTGTGTGTGTGTGTGTGTGTGTGTGTGTGTGTGTGTGTGTGTGTGTGTGTGTGTGTGTGTGTGTGTGTGTGTGTGTGTGTGTGTGTGTGTGTGTGTGTGTGTGTGTGTGTGTGTGTGTGTGTGTGTGTGTGTGTGTGTGTGTGTGTGTGTGTGTGTGTGTGTGTGTGTGTGTGTGTGTGTGTGTGTGTGTGTGTGTGTGTGTGTGTGTGTGTGTGTGTGTGTGTGTGTGTGTGTGTGTGTGTGTGTGTGTGTGTGTGTGTGTGTGTGTGTGTGTGTGTGTGTGTGTGTGTGTGTGTGTGTGTGTGTGTGTGTGTGTGTGTGTGTGTGTGTGTGTGTGTGTGTGTGTGTGTGTGTGTGTGTGTGTGTGTGTGTGTGTGTGTGTGTGTGTGTGTGTGTGTGTGTGTGTGTGTGTGTGTGTGTGTGTGTGTGTGTGTGTGTGTGTGTGTGTGTGTGTGTGTGTGTGTGTGTGTGTGTGTGTGTGTGTGTGTGTGTGTGTGTGTGTGTGTGTGTGTGTGTGTGTGTGTGTGTGTGTGTGTGTGTGTGTGTGTGTGTGTGTGTGTGTGTGTGTGTGTGTGTGTGTGTGTGTGTGTGTGTGTGTGTGTGTGTGTGTGTGTGTGTGTGTGTGTGTGTGTGTGTGTGTGTGTGTGTGTGTGTGTGTGTGTGTGTGTGTGTGTGTGTGTGTGTGTGTGTGTGTGTGTGTGTGTGTGTGTGTGTGTGTGTGTGTGTGTGTGTGTGTGTGTGTGTGTGTGTGTGTGTGTGTGTGTGTGTGTGTGTGTGTGTGTGTGTGTGTGTGTGTGTGTGTGTGTGTGTGTGTGTGTGTGTGTGTGTGTGTGTGTGTGTGTGTGTGTGTGTGTGTGTGTGTGTGTGTGTGTGTGTGTGTGTGTGTGTGTGTGTGTGTGTGTGTGTGTGTGTGTGTGTGTGTGTGTGTGTGTGTGTGTGTGTGTGTGTGTGTGTGTGTGTGTGTGTGTGTGTGTGTGTGTGTGTGTGTGTGTGTGTGTGTGTGTGTGTGTGTGTGTGTGTGTGTGTGTGTGTGTGTGTGTGTGTGTGTGTGTGTGTGTGTGTGTGTGTGTGTGTGTGTGTGTGTGTGTGTGTGTGTGTGTGTGTGTGTGTGTGTGTGTGTGTGTGTGTGTGTGTGTGTGTGTGTGTGTGTGTGTGTGTGTGTGTGTGTGTGTGTGTGTGTGTGTGTGTGTGTGTGTGTGTGTGTGTGTGTGTGTGTGTGTGTGTGTGTGTGTGTGTGTGTGTGTGTGTGTGTGTGTGTGTGTGTGTGTGTGTGTGTGTGTGTGTGTGTGTGTGTGTGTGTGTGTGGTGTGTGTGTGTGTGTGTGTGTGTGTGTGTGTGTGTGTGTGTGTGTGTGTGTGTGTGTGTGTGTGTGTGTGTGTGTGTGTGTGTGTGTGTGTGTGTGTGTGATCCTTAGGTTAAATAATTTAATTTCGCCCATCTTAAAATAATATTTTCAATGCCCATCTTCATAAATAGATAACAGCAGTCACCCAGGAGAAAAATGTATAACTACATATAATATTTCACAATATTTTGGTTGCTTAGCTTCATAAATAATATCATTCAGCAACGGTTTTTGCGTTCTAATTTTCGTAATTGGAAATGTTTTCATATATTTGTTTTAGCTATTTAAATAAGAATTCTAATTAGCCTAATAGTCGGGATTTATGCAACATTTTGCCAATCAACCTATATAGGTAATCTTAGAACAATTGTGGCTTATAATGTATTTTAAATAAATAAAACCTCTTTACCAAAAACGTTATTTATACCATTATGTACATTTCGAGAGCAAAACAATCAACTTCGAAGAAGATTATTAAAAGAATAAATGCAAGAATAAAAACTTATTGTTATAATAACGTACTCTGAAGATTATTACTTTGCATTCGAAATGTTCATAAAGATTAAAGTCAGCAGTTTATTTGGCTAATTTGTTTCATTTATTTTTCAATGAAAAATAAACTTGTTTGACAATCGTTTGACAAGTCCAGCCATTTTTTTAAATTCAATAATTAATTATTTTCTTTCATTTATTTATTTGTATTCTATTTGATATTTGTTTATTTATTGTAATGTTATTTCATATAATCACTATACAAAAGATATATTTGTCTGGAATAAATATTGTCATTGTAGACTAACTATATTTATTATTTAGGTCTTATTATATACTTTTTATTATATTATACATTTATTGTTACATATATATATGTATATATATATATATATATATATATATATATATATATATAATAAATACGGTGATATGTTTTCTTGTAATGTAGTTAATAAATTAAAAATATTTCAGAAACAAGAATACTTTTAATGAATATATTTATTCAAAGCTTTTCGCCGATAAAATAGTACCAGCATCTTCAGGAAAATAATTATCTAATAAAATATTTTTACAAAATGAAATCATATGTCTCATTATAAACTGATTATGTCTCATTATGAAGACATATGATTTCATTTTGTGTAAATATTTTATTAGATAATTATTTTCCTGAAGATGCTGGTACTATTTTATCGGCGAAAAGCTTTGAATAAATATATTCATTAAAAGTATTCTTGTTTTTGAAATATTTTTAATTTATTATATATATATATATATATATATATATATAGTATATATATATAATATACTATATATATATATATATATATATATAGTATATTATATATTCTATATAGTATATATATAGTATACTATATATTATATTATATATATATATATATATATATATATATATATATATATATATATATATATATATATATTCATTGATTGATTGAATCATTTTAGCGATTTTGTTATTTCATTTACTTAAACAAAAGTAATTTTTTGTCATAATAACCAAAGTTGGTTTTCCATCAGGAAAAGATACATACACACCACCTAAATTTGGCATTTATGAAGTTATTAACCTATGGAAAAATATAAATCCTGAGACTTTGCCAAGAAATATTTGTTTAAACTTGTATTTCTTACAAAGTTCATGAAATCTTTTAAAATACAGGGATTTTCACTCAAGTATAAAAAAGGAGAAATAAAAGGTTTTGTGGTTAAGAGGCTTTACTTAATTACTTTTACATTAGTTTATGATTTTCCGAACTTTAAAGTTCGTATAGTCATGAACTAATATAAAAGTGATTAATTAAGTTTCACTGAACGGAATTGATTAGAAAATTCAAGAGGTTTTATTTATTTGAAAAACCTTGTAAAAAGTATAATACATTTTAAAAAGATAACTTGATACCACTCATTTTATCATTTATATTGCAACATAAACAATTTGTATTAGGTTTTATAAATTCAATCCTGCTTTACGTATAATTTCTGGTACTATTTTCTTGCTTCTTTTGGTATTTCACTATTAGATCTTTGTTGCACTGTTTTATTTCAATTTTATTAAACAAATTATTTGTTTACAAAGAAAGAATAAAAGCAATATTTATTCACTTATATGTAAAGAAAATGCAACTGACTCTCTAGTCACTGCCGTTGTTTTGTGTGACGGAATTCCGTACGTGCACGCGACTTGTAGTCCCTCACATCACTGGACGCGCACTAGGACAACTCGCACAGCCGGCTTGTAAATATATATATATATATATATAATTTGAATTTGAAATTCTATAAATTAATAAAGATTTCAGTAATAATTTTTTAGAACGTAAATTTTTGGTGAGGTGAAAAATGTATTTCTTTACATAAAAGTATAAGTTTTTCAAAATGACAAAAAAAAATTATAATAATACCTACATTAAAGTTTTTTCCTTAAAATTGCAAACAAAATTTATAATCACGTAATAAAGCAAAATATTTATGTTTTACACATAATATTTACATTTTCTTTTAGCAAAATTATTTTTCTTCAGGAAAACATATGATCTTTATACTTTTTAATGAAAAAATTATGAAAACAAAATTTCTTTAGAGCTTCCGATTTCTAGCTGTAAAACATTTAATATATTATACGTATTCAACTTCAAATTTAGGTTCTAAAATTAGTTTATAAAAATTACAAGCTGTGCATTTATTTCTAAATTCATAAAACATAAAGTTTTGTGTTCAACTATGAATAAGGAATTAAAACTAAAGAAATATGGAAAATTATTTCAGGGATTATGGGATCGACCTGAAACTCTTTATATCACTTACTGAATTTAATTCATCTGCAAACAAACAATTTCAGTAAATAAACCTCGAGTTAGCGCTGTTTCAAAGTTTAAAGTATCAATACTCTATGTTTATTGTGATTTATCTCGAGGCGAGATTGCTAGTGATTGACTTTGGCTCTTTTGAATTTCCCGTTACAATTGTCAAATAGCAGATTATAAATTCATTTTATCTCGGCTTGAAATAATATTAAATATATTCAAAATTCAAAAGCTATTTAACGTATTTAAGTAAGTAAAGATCTGGAGCCTTATTTGCTCTGTCAATCTTAGAAGTCCTTAAGATAGTTGTGGTGGTCAGATGACCATAAATCTCCCATCCATAGACTCTAACCTTCTGTAATTTGGCAGTAGGTAGAATGTTACTCTTTATATTCACCAACGTAGTCCTATAAGTCTCGTTTTCTCTCGACACAACCTCTTCTTTTTTTTTTGAAACATTACATAAAAGTTATCGAAATTGCTTTATTTAATCTATTATTATTTGACTATTCTATAGGTCAAATTTTATAAGCTAGCACTTGGAGACTGCAGGCCTTAGCGAGAGGCCGAGGACGTGGGGAGGGTGGAGGTGCTCGCAGGTTATTTTGAAAAACATCGACCTTTGGATTTCCGCTGACTCAGGGTTGACTCATTATTTTGTTACTTATTAGGCTTACTACTTTTTAATTTATATTATAAATAACAACAAATGTTAATAGAGCGTTCACGGAAGCCTCGATTTACGGCCCCGATGAGGGAAGACGTCAGTAACTGATATTTTATAGATGACGAATAAACAATTTCTACCCAAGAGCCAAGTGCCATCTTATAATACTTGATCTATATGTCTCGTGATAACCTATCTGATTCTCATCTTTATTAATTTATTTTTAAAAAAATTCATTAAAATGAATAATTTGCTTACCTCGAAGCTTTTACCTTGACTCCCAGACCTCAAAATTCTCGATTATTCCACGTAGTTCCTTACTCTGCGCCCTTTTTCTTATCTTTCTTTCCGGTCTAACAATACCTCTGATCATTATTCCGTTCCTCACCTTAACAAACATAGGCTTGAGTTCCTTTCTCTTCTTTGCGAAACCAAAATCACTCTTCTACATTTCTGTCTACATGTGTTTGCAAATTTTAACGTCAACTTAGAAGTTTTCTACTTCAAATTGTATCTAGTTGTTTCTAACTATGACTAAAACCTTGAAGACTTTTTACAAATTCTTACTTTGTACTCAATCTCTATATAGTTATCATCATTTACGCCCTACATCTTGGTTTAACTCTCTGTTTCACGCGCAGCGGGGAATCCCCGCTTTTTTTAGTTAATGTAGTGTTATTGCTAAACGTGCTTTAATATTTGAGTGAAACTGGAATCTTCCTTTTACCCACCACGCACCAGAAAAATCCGATTCAGCTGATATCTAGTCGATAGTCAACACACAAAGACAGTTTAAAGTGGTTTTGGGGAGGAATCTCCGCCTATACGTGTACCTATGTCATTCTTTTATGTTAAAAACATTATTCTTTGATTTAGTGATGTATTTAAATTATGATATAAATTCTTAGTTTTATTTGTCAACATAAACGTAAATTTAGAAGGACTTTATTATTTCAGAGAGTATTTTATGTAACTTCGTATCAAAGTTCTGAATCGGCGACGAATTTCCCAACTACGCGTGTGATTACGTTACAAAAGGTAAAGTTTTGCTAATGGGATTTGAGAATTAGAGTGAGGAAATTCCCGACGTGCGTGTAACCGTGTTACTTTTTCTACGCGTATAACAGGGGCCTAACAGGCATATAAAGACAGCCAGGGTCTCTATAAAAATTTTATTAAAGAGGTTAAACGTGCTTCTTGGGAAAAGTGGTGCTCAGAGACAAGCACACTGAGTGACACTGCTAGCCTGTTTAAGGTGTTAGCAGGTGGACCGAGGGGAGAGCTTAAGTTTGTCAAGAAGACTGATGGTAGCTTTACTGACACCCCGGAGGAAACACTGCGTCTGCTTATGAGGAACAGTTTTCCCGATATTAGACCGGTAGGGGACGGTGCTCAAAACCTCCGACATACTGGGCTAAGGGCGGACTGGAATATTGCTGGGCAGGTGATCTCAGGGCAAAAGGCGAGAGAGGCGATTCTGTCTTTTGAGCCTTTTAAAGCGCCTGGATTAGATAATATTACTCCAGCACTACTACAAAATTGCTTGGAGGAAATAATAGGGCCACTGACAGGATTACTCAGAGGCTGTGTTGCCTTGGGTTACTCGCCCGAGCAGTGGCTCAAAACGAAGGTTATCTTTATCCCCAAACCGGGGAGGAAAGGTTACACAAAGGTAAAGGACTTCAGACCTATCAGCCTCACATCTTTCTTGTTAAAGACATTGGAAAGGCTGGTGGACCACTATTTGAAGGAGGGACCTTTGAAGCAGTATCCGCTTCATCAGGACCAACACGCCTACCGAATTGGTAGGTCAGTGGAGACTGCGCTGTTGTCGGTCGTAGACTTTATTAAGGGTCAGATCAACAACAAGGGGATATGTATTGGGGCTTTTCTTGATGTGGAGGGGGCTTTTAATAGTACCTCTAGACTGGCCATCAAGAGAGCAGCTATGGATCATGGGATTTCTGATGGAATTATAAGTTGGATTATGAGTTCCTTGGAAAACCGGATAAGTTCTGCATCCTGGATGGGGTGCACGATAAATGGGATGGTCTCGGAGGGCTGCCCTCAGGGTGGAGTGTTATCCCCTTTGCTGTGGAGCCTTGTCGTGGACGGTCTACTAAGGACACTCAGTGGAATGGGTGTGAAGGTGGTAGGATATGCGGATGACATAGCTATCCTTGTTAGAGGACCATTTGAAGAGGCCCTCAAAGACCTGCTTCAAGAGGCACTCAAGGTAACAGAAGCATGGTGCAGGGAGAATGCACTATGCATTCAAGGAGAGAAATCTGTGGCACTCATCTTCACTAGGCGATATAAAACTAAATAGCTGGAGATGATGGAAGTTGGTAATACCAAAATAAGCTACGTTGAGAGCGCTAAATATCTGGGAGTTATTCTGGATAGGAAGCTACTCTGGCGTGAGCATTTGGAGGATAAGTGCAAAAAAGCCATAGCTACGTTCTGGCAATGCAGAGGAGCAATAGACATGAGATGGGGTTTGGGTCCACGTCAGATGAACTGGATTTATTCCGCCATTGTGGTGCCGAGGTTGGTCTTTGCCTCTATCGTCTGGTGGGACAGGGCACAGAAAGAAACAAGTAAAAGAATGCAGGACCGCGCGCAGGGGCTCTTCCTTAGAGGCATAACAGCTACAAGGAGAAGCACACCATGTGCGGCCATGAGGGTTGGATTTTCCATCCTTGAGTCTTCAAATTAGGATGGAGGCAATGAAAACTGCATACTGGCTAAGCTGTACCGGCCAGTGGAAGACAAGTAGCAAACTTCATAAACAGCTATTTGGGGATTCACTGAAGGAGCTCTGGATAGAACCTCAGGATAAGATACTGTCTCTTAAGAGAGAAAAAGGAAACTACAAAATCCTTATTCCTGCAAGAGAGGCATGGGCGGAGTATACACCCATACATGGTGAAATCTGGTTCACCGATGGGTGTAAGATGAAGGAAGGAGTGGGAGCAGGATTTAGTGGACCGAGATACCAAGACAGATTTTGTCATCGCCTGGAGAACTACAACTCTGTCTTCCAGGGAGAGGTGCTTGCGATCAAACTATGTGCTGAGGAAATAATAGGGTCTGGCAGGAGGGGCAAGACCATCTGGATTTGCTCGGACAGTCAGGCAGCTCTGAAGGCTTTAGGTAAGGCTAGTACCAGCTCTAGGTTGGTGGCTGAGACTATGGCTTCTCTAGCAGAGCTGAGTAAGTATAATTCACTCAACCTAACCTGGATTCCAGGACATTCTGGCTGGATAGGGAATGAGAGAGCTGACGCCTTAGCAAAACAAGGGTGTATAACCCAAGGACCGTTGCTGAGGGCAGTGGGCATGCCGCCTCAGGAGGGGCGCAAGAGGATCACGGCACATATAGACAGGTTGTGCAGGGAAGAATGGAATGTAACCTTGGGGTGTAACAAATCCAAGGTACTGTGAGGTTACTCAGGAGATTTGTGGGGCAAAGAACTACTCTCCTTAAGTAGACATCAACTCAGAGCTACTGTAGAGCTGGTTACAGGCCAAGGGAATCTGAGGGGGTTCCAATACAAAATTGGAAAATCTAGGTCCCCTGTGTGCAAGAGATGCGACGAGGACCAAGAGGAAAGCCCAATCCATGTACTCTGTGAGTGTCCTGCTTTGGGAGCTACAAGGAGAAAGTGGTTTGGCTGGCAGGTATGTACACCAGAGGATATCAGAAGATCTAGCATCAGGTGGATACTTGATTTCTGCAAAGAGGTAGGTATCCACTAAGCTAGTCCTGTGGTTGGGATGGGAAGAGAGTACAAAGGCTACAGCTAAGTGCTCTACACCGATAAGGTCCCTCCTCTCTCCGAGTTTTAGTAATTCTGTGTCTGCTAAAAAAAAAAAAAAAAAAAAAAAAAAAAAAAAAAAAAAAAAAAAAAAAAAAAAACGACGGGGCTAAATAACTTAAAATTTCATGTAATGAATATGTATAAGGGTCTTCCATATTAATACAATAACCACTTGTATTAGATTTACAATGCTACATAATCCGATGCTTCTTAGCATAAAATCTCTGAATATGCTACAAACGGTTGTCCATTAAAAAAAAAAATATTTTATATTCGTCCGAAAACATTTTTTAAATCGATAACATCATTATTAAGATGTTTATGTTCATACTTACACGTTTTTGGAAAAATATTTTTGATCTCTATGATTATATAATCAGTAATGGACGGCATCACACAAAACAACACCTACAATTAAATCAAACCATGAATAATCGTACCTTTAAACATGACTCAATTCTCATCATTAATCATTCATTTATATTACAATATAAAATTACTTGCGACCAGACATTCCATTGGTATAAGCTGCTAAAATTATTAACTTACACTTGGAGTTATAGTTTTCGTCTAACAACTTCTTCATCCTCACGTTTCTGCTGCTAGGATCCCTGCAGTTGGGTTTCCCGGTTCCAATTATTGAAAGCTAGAAGTAATGTGATCTAAAAGTAGGTGTGATCTGTATCGTGTTTGTTCATTTAGAATGTTATTTTTACATGTATTGCTATGTTTGTGTATTTCCTATTGTTCTAATGTGTTTAATTTGTGGCCTTTGTTGCATGTGTGGAGAATGTTCATGTTATTTTCCATACTATTGCATGAATGGTAGGTGTCCTGGGGCGATTTAAAAAAATGGATTTACTAGAGGTGTGCAGTGCATTTATGTGTTCTTTATATCTTTTAATGAAATATCTGTCTGTATCTCCATTGTAGAATTGATTGCAATCGGTACATTGTTGTTTGTATATTACTGGGGTTTTTTATGTGTTGGTGTTGTTAATGTTGCGTTCGATAGCAGTTTGGCTTTTATTTGTTGTTCTGTAAGTTACATTGCATTCTGCTTTCTAGAATTTTTATAGTATTTTATTTGTGAGTTTATCTATGTATGTGAGGGTGATGAATTTGTTTGTGTTCGTATTTTTGTTATTATTCTTGTTGAGTATTTTTCTGTGTAGTTTGTCTATTAATTATTGGTCATACCCGTTTATGTGAGTTAAATTTTTGATTTGTCTAGTTCTTCTGAGTATTAGGTTGTTGACATAGTTATTTTGTTTAGTCTGTGTAGTAGAAGTATGAAAGATACATGTTAATGTTGTATTGCGTGGTTCGATGTGTTGTGTATCAGTGTATATGTCATGGTCGGCTTGAGGTATATGTTGAATTCATGTTGGTTTTCATTCTTTGTTATGGTGACATCTAATAAATTCAATGTTTTGTTGATTTCAAATTTTGCTGTAAACCGAATATTTTTATGTATCTTTTTTCTTTTTTGTGTTTGGAGTTGTTGGCGTTGTATCATGTTTCCTCTGCATAGTACTATAACATCGTCTACATATCTGTGCCAATATTTTATCTGATCTGCGTGTTTGTTGTTATTTAGGATTTCGTTCTTTTCCATGTGTTGCAGAAATACTTCTGCCAGGATTCTTGAGATCGGTGAATCAGCTTAATGTTGTTTGGACCTGCACTTTGAATCTCTACCAAGACACGAGAATGAGTCCCTGCATTCACCATGTGCTGCAAGCAGACCGATGCAGATGGGCGTCTACCACTGTTGGTGCCGTGTCGCCAGGACTACCTGCCCGTTCCAGTGGCCTGCGAGGAGGACCTACAGCGTCTCTTTGGCGAACTGCAGGAGAGCCTTCGCAGAGGATTCCGATGCGTCGTCACCGTCAGGACATCAAGGGTGACGACTCGGAGGGGCCAGTGCAAGGACTGCGGGACCGTTGGACATGCGTCCAAGCGGTACGGCGGCTGTCCGAAGCACGAGTCCCGGCCCCGCCGACAGAAGAGGCAGAAGCAGACGACCGCACCGGGAAGCGATCGCCAGGTCCTCGGGGGACCTCCAGTCTCCCCCAAGGTGCTGCCGCCAACACCTGCGGACAGCAAAGAGGCTGCGTCGTCGTCGTCGTCGCCGCCGGATACTGTTGCGGTATCAAAGAAGGCTGCTCCCCCTCGTAAGAGGAAGTACCGCAACACGGAGTACAGGGAGGATCCCGCTGCTGTGGCTACCGGCTGGGAGAGAGTGTGGCGTCGCCGCCGTCGGCTGAAGACCAAGCCGGCACGTGTCGAGGAGTTGAAGAGGAAGTACTTCTTCTGGGACTCCGAAGAAGCCGACGACACGTGTACTGAGCTGATCCCACGCGACGAGCTCGATACATCGTTTAAGGAAATAACTGAGCTCGTCCTAGCTCCGGGAGTCTGCATCCCGGACAAAGACCTTGCCGTAGGCCACATCGAGATGTATGAAGAACTCATGATGGACGAGGAGGAAAAGGAGCTCAGGTCTAAACGCCGGTGGCGCAATAAGCGACGGGCATAACGACGGCAACGACGCAGAGAAGCGGAAGCAGCCTCCCTATTAAAATAAGTTATTCTTTGTATTAAGTAAATTGTAATTTTCTCATTTTTTCTAAATTTGTAATGTTTTCTTTGTAAAAATTCTTTGACAATAAATTTCCCAATCTGTTCTGTTCTTATAAGCTTAATGTTGTTTGGACTTGTACTTTGACTCTGTACCAAGACACGAGAGTGAGTCCCTGCATTCACCATGTGCTGCAAGCAGACCGATGCAGATGGGCGTCTACCGCTGTTGGTGCCGTGTCGCCAGGACTACCTGCCCGTTCCAGTGGCCTGCGAGGAGGACCTACAGCGTCTCTTTGGCGAACTGCAGGAGAGCCTTCGCAGCGGATTCCGATGCGTCGTCACCGTCAGGACATCAAGGGTGACGACTCGGAGCGGCCAGTGCAAGGACTGCGGGACCGTTGGACATGCGTCCAAGCGGTACGGCGGCTGTCCCAAGCACGAGTCCCGGCCCCGCCGACAGAAGAGGCAGAAGCAGATTCCCGCACCGAGAAGCGATCGCCAGGTCCTCGGGGGACCTCCAGTCTCCCCCAAGGTGCTGCCGCCAACACCTGCGGACAGCAAAGAGGCTGCGTCGTCGTCGTCGTCGCCGCCGGATACTGTTGCGGTATCAAAGAAGGCTGCTCCCCCTCGTAAGAGGAAGTACCGCAACACGGAGTACAGGGAGGATCCCGCTGCTGTGGCTACCGGCTGGGAGAGAGTGTGGCGTCGCCGCCGTCGGCTGAAGACCAAGCCGGCACGTGTCGAGGAGTTGAAGAGGAAGTACTTCTTCTGGGATTCCGAAGAAGCCGACGACACGTGTACTGAGCTGATCCCACGCGACGAGCTCGATACATCGTTTAAGGAAATAACTGAGCTCGTCCTAGCTCCGGGAGTCTGCATCCCGGACAAAGACCTTGCAGTAGGCCACGTCGAGATGTATGAAGAACTCATGATGGACGAGGAGGAAAAGGAGCTCAGGTCTAAACGCCGGTGGCGCAATAAGCAGCGGGCATGGCGACGGCAACGACGCAGAGAAGCGGAAGCAGCCTCCCTATTAAAATAAGTTATTCTTTGTATTAAGTAAAGTGTAATTTTCTCATTTTTTCTAAATTTGTAATGTTTTCTTTGTAAAAATTCTTCGACAATAAATTTCCCAATTTGCTGTTGTGAGTGAAGTAGTTCTGTTGCCTAGTGGTGTTCAGAGTGTGTATGATTTCTTTTGCGACTTCTTCTGGTGTATGTTTAAGTATTAGAGTGTCTTGTAATATGTATAGTGTTTCTGTGACCGGTATATTGGTATATAGGTGTGTGATGTCAAAGAGCGCCAAGGTTGAGTTGTGAAGGATTTTAATGTTCTTTATTTTGTTTTATTATGTTTGAGTGTGTGTGTGTGTTCAGTTTTATGTATTGTCTAATAGTTTTATCCATATGGCGTGTTAGTTTATGTGAGGGTGATTGTTGGCTATTGATTATCGGTCTTATTGGTGTTCCTTGTTTATGTAGTTAATGAAGTGCTTGTAGTGTAATTGCCGTAGGCCTTATTGCGTTAGGTATTTTTCCTGTGTTTTAGATATTATGTGTTTAATTGTAATACGGTATTTGTTTTTTATTTCTTAATTTGTTTCTGTGATGTTGTATTTTGCAATAAACTTATTAACTTTTTTGTTTAAACCATGTGTATGCATAATAACTGTAATATTAGCTTTATCTGCTTTTAAGTATGAATGTTCTTTGGCTTTTTGTTTTAGTAATTTGACTGTCTGTATTTCATTAGTGTGTGTTATGCTTTTTTGGACATGGTGTGTTTTAATTGTGTTACTAATTAAAATGTGGTAAGTGTTCTTGATGTTCTATTTCTATCTGCTGAATATTGGTTTCAGTGTTAATTATAATTGCTGTTTTTGTTTTCTTGTTATCTATGTAGTGTGTATTATGTTTTAGGCCTTTATTTATTAATGATATTTCTTCAGTCATTAACAATCATCTCGCATGAACAACAACAAATTTTCGAAAACCATACTACTCCTAAAGAACAACAATTTAGGAAATGATACTACTCTTAATTTAATAAACTCACAATTGTATCAAGCGAGAGTTAACTTACAACACGTAACATTTCCTTCCAATCACAATTGGTTTTACTGCACGTGGTTGCTATGGTTACCATTCATACAACTCACAAGGGTTCGTCTTCACACTTGTCCTTAGGTTTGCTATATGATTTAGAACCACTAGATTCTTAATTATTGCATACTAATTATATTTTAAATGGAACCAAATAGTGTTTTATGAGTATTGTGTTAAAATAACCTTTCAAGTTATCTTTAACTGAGATTTACAGACAACCTAATTTTACCTATATTTTATACGGGGCTTGAAAAATGTTCAGAACGTTTTAATATCTGCTTTCAGTTTTGCAGGATGTCATAAACGCAATTAACCAATGCATTATACCAACCAGAACCAAATCACAAACCTTATACTACACACGTGGTTTATCACTATTGTATTACTAGTCATAAATCTCCGATTTTGTTTAAAATTCAGTTCTCTTAGTTCACACTCTCACTAAATATAAAATACCGTACTTTTTATTCATCCACTGAAGTTCAAATGAATTTTTTTAACGTGTACTAGATGACACTTTATGTTAATATAGTTATTTCAAATAGTAATTCATTAATTAAATATAATTAACTAATTTTAGTTTTATATAGGAGAAAAACTTTTCACATAAGGGGCAAGGTATGCAGCATAGTTATTTCGTCCTTTTTGGCTAAAATAAGTTATAACGAATGATTTCATAAAATAACTGATTTTATGTTATAGGTTATTTATTGGTGGAACAGCAGTTTAAACGAATAGGTTATGTTACATTATTTATATTAATTTAATAAAAAGTAACTAAAACAATTTTTTTTTACCTAAGTAGGAATTGACTTGGTATAAATACGTACCCTGCTTTGTTCTTGAACGGATTACTCGCATTTCTTAATAAATCTGGACCAGGCAATGCTTTTAACTACTAGCACAAATAGAATATCTAAGGGCTGATGCTTTCTTTATTATGTTTTATATCCACTCAGTCCCAACATCTCTAACCTACTATGTTTACATGCAGTTTTGTGAGTAAATTTATGTGCATTTGGTAAGTCAGAGACTACTGCTAAAGATGTATTTACATTAAAGTACAGTATAAAATGTATGAAACATTCTTGCTTGGCTGACTTTATATAAAAACTTTATATAATTTTCACTGCGAACAGAACTAATTCTTGTAATCAATAACAATACAATTAAAGTTTGCCTCTTTTGACTCATAAAATTTTACAATTTTCTGTCCCACCATTCCCTAATGCTACGTTTATCTATGAAATAAATGTTTTTATTTAATTTGGGATAGTTAAAAATTGTGTATGTAGTTCATATTCTCCCAAACTAAATTTTAAAATAACTTTTCCTAACCATTTGTGACATGAGAAGTGAAAAAGATTTGTGTTTGGAACCCTCCAAATTTGTGTCCCCCACATATGAAAGTTTGTAGGGAGGCTGGACGCATTTGTGACATGAGAAGTGAAAAAGATTTGTATTTGGAACCCTCCAAATTTGTGTCCCCCACATATGAAAATTTGTAGGGAGGCTGGACGCATTTGTGACATGAGAAGTGAAAAAGTTTTGTTTTTGGAACCCTCCAAATTTGTGTCCCCCACATATGAAAGTTTGTAGGGAGGCTGGACGTGAGGACATTACATTTTAGGCAGCTACAAAATTCAAGTCGTAACCTTGTTTAACCTAATACTACTTATAAAGTCTAGGTCACAGTAATTAGTGTATAAAGAAAATAAACACAATAATCTAATTACTCGTACTTTTTTTAAACCAAAATGTATATATTCTTTATATAAATATTGCAATCTAATATTTATTATTATTATATATATATATATATATATATATATATATATATGTGTGTGTGTGTGTGTGTGTGTGTGTTTGTGTGTGTGCTGATACGTATTACTTCACGGATGGAAAAATATGATGAATAGTTACTATCTGGAGAACATCCGTTCATTCTGCAGTCCATAAATTTGCAGTTCCGACGTTTCGCTATAATCTCATCCAGCATTGACGAGGTGAACCCAACAACAGTATAAAAGCGAGTCAACTTGAGCAGAACAACTGCAGAATGAACGGATATACTCCAGATAGTAACTATTCATCATCATATATATATATAAAGAACTAAGTCAAAATACAAATACACGAATTATATTTGAATTTACAATTCAAAGCTTTTCGTTGGCTAACAGTACCAACATCATCAGGAATATTAAACAATGTTGGCTAACAGTACCAACATCATCAGGAATATTAAACAATGTTGGTACTGTTAGCCAACGAAAAGCTTTGAATTGTAAATTCAATTATAATTCGTGTATTTGTATTTTGACTTAGTTCTTTGTTAATACACAAGAAAACATATTGCGATATATATATATATATATATATATATATATATATATGAAATTTGTATCAATTTTTAAAATATGTTTCTCGACGGGGAATTTATTTTCTTTTATAAATCTAGGCTACAGGGACCCCTTGCTCCCGGGCATGGGCACCCAAGCCCTTCACCTTGCTTTATTCCTTGTAGGCCTATAAACGACTTTAACGCATTGTACTCACTCTCTCTACCTAATAACGCATTAAGCTCTATGCGAACTGTATACCTGACACATTTATGTACATTAAAGATATAAAGTTTTTTTTGTAAAAAGGCAAAAACCAAGCGAGATAAAACTAAACCTCAAAGAAATATGGCGCTTATTTTGTTATTAACAAAAAATTATATATATATATATATATATATATATATATAAAGAGAAAGAGAGAAGGAGGAAGGGAGAAAGAGAAATAGGAAATTATATGTATAAAGAGAAAGATTTTTTTTTCCAGGCGAAAAACCTATTGAGGTTATCATCGCCTAACTAAAGTTAAGTTTTTTAAAAATATACTACATAAATAAAACTAATCAAAATAAAATAAAATAAAATAAATGTTTAAAACTAATTGTAATAATCTAAAACTAAAGAACCTAAAATTATACAAAATTTAAATATTATTAAATATATTAAGGTGGCGTAAGAAAGCGAGGATACGGTCGATAGCCGTGACATCGTCCTTTAAAACCACCTTTAAACTACCTCGAAGATCGTAACGTATATACAAATTTTCCAACTTATCACAATCAAGCAGGATATGCTTGATTGTAATATTATTTCTACAAAACGGACATAGTGGTGGATCCTCATGTCGCATCAACCATCCATGCGTTAACAAAGAGTGGCCGATGCGAAGTCGAGTAACCACCACTTCCTCCCTACGATTCGAACGAACAGATGTCCTTCATGGTCGGACGGTATTTTTTATGTCCCTCAGCTTGTTTCTATTTACATTTTGCCATTCTTTATTCCAAGCAGAGAATAGTGTAGTTTTAACTTTGCATACAAAATCTGATGCCATCACACGTTGTGTCGATGGCAACATACCTGTAGATAATTTTGCACCTTCATCTGCTTTAGTGTTTCCGAATATTCCACAGTGACCAGGCACCCAAAGAAATGACACCTCGACACCTCGTAATTGGAGCCTGTGTATAGAGCACAAGATGTCTCCAAATAAAGGGTTCTTAGTGTACATTTCCTGAATAGCCTGGAGAGCACTTTTGGAATCACAACACACAAGATATTTAGATTTTGCAGACGGAATTGATCTTAAAGCTTGGAAAATTGCATAACGTTCTGCAGTAAAAACGCTACAGGCTGAGTGAAAGTTTGTCCTTCCATATAAAATGCACAACCAATCCCATTGTCCAGTTTTGAACCGTCTGTGAATATAGTCACAGTATGTTGGTGAGTTTGTTGAATCTGCAAAAACTCCTGACGATAAATAACGTCAGGAGTATTGTGTTTTAGGTACATGGACAATGAGAAGTCACATTTTGGCTTTTGTATTGTCCATGGAGGGATGTAGCATGATGTTCGTTCGAATATAGGTGGATGTTCTAAATTTAGATTGCTAAAAATGCGCAAGTTCTTATTCCGAAAGGAGCAGTTGAACGTTGACGCACGTTGTAACGATCCTCGAGATAGTTATCAAAAACTGCTTTGAATGCCGGATGTTTAGGTTTACTTCGAAGACTAGTGTAATATGATATTTGTAGCATTTGACGTCGCATTGAGAGAGATGGTTCTCCAGCTTCAACTAGAAGGCTGCAGATTGGGCTTGATCTAAAAGCACCAGTAGAAAGTCTAAGGCAAGCGTGATGTATTGAATCCAGGAGTTTCAGAACCGTAGGTCGAGCAGATGAATAGGCTATACAGCCGTAATCTATGCGCGATCTGACAACGGCGCGATAGAAACGGAGCATACAGGTTCTGTCTGCTCCCCAATTTGTACCACTTAGAACTCTCAACATATGCAATATCTTGCTGCACCGGGTCCTCAAATCACGCACATGCGGATTCCATGAAAGTCTTTTATCAAATAAAAGACCCAAAAATCTCACATTATCCGCGGTTTGAAGCCGCGTACCATCAAGATAAAGAATAGGTTCCTGATGTTGCCTGCGACGACTAAATGCTATACACTGGGTCTTCGAAGCCGAAAACTTGAAGCCCGTAGATTTGGTCCATTCTTGCAATTTATTAATTACTAATTGTAAGGATCTTTCCGCTGTTGCCATACTTCTAGCAGCCATATATATACAAAAATCGTCTACAAACAGGGAACAGTGGACCGGTGACTGTACGTTTGAAGTGACGCTGTTAATGGCAACAGCAAACAGCGTCACACTCAAAACGCCACCCTGTGGTACACCATTCTCTAGTTCGCAACGATCAGAATATATGCCTCCTAGACGTACACGGAAAGTCCTGTTATTCAAATAATTTTTTATAAAAGCAAGAATGTTACCTTGTATACCCCATGATTTCAATACGTTCAAAATTCCTCTTCTCCATGCCATGTCATATGCCTTCTCAAGGTCAAAGAAAACTTTGTCGTAAGATGAAGGTATTCTGTATAGCTGACTCCAACAAAACCAATTGGTCAACTGATGAACGTCCTTGTCTGGAACCACACTGAACGTTAGAAAGAAGTTTGTTTGTTTCTAGATACCAGACAAGACGACGGTTGACCATCTTCTCCAGTAGTTTGCATAAGCAGCTAGTCAGAGAGATGGGTCTGTAACTACTGGGATTAGTTTTGTCCTTTCCTTGTTTTAGAAGAGGAATTATTGTCGCTTCTAACCATGCATCGGGAAAACAGTGCTCCTCGAATATACTCCTCGTTGACGAGAGAGCTGACTCTAGTTCGTCGATAGAGAAATGGATATACAAACAAGAATCTCCAGACACTCCAACGGTGAAAGGTAAGGCTTCTTGTTTACGTTTATACACCTGGAAAGCGCCCTTGTATGCAGAAGATGAAGAATGTTTTGAAAACGATAACGCTAGCACATTGGCAATTTCCTCACAGCCCGTGGTCAAAACACCATCCGTATGCCTTAATGAAATTAATGGCATCGGAACGGAAATGCCACAGACTGATCGTAATTTCTTCCATACTGTGGATGGAGCTGTAGTTCTTGTAATTGAGCCAATGTACTGCGACCATGATTCTCGTTTCCTTTGCCTAAATATTCTCTGTGCTTTTGCACGGAAGATTTTATATTTTTCCAGGTTTTCACTCGTTGGATGTCTCTTGAACTAGTTCAGAGCTTTTCTCCGTTGACGAAGGATCACAGTGCACTCATCATTCCACCACGGAACAGGTGGTCGTCGTGGTTTGGATGAGGTTTTCGGAATTGCCTTTCCGGCGGCATTCAAAACGGTTTTTGTAAATGAATTGACAATGTCATCAATGGGAGCCAAATAATCCACGTCCAGTGATTCTAGATCTTATGAAAATTGTTCCCAGTTGGCTTTTTTTAGGATCCAATGGGGATGTCGAACACAACAGGGTGAGGAGTCACACAAAGAGATCTCAATAGGAATGTGGTCGCTACTGTAAAGATCAGGCAATGCTGACCATTTTAGCCTTGTAGCTAAGACAGGACTGCATATTGACAAGTCTACAGCTGTCCATCCACCTGTTGACGCTGCTAAATGTGTCGGAGAACCGTCATTTAGCAGGTATAAATCCAGTTCCGATCTGATGCTTTCGATCAGATTACCTCGCGGGTTGCATTCTGGGGAACCCCATGAAACATGGTGGGCATTGAAATCGCCCACTAATAAAAACGGAGTCGGTAACTGATTTATAAGGTCTACAAGATCTCTCTGTTGCAGGTTCTCACTTGGTGGGAGGTAGACACAATAGAGAGAAAGTTTGTATGAAACAGCTGTTTGAATTGCTACTGCTTGTAAGGGATTTATTAAGTTCAGAGAAACGGCGTCGACACAGTCACGGGCTAGAATGGCTACGCCACCTCTCTGTAAACTGAATACTCCCTTAGATGGAAATTGTGCGATTCATGGAGATGTGTCTCCTGAATACAAATGTACATAAGGGACGCATCCCTTACAATTAATTTGAGATCCTCAATGTGACTTTTAACACCGTTAATGTTCCACTGAATCACGGAGTGTTTAGGTGTGGACATCGTATTTTAGTGAAATGGATCCCACTGCTGTCATTGCAAATTCGCTGGCCTGGAATGTTGGACGTTCCAGACAGAGAGTCATCAGATTCCATCGCCACTATTGTAGTGGTGGAATATTAAGAGTTTTTTGACTCAGAAGAGGAGTTTGAAATGGTCCTCTTTTGAGTCGCTTGTGATTTTGCACCTATTTTCACAGGTGCAGTTTTGCTATTATTTTTATTACTCGTATTAGTAGGTTTCCGCACTTGTCTCTAATAGTGTCTTACTTCTTCTAATTTTAGCAGAGGTAACTGGCAATGGAGATTTTTTTCGCACATTCAACATTAGTCTTTGAGTTGGAAACCAAATTTTTACTCACCAAAGCTAATAACTGGCTAACTTGCTCAGTGAGAACTTCAATTTTCTTGTTTAGCTCAACGCAGTTGGAACACTTCTCAGTGGTGGTAGCTGAGGCATAAGATTTCGTTTCAAGTCTAGGTTGAGTTGACTTGAACTTCTTTTTCCCTTCGTGGAAAGATGTTTTATCCTTTGCCATTATGCTGAGGATTGCTTTCTCCTCCTTGAACTTTGGGCAGTTAAAGGAGCGAGCAGGGTGATCACCAGCACAGTTTGGGCATTTCGGAGCACTTGTGCAAACCTTCTCAGTATGGCCTTCAGATGCACAGTGTATGCATACCTCTGGCTTGAAGCAAGAAGAACTGACGTGTCCAAAACGTTGGCATTTAAAGCACCGGCGTGGATTGGGAACGTAGGGCCTAACAGAAAGCCGTTGATAGCCCGCATATAGGTATTCCGGGATAGATGGTTTCCCGAATGTCAGGATTAATGATGTTGGAACTCTCTGACCGTTTTCCATCCTCATAATTCGTACGACATCTGTAACACCTTCAGATTTCAGTTCGGATTTTATTTCGGAAAAGATCCCTGCATGATATTACTCCCTTTGATGAGTTCAAGGTTCGGTGGGGAGCCACCGAAACCTTGACCTGATCAAAGAAGGAGGTCATTTTTAATAATAACTGTGACTGCATCGAATTGCTTGTTTCTAACAGCAGTGTTCCGTTCCTTAACTTCCTTATGGAAGAGACAGGTCCTGCTGCGCATCCAGTTATAGCCTTTTGGATTACAAAGGGCGATACCTTTGAAAGATCTTTGATAAAGAGAAAGAGAGAAGGAGGGGGGGAGAAAGAGAAATAGGACGCACGCATACAACTCTCTCTCACACACACACACACACACACACACACACACACACACACACACACACACACACACACACACACACACACACACACACACACACACACACAAACACATACACACGCGCGCGCGCGCGCGCGCACCCACACCTTCTGTAACATGCTAAATAGTTTTTGCTTACAATTCAAAATGTTGCATAAATATTTGTTATTTAGTTAATGTGAAATCGGCTTTGTTTGAAAAACATTTTGTTTCTGAAAATGTTTCATGACAAAACTAGTTAAAAAGACGTCATGTTAAATACGAAAACCAATAAAAAGCCAATTTCTGAATATACAAACGGCGGGGAGATTTCGATTCTTGAGCTAAGAAAACCCGTTTCGTTTATTCTTTCACTAACTACACTGGACTGAGGATGACATGGGCTGTCAAACGTTATAATTTTGTATTAAAACCTTTAATGATTTGAATTTCAAAATTTATTAAATATTTCGAACTCTTCTATAACTGGTTGTGTTACGTTTAGTTTATTATTTTCAAAATTAACGACGTTATAAAATTAATCCTGTAAAAATTATAAGCTTAATATATGCTAAATAAGCAATTTTAAGTGAATTCCAAGATATGTTTTCAACTTAATTTTTTTATATTTCTTCTATATAATCAAATCAGTAAATATAGGTTTCAGCGTGCTTTATATTAACTTAGCTTTGACTCAAAACTCTTTTATTAAAGAACATAGACTCTTGTATTTTAATAAAGTAGTAAAAAGCAATTTTTTATTAATAGTGTAACATTTTGACTATTTTAATAGTTTCAAAATTAAACCTTTTTTGTAAACACAAACGAGAATAGTAAATATAACATGTATTATTTAGAAGGATTAAACAGACAGAAAGTCTGCCTGAGTTAGTCGTAAGGTACACTTATTAAGGATAACAATTGACCCGGTGAGTCTCTGCAAGTATAGAGAATAAGGTAGTGAATAAAAGTAATTAAAATTTCTACAAAAAAGTTCAAGCACACAACTATTTGTAAATACCGGAGGGGGAGTTACAAAACACAAATATACAATCGCTCGCCCACTCACTCAAACAAACACACACACACACACACACACACACATTCACAACATTATGTTGGTACCTCCAACTGCAATTACTTCATCGCTACAACTAGGCCTCCAAATAGTCACGAGCAATGCTCTCGATATTTCTGTTCATACATAAGAAACGCCTTCGTTCTACCTTTTACTCCACCTATCTTTCGTATGACTCCTTTACAAAATAGGAGTGGTTCTTGGATACCACCATAAATAAACAAACCCTATTTACAATATTTCTGCTCATACAGAGGACCTTCTTTGGTTCTACGTTTTACTCCGTTGCAGCACCGTTAGAGAGTAGGTTTTTTCTAAGGTGCCACCAAGTATACCCGAGCCGTAATTTCCTCTATTCTTAATATTTTCTTATCATAAAGAACATCTTTCCTTCTTTCTACCTGTTACTCCACCTATCCTTCGTGTTGACTCTTGTTGACAATTGTTAAGCTTCTAAGATGCCACACCAAGTAAACTAGAGCCGCAATTTCCTCTATTCTTAGTATTTACTTATCATAAAGAACATCTTCCCTCTTTCTAACTGCTAGTCCAAGTATCTATCGTGATGACTTCTTTAGACAATAGTTGGGCTTCTAAGAATGCACAACAATTATATTAGAGCCGTAACTTCCTCTATTCTTAGTATTTTCTTATCATAAAGAACATCTTTCCTCTTTCTACCTGTTACTCCACCTATCCTTCGTGTTGACTCCTGCTGACAATTGTCTGGCTTCTACGATGCCACAAAAAGTATACTTGAGCCGCAATTTCCTCTATTCTTAGTATTTTCTTATCATACAGAACAACTTCCCTTTTTCTACCTGGTACTCCATCTATCTATCGTGTTGACTTCTTTAGACAATATATTGGCTTCTAAGATGCCACCAAATATACTCGAGCCGTAATTTCCTCTATTCTTAATAATTTCTTATCATAAAGAACAACTTCCCTCTTTCTAACTGCTACTCCACCTATCCTTCGTGTTGACTCCTTTTGACACTCGTTGGGCTGCTAAGATGCCACACCAAGTATACTCGAGCCGTAATTTCCTCTATTCTTAGTATTTTCTTATCATAGCTAACAACTTCCCTCTTTCTACCTGGTACTCCACCTAACTATCGTGTTGACTTCTTTAGACAATAGTTGGGCTTCTAAGATGCCACAAAGTATACTCGAGCCGTAATTTAATCTATTATTAGTATTTTCTTATCATAAAGAACATCTTCCTCTCTTTCTACCTGTTACTCCACCTATCCTTCGTGTTGACTCCTGATGACAATTGTAGGGCTTCTAAGATGCCACCAGATATACTCGAGCCGTAATTTCCTCTATTCTTAATAATTTCTTATCATAAAGAACAACTTCCCACTTTCTAACTGCTACTATACCTATCCTTCGTGTTGATTCCTTTTGACAATGGTTGGGCTTCTAAGATGCCACAAAGTATACTCGAGCCGTAATTTCCTCTATCCTTAGTATTTTCTTATCATAACGAACAACTTCCCTCTTTCTACCTGGTACTCCACCTATCTATCGTGTTGACTTCTGTAGACAATAGTAGGGCTTCTAAGATGCCACACCAAGTATACTCGAGCCGTAATTTCCTTTTTTTTAGTATTTACTTATCATAAAGAACATCTTCCCTCTTTCTACCTGTTACTCCACCTATCCTTCGTGTTGACTCCTGTTGACAATTGTTGGGCTTCTAAGATGCCACACCAAGTATACTCGAGCCGTATTTTCCTCTATTCTTTGTATTTTTTTATCATACAGAACACTGTCCTTCATTTTACCTCTTACTCCACCAACCTTTCGTGTTGACTCCTTTAAACAATAGTTTATATTCCAAGATGCCACAAAGTATACTCGAGCCGTAATTTCCTCTATTCTTAGTATTTCCTTATCATAGCGAAAAACTTCCCTCTTTCTACCTTGTACTCCACCTATCATTCGTGTTGACTCCTTTAGACAATAGTAGGGCTTCTAAGATGCCACACCAAGTATACTCGAGCCGTAATTTCCTCTATTATTAGTATTTTCTTATCATAAAGAACATCTTCCCTCTTTCTACCTGTTACTCCACCTATCCTTTGTGTTGACTCCTGTTGACCATTGTTGGGCTTCTACGATGCCACACCAAGTATACTCGAGCCGTAATTTCCTCTATTCTTAGTATTTTCTTATCATAGCGAACAACTTCCCTCTTTCTACCTGGTACTCCACCTATCTATCGTGTTGACTTCTTTAGACAATAGTTGGACTTCTAAGATGCCACACCAAGTATACTAGAGCCGTAATTTCCTCTATTCTTAGTATTTTCTTATCATAAAGAACATCTTCCCTCTTTCTACCGGTTACTCCACCTATCCTTCGTGTTGACTCCTGTTGACAATTGTTGGGCTTCTAAGATGCCACACCAAGTATACTCGAGCCGTAATTTCCTCTATTCTTAGTATTTTCTTATCATAAAGAACTTCTTCCCTCTTTTTACCTGTTACTCCACCTATCCTTCGGGTTGACTCCTGTTGACAATTGTTGGGCTTCTAAGATGCCACACCAAGTATAATCGAGCTGTAATTTCCTCTATTCTTAGTATTTTTTTATCATAAAGAGCAGCTTCCCTCTTTCTACCTGTTACTCCACCTATCCTTCGTCTTGACCCCTGTTGACAATTGTAGGGTTTCTAAGATGCCACACCAAGTATACTCGAGCCGTAATTTCCTCTATTCTTAGTATTTTTTTATCATACAGAACACCGTCCTTCGTTTTACCTTTTACTCCACCAACCTTTCGTGTTGACTCCTTTAAACAATAGTTTGTATTACAAGATGCCAGAAAGTATACTCGAGCCGTAATTTCCTCTATTCTTAGTATTTTCTTATCATAAAAAACATCTTCCCTCTTTCTACCTGTTACTCCACCTATCCTTCGTGTTGACTCCTGTTGACAATTGTTGGGCTTCTAAGATGCCACACCAAGTATACTCGAGCTGTAATTTCCTCTATTCTTAGTATTTTCATATCATAGCGAACAACTTCCCTCTTTCTACCTGGTATTCCACCTATCTACCGTGATTACTTCTTTAGACAATAGATGGGCTTCTAAGATGCCACACCAAGTATACTCGATCCGTAATTTCCTCTATTCTTAGTATATTCTTATCATAAAGAACATCTTCCCTCTTTCTACCTGTTACTCCACCTATCCTTCGTGTTGACTCCTGTTGACAATTGTTGGGCTTCTAAGATGCCACACCAAGTATACTCGAGCCGTAATTTCCTCTATTCTTAGTATTTTCTTATCATAGCGAACAACTTCCCTCTTTCTACCTGGTACTCCACCTAACTATCGTGTTGACTTCTTTAGGCAATAGTTGGGCTTATAAGATTCCACACCAAGTATACTCGGCCGTAATTAACTCTATTCTTAGTATTTTCTAATCATAAAGAGCAACTTCAATCTTTCTAACTGCTACACCATTTATCATTCTTGTTGACTCTTTTGGACAATATTTTTGCTTCTGAGATGCCACCAAGTATACTCGAGCCGTAATTTCCTCTATTCTTAGTATTTTTTTATCATACAGAACACTGTCCTTCGTTTTACCTCTTACTCCACCAACCTTTCGTGTTGACTCCTTTAAACAATAGTTTGTATTCCAACATGCCACAAAGTATATTTTAGCCGTAATTTCCTCTATTCTTAGTATTTTCTTATCATAGCGAACAACTTCCCTCTTTCTACCTGGTACTCCACCTATCTATCGTGTTGACTTCTTTAGACAATAGTTGGGCTTCTAAGATGCCACACAAAGTATACTCGAGCCGTAATTTCTTCTATTCTTAGTATTTCCTTATCATAGCGAAAAACTTCCCTCTTTCTACCTGGTACTCCATCTATCTATCGTGTTGACTTCTTTAGACAATAATTGGGCTTCTAAGATGCCACACAAAGTATACTCGAGCCGTAATTTCCTCTATTCTTAGTATTTTCGTATCATAAAGAACAACTTCAATGTTTCTAACTGCTACACGACCTATTATTCTTGTTGACTCCTTTTGACAATATTTTTGCTTCTGAGATGCCACCAAGTATACTCGAGCCGTAATTTCCTCTATTCTTATTAATTTCTTATCAAAAAGAACAACTTCCCTCTTTCTAACTGCTACTCCACCTATCCTTCGTGTTGACTCCTTTAGACAATAGTAGGGCTTCTAAGATGCCACACCAAGTATACTCGAGCCGTAATTTCCTCTATTATTAGTATTTTCTTATCATAAAGGACATCTTCCCTCTTTCTACCTGTTACTCCACCTATCCTTCGTGTTGACTCCTGTTGACAATATTTGGGCTTCTACGATGCCGCACCAAGTATACTCGACCCGTAATTTCCTCTATCCTTAGTATTTTCTTATCATAGCGAACAACTTCCCACTTTCTACCTGGTACTCCACCTATCTATCGTGTTGACTTCTTTAAACAATAGTTGAGCTTCTAAGATGCCACACCAAGTATACTCGAGCCGTAATTCCCTCTATTCTAAGTATTTTCATATCATAAAGAACATCTTCCCTCTTTCTACCTGTTACTCCACCTATCCTTCGTGTTGACTCCTGTTGAGAATTGTTGGGCTTCTAAGATGCAACACCAAGTATACCCGAGCCGTAATTTCCTCTATTCTTAGTATTTATTTATCATACAGAACACCGGCCTTCGTTTTACCTCTTACTCCACCAACTTTTCGTGTTGACTCTTTTAAACAATAGTTTGTTTTCCAAGATGCCACAAAGTATACTCCAGCCGTAATTTCCTCTATTCTTAGTATTTTCTTATCATAGCGAAGAACTTCCCTCTTTCTACCTGGTACTCCACCTATCTATTGTGTTGACTTTTTTAGACAATAATTGGGCTTCTAAGATGCCACACCTAGTGTACTCGAGCCGTAATTTCCTCTATTCTTAGTATTTTCTTATCATGAAGAACATCTTCCCTCTTTCTACCTGTTACTCCACCTATCCTTCGTGTTGACTCCTGTTGACAATTGTTTGGCTTCTAAGATGCCACACCAAGTATACTCGGGCCGTAATTTTATCTATTCTTAGTGTTCTCCTATCATAACGAAAAACTTCCCACTTTCTACCTGGTACTCCACCTATCTATCGTGTTGACTTCTTTAAACAATATGTTGGCTTCTAAGATGCCACCAAATATACTCGAGCCGTAATTTCCTCTATTCTTAATAAATTCTTATCATAAAGAACAACTTCCCTCTTTCTAACTGCTGCTCCACCTATCCTTCGTCTTGACTCCTTTTGACAATGGTTGGGCTTCTAAGATGCCACACCAAGTATACTCGAGCCGTAATTTCCTCTATCCTTAGTAATTTCTTATCATAAAGAACATCTTCCCTCTTTCAACCTGTTACTCCACCTATCCTTCGTGTTGACTCCTGTTCACAATTGTTGGGCTTCTAAGATGCCACACCAAGTATAATCGAGCCGTAATTTCCTCTATTCTTAGTATTTTCTTATCATAACGAACAACTTCCTCCTTTCTACCTGGTACTCCCCTTATCTATCGTGTTGACTTTTTTAGACAATAGTTGGGCTTCTGAGATGCCACACCAAGTATACTCGAGCCGTAATTTCCTCTATTCTTAGTAATTTCTTATCATAAAGAACAACTTCAATATTTCTAACTGCTACACCATCTATCATTCTTGTTGACTGCTTTTGACAATTGTTGGGCTTCTAAGATGCCACACCAAGTATACTCGAGCCGTAATTTCCTCTATTCTTAGTATTTTCTTATCATAAAGAACTTCTTCCCTCTTTTTACCTGTTACTCCACCTATCCTTCGGGTTGACTCCTGTTGACAATTGTTGGGCTTCTAAGATGCCACACCAAGTATAATCGAGCTGTAATTTCCTCTATTCTTAGTATTTTTTTATCATAAAGAGCAGCTTCCCTCTTTCTACCTGTTACTCCACCTATCCTTCGTCTTGACCCCTGTTGACAATTGTAGGGTTTCTAAGATGCCACACCAAGTATACTCGAGCCGTAATTTCCTCTATTCTTAGTATTTTTTTATCATACAGAACACCGTCCTTCGTTTTACCTTTTACTCCACAAACCTTTCGTGTTGACTCCTTTAAACAATAGTTTGTATTACAAGATGCCAGAAAGTATACTCGAGCCGTAATTTCCTCTATTCTTAGTATTTTCTTATCATAAAAAACATCTTCCCTCTTTCTACCTGTTACTCCACCTATCCTTCGTGTTGACTCCTGTTGACAATTGTTGGGCTTCTAAGATGCCACACCAATTATACTCGAGCTGTAATTTCCTCTATTCTTAGTATTTTCATATCATAGCGAACAACTTCCCTCTTTCTACCTGGTATTCCACCTATCTACCGTGATTACTTCTTTAGACAATAGATGGGCTTCTAAGATGCCACACCAAGTATACTCGATCCGTAATTTCCTCTATTCTTAGTATATTCTTATCATAAAGAACATCTTCCCTCTTTCTACCTGCTACTCCACCTATCCTTCGTGTTGACTCCTGTTGACAATTGTTGGGCTTCTAAGATGCCACACCAAGTATACTCGAGCCGTAATTTCCTCTATTCTTAGTATTTTCTTATCATAGCGAACAACTTCCCTCTTTCTACCTGGTACTCCACCTAACTATCGTGTTGACTTCTTTAGGCAATAGTTGGGCTTATAAGATTCCACACCAAGTATACTCGGCCGTAATTAACTCTATTCTTAGTATTTTCTAATCATAAAGAGCAACTTCAATCTTTCTAACTGCTACACCATTTATCATTCTTGTTGACTCTTTTGGACAATATTTTTGCTTCTGAGATGCCACCAAGTATACTCGAGCCGTAATTTCCTCTATTCTTAGTATTTTTTTATCATACAGAACACTGTCCTTCGTTTTACCTCTTACTCCACCAACCTTTCGTGTTGACTCCTTTAAACAATAGTTTGTATTCCAACATGCCACAAAGTATATTTTAGCCGTAATTTCCTCTATTCTTAGTATTTTCTTATCATAGCGAACAACTTCCCTCTTTCTACCTGGTACTCCACCTATCTATCGTGTTGACTTCTTTAGACAATAGTTGGGCTTCTAAGATGCCACACAAAGTATACTCGAGCCGTAATTTCTTCTATTCTTAGTATTTCCTTATCATAGCGAAAAACTTCCCTCTTTCTACCTGGTACTCCATCTATCTATCGTGTTGACTTCTTTAGACAATAATTGGGCTTCTAAGATGCCACACAAAGTATACTCGAGCCGTAATTTCCTCTATTCTTAGTATTTTCGTATCATAAAGAACAACTTCAATGTTTCTAACTGCTACACGACCTATTATTCTTGTTGACTCCTTTTGACAATATTTTTGCTTCTGAGATGCCACCAAGTATACTCGAGCCGTAATTTCCTCTATTCTTATTAATTTCTTATCAAAAAGAACAACTTCCCTCTTTCTAACTGCTACTCCACCTATCCTTCGTGTTGACTCCTTTAGACAATAGTAGGGCTTCTAAGATGCCACACCAAGTATACTCGAGCCGTAATTTCCTCTATTATTAGTATTTTCTTATCATAAAGGACATCTTCCCTCTTTCTACCTGTTACTCCACCTATCCTTCGTGTTGACTCCTGTTGACAATATTTGGGCTTCTACGATGCCGCACCAAGTATACTCGACCCGTAATTTCCTCTATCCTTAGTATTTTCTTATCATAGCGAACAACTTCCCACTTTCTACCTGGTACTTCACATATCTATCGTGTTGACTTCTTTAAACAATAGTTGAGCTTCTAAGATGCCACACCAAGTATACTCGAGCCGTAATTCCCTCTATTCTAAGTATTTTCATATCATAAAGAACATCTTCCCTCTTTCTACCTGTTACTCCACCTATCCTTCGTGTTGACTCCTGTTGAGAATTGTTGGGCTTCTAAGATGCAACACCAAGTATACCCGAGCCGTAATTTCCTCTATTCTTAGTATTTATTTATCATACAGAACACCGGCCTTCGTTTTACCTCTTACTCCACCAACTTTTCGTGTTGACTCTTTTAAACAATAGTTTGTTTTCCAAGATGCCACAAAGTATACTCCAGCCGTAATTTCCTCTATTCTTAGTATTTTCTTATCATAGCGAAGAACTTCCCTCTTTCTACCTGGTACTCCACCTATCTATTGTGTTGACTTTTTTAGACAATAATTGGGCTTCTAAGATGCCACACCTAGTGTACTCGAGCCGTAATTTCCTCTATTCTTAGTATTTTCTTATCATGTAGAACATCTTCCCTCTTTCTACCTGTTACTCCACCTATCCTTCGTGTTGACTCCTGTTGACAATTGTTTGGCTTCTAAGATGCCACACCAAGTATACTCGAGCCGTAATTTTATCTATTCTTAGTGTTCTCCTATCATAACGAAAAACTTCCCACTTTCTACCTGGTACTCCACCTATCTATCGTGTTGACTTCTTTAAACAATATGTTGGCTTCTAAGATGCCACCAAATATACTCGAGCCGTAATTTCCTCTATTCTTAATAAATTCTTATCATAAAGAACAACTTCCCTCTTTCTAACTGCTGCTCCACCTATCCTTCGTCTTGACTCCTTTTGACAATGGTTGGGCTTCTAAGATGCCACACCAAGTATACTCGAGCCGTAATTTCCTCTATCCTTAGTAATTTCTTATCATAAAGAACATCTTCCCTCTTTCAACCTGTTACTCCACCTATCCTTCGTGTTGACTCCTGTTCACAATTGTTGGGCTTCTAAGATGCCACACCAAGTATAATCGAGCCGTAATTTCCTCTATTCTTAGTATTTTCTTATCATAACGAACAACTTCCTCCTTTCTACCTGGTACTCCCCTTATCTATCGTGTTGACTTTTTTAGACAATAGTTGGGCTTCTGAGATGCCACACCAAGTATACTCGAGCCGTAATTTCCTCTATTCTTAGTATTTTCTTATCATAAAGAACAACTTCAATATTTCTAACTGCTACACCATCTATCATTCTTGTTGACTGCTTTTGACAATTGTTTTCCTTCTAAGATGAAACACCAAGTATACTCCAGCCGTAATTTTATCTATTCTTAGTGTTTTCCTATCATAGCGAACAACTTCCTACTTTCTACCTGGTACTCCACCTATCTATCGTGTTGACTTCTTTAGACAATATGTTGGTTTCTAAGATGCCACCAAATATACTCGAGCCGCAATTTCCTCTATTCTTAATAATTTCTCATCATAAAGAACAACTTCATTCTTTCTAACTGCTGCTCCAACTATCCTTCGTCTTGACTCCTTTTGACAATGGTTGGGCTTCTAAGATGCCACACCAAGTATACTCGAGCCGTAATTTCCTCTATTCTTAGTATTTTCTTATCATAAAGAACATCTTCCCTCTTTCTACCTGTTACTCCACCTATCCTTCGTGTTGACTCCTGTTCACAATTGTTGGCCTTCTAAGATGCTACACCAAGTATAATCGAGCCGTAATTTCCTCTATTCTTAGTATTTTCGTATCATAACGAACAACTTCCTTCTTTCTACCTGGTACTCCACTTATCTATCGTGTTGACTTCTTTAGACAATAGTTGGGCTTCTAAGATGCCACACTAAGTATACTCGAGCCGTAATTTCCTCTATTCTTAGTATTTTCTTATCATAGCGAACAGCTTCCCTCTTTCTACCTGGTACTCCACCTATCTATCGTGTTGACTTCTTTAAACAATAGTTGAGCTTCTAAGATGCCACACCAAGTATACTCGAGCCGTAATTCCCTCTATTCTAAGTATTTTCATATCATAAAGAACATCTTCCCTCTTTCTACCTGTTACTCCACCTATCCTTCGTGTTGACTCCTGTTGAGAATTGTTGGGCTTCTAAGATGCAACACCAAGTATACTCGAGCCGTAATTTCCTCTATTCTTAGTATTTATTTATCATACAGAACACCGGCTTTCGTTTTACCTCTTACTTCACCAACTTTTCGTGTTGACTCTTTTAAACAATAGTTTGTATTCCAAGATGCCACAAAGTATACTCCAGCCGTAATTTCCTCTATTCTTAGTATTTCCTTATCATAGCGAAAAACTTCCCTCTTTCTACCTGGTACTCCATCTATCTATCGTGTTGACTTCTTTAGACAATAATTGGGCTTCTAAGATGCCACACAAAGTATACTCGAGCCGTAATTTCCTCTATTCTTAGTATTTTCGTATCATAAAGAACAACTTCAATGTTTCTAACTGCTACACGACCTATTATTCTTGTTGACTCCTTTTGACAATATTTTTGCTTCTGAGATGCCACCAAGTATACTCGAGCCGTAATTTTTTCTATTCTTATTAATTTCTTATCAAAAAGAACAACTTCCCTCTTTCTAACTGCTACTCCACCTATCTATCGTGTTGACTCCTTTAGACAATAGTAGGGCTTCTAAGATGCCACACCAAGTATACTCGAGCCGTAATTTCCTCTATTATTAGTATTTTCTTATCATAAAGGACATCTTCCCTCTTTCTACCTGTTACTCCACCTATCCTTCGTGTTGACTACTGTTGACAATATTTGGGCTTCTACGATGCCGCACCAAGTATACTCGACCCGTAATTTCCTCTATCCTTAGTATTTTCTTATCATAGCGAACAACTTCCCACTTTCTACCTGGTACTTCACCTATCTATCGTGTTGACTTCTTTAAACAATAGTTGAGCTTCTAAGATGCCACACCAAGTATACTCGAGCCGTAATTCCCTCTATTCTAAGTATTTTCATACCATAAAGAACATCTTCCCTCTTTCTACCTGTTACTCCACCTATCCTTCGTGTTGACTCCTGTTGAGAATTGTTGGGCTTCTAAGATGCAACACCAAGTATACCCGAGCCGTAATTTCCTCTATTCTTATTATTTATTTATCATACAGAACACCGGCCTTCGTTTTACCTCTTACTCCACCAACTTTTCGTGTTGACTCTTTTAAACAATAGTTTGTTTTCCAAGATGCCACAAAGTATACTCCAGCCGTAATTTCCTCTATTCTTAGTATTTTCTTATCATAGCGAAGAACTTCCCTCTTTCTACCTGGTACTCCACCTATCTATTGTGTTGACTTTTTTAGACAATAATTGGGCTTCTAAGATGCCACACCTAGTGTACTCGAGCCGTAATTTCCTCTATTCTTAGTATTTTCTTATCATGAAGAACATCTTCCCTCTTTCTACCTGTTACTCCACCTATCCTTCGTGTTGACTCCTGTTGACAATTGTTTGGCTTCTAAGATGCCACACCAAGTATACTCGAGCCGTAATTTTATCTATTCTTAGTGTTCTCCTATCATAACGAAAAACTTCCCACTTTCTACCTGGTACTCCACCTATCTATCGTGTTGACTTCTTTAAACAATATGTTGGCTTCTAAGATGCCACCAAATATACTCGAGCCGTAATTTCCTCTATTCTTAATAAATTCTTATCATAAAGAACAACTTCCCTCTTTCTAACTGCTGCTCCACCTATCCTTCGTCTTGACTCCTTTTGACAATGGTTGGGCTTCTAAGATGCCACACCAAGTATACTCGAGCCGTAATTTCCTCTATCCTTAGTAATTTCTTATCATAAAGAACATCTTACCTCTTTCAACCTGTTACTCCACCTATCCTTCGTGTTGACTCCTGTTCACAATTGTTGGGCTTCTAAGATGCCACACCAAGTATAATCGAGCCGTAATTTCCTCTATTCTTAGTATTTTCTTATCATAACGAACAACTTCCTCCTTTCTACCTGGTACTCCCCTTATCTATCGTGTTGACTTTTTTAGACAATAGTTGGGCTTCTGAGATGCCACACCAAGTATACTCGAGCCGTAATTTCCTCTATTCTTAGTATTTTCTTATCATAAAGAACAACTTCAATATTTCTAACTGCTACACCATCTATCATTCTTGTTGACTGCTTTTGACAATTGTTTTCCTTCTAAGATGAAACACCAAGTATACTCCAGCCGTAATTTTATCTATTCTTAGTGTTTTCCTATCATAGCGAACAACTTCCTACTTTCTACCTGGTACTCCACCTATCTATCGTGTTGACTTCTTTAGACAATATGTTGGTTTCTAAGATGCCACCAAATATACTCGAGCCGCAATTTCCTCTATTCTTAATAATTTCTCATCATAAAGAACAACTTCATTCTTTCTAACTGCTGCTCCAACTATCCTTCGTCTTGACTCCTTTTGACAATGGTTGGGCTTCTAAGATGCCACACCAAGTATACTCGAGCCGTAATTTCCTCTATTCTTAGTATTTTCTTATCATAAAGAACATCTTCCCTCTTTCTACCTGTTACTCCACCTATCCTTCGTGTTGACTCCTGTTCACAATTGTTGGCCTTCTAAGATGCCACACCAAGTATACTCGAGCTGTAATTTCCTCTATTCTTAGTATTTTCTTATCATAAAGAACATCTTCCCTCTTTCTATCTGTTACTCCACCTATCCTTCGTGTTGACTCCTGTTCACAATTGTTGGCCTTCTAAGATGGTACACCAAGTATAATCGAGCCGTAATTTCCTCTATTCTTAGTATTTTCGTATCATAACGAACAACTTCCTTCTTTCTACCTGGTACTCCACTTATCTATCGTGTTGACTTCTTTAGACAATAGTTGGGCTTCTAAGATGCCACACTAAGTATACTCGAGCCGTAATTTCCTCTATTCTTAGTATTTTCTTATCATAGCGAACAGCTTCCCTCTTTCTACCTGGTACTCCACCTATCTATATTGTTGACTTCTTTAAACAATAGTTGAGCTTCTAAGATGCCACACCAAGTATACTCGAGCCGTAATTCCCTCTATTCTAAGTATTTTCATATCATAAAGAACATCTTCCCTCTTTCTACCTGTTACTCCACCTATCCTTCGTGTTGACTCCTGTTGAGAATTGTTGGGCTTCTAAGATGCAACACCAAGTATACTCGAGCCGTAATTTCCTCTATTCTTAGTATTTATTTATCATACAGAACACCGGCTTTCGTTTTACCTCTTACTCCACCAACTTTTCGTGTTGACTCTTTTAAACAATAGTTTGTATTCCAAGATGCCACAAAGTATACTCCAGCCGTAATTTCCTCTATTCTTAGTATTTTCTTATCATAGCGAAGAACTTCCCTCTTTCTACCTGGTACTCCACATATCTATTGTATTGATTTTTTAGACAATAATTGGACTTCTAAGATGCCACACCAAGTATACTCGAGCCGTAATTTCCTCTATTCTTAGTATTTTCTTATCATGAAGAACATCTTCCCTCTTTCTAGCTGTTACTCCACCTATCCTTCGTGTTGACACCTGTTGACAATTGTTTGGCTTCTAAGATGCCACACCAAGTATACTCGAGCCGTAATTTTATCTATTCTTAGTGTTTTCCTATCATAACGAAAAACTTCCCACTTTCTACCTGGTACTCCACCTATCTATCGTGTTGACTTCTTTAAACAATATGTTGGCTTCTAAGATGCCACCAAATATACTCGAGCCGTAATTTCCTCTATTCTTAATAAATTCTTATCATAAAGAACAACTTCCCTCTTTCTAACTGCTGCTCCACCTATCCTTCGTCTTGACTCCTTTTGACAATGGTTGGGCTTCTAAGATGCCACACCAAGTATACTCGAGCCGTAATTTCCTCTATTCTTAGTATTTTCTTATCATATCGAAGAACTTCCCTCTTTCCACCTGTTACTCCACCTATCCTTCGTGTTGACTCCTGTTCACAATTGTTGGGCTTCTAAGAGGCCACACCAAGTATAATCGAGCCGTACTTTCCTCAATTCTTAGTATTTTCTTATCATAACGAACAACTTCCTCCTTTCTACCTGGTACTCCACTTATCTATCGTGTTGACTTTTTTAGACAATAGTTGGGCTTCTGAGATGCCACACCAAGTATACTCGAGCCGTAATTTCCTCTATTCTTAGTATTTTCTTATCATAAAGAACAACTTCAATATTTCTAACTGCTACACCATCTATCATTCTTGTTGACTGCTTTTGACAATTGTTTTCCTTCTAAGATGAAACACCAAGTATACTCCAGCCGTAATTTTATCTATTCTTAGTGTTTTCCTATCATAGCGAACAACTTCCTACTTTCTAATTGGTACTCCACCTATCTATCGTGTTGACTTCTTTAGACAATATGTTGGCTTCTACGATGCCACCAAATATACTCGGGCCGCAATTTCCTCTATTCTTAATAATTTCTCATCATAAAGAACAACTTCATTCTTTCTAACTGCTGCTCCAACTATCCTTCGTCTTGACTCCTTTTGACAATGGTTGGGCTTCTAAGATGCCACACCAAGTATACACGAGCCGTAATTTCCTCTATTCTTAGTATTTTCTTATCATAAAGAACATCTTCCCTCTTTCTACCTGTTACTCCACCTATCCTTCGTGTTGACTCCTGTTCACAATTGTTGGGCTTCTAAGATGCCACACCAAGTATAATCGAGCCGTAATTTCCTCTATTCTTAGTATTTTCGTATCATAACGAACAACTTCTTTCTTTCTACCTGGTACTCCACTTATCTATCGTGTTGACTTCTTTAGACAATAGTTGAGCTTCTAAGATGCCACACCAAGTATACTCGAGCCGTAATTCCCTGTATTCTAAGTATTTTCATATCATAAAGAACATCTTCCCTCTTTCTACCTGTTACTCCACCTATCCTTCGTGTTGACTCCTGTTGAGAATTGTTGGGCTTCTAAGATGCAACACCAAGTATACTCGAGCCGTAATTTCCTCAATTCTTAGTATTTATTTATCATACAGAACACCGGCTTTCGTTTTACCTCTTACTCCACCAACTTTTCGTGTTGACTCTTTTAAACAATAGTTTGTATTCCAAGATGCCACAAAGTATACTCCAGCCATAATTTCCTCTATTCTTAGTATTTTCCTATCATAGCGAAGAACTTCCCTCTTTCTACCTGGTACTCCACCTATCTATTGTGTTGACTTTTTTAGACAATGATTGGGCTTCTAAGATGCCACACCAAGTATACTCGAGCCGTAATTTCCACTATTCTTAGTATTTTCTTATCATGAAGAACATCTTCCCTCTTTCTACCTGTTACTCCACCTATCCTTCGTGTTGACTCCTGTTGACAATTGTTTGGCTTCTAAGATGCCACACCAAGTATACTCGAGCCGTAATTTCATCTATTCTTAGTGTTTTCCTATCATAACGAAAAACTTCCCACTTTCTACCTGGTACTCCACCTATCTATCGTGTTGACTTCTTTAAACAATATGTTGGCTTCTAAGATGCCACCAAATATACTCGAGCCGTAATTTCCTCTATTCTTAATAAATTCTTATCATAAAGAACAACTTCCCTCTTTCTAACTGCTGCTCCACCTATCCTTCGTCTTGACTCCTTTTGAAAATGGTTGGGCTTCTAAGATGCCACACCAAGTATACTCGAGCCGTAATTTCCTCTATCCTTAGTAATTTCTTATCATAAAGAACATCTTCCCTCTTTCTACCTGTTACTCCACCTATCCTTCGTGTTGACTTCTGTTCACAATTGTTGGGCTTCTAAGATGCCACACCAAGTATACTCGAGCGTAATTTCCTCTATTCTTAGTATTTTCTTATCATAGCGAACAGCTTCCCTCTTTCTACCTGGTACTCCACCTATCTATCGTGTTGACTTCTTTAAACAATAGTTGAGCTTCTAAGATGCCACACCAAGTATACTCGAGCCGTAATTCCCTCTATTCTAAGTATTTTCATATCATAAAGAACATCTTCCCTCTTTCTACCTGTTACTCCACCTATCCTTCGTGTTGACTCCTGTTGAGAATTGTTGGGCTTCTAAGATGCAACACCAAGTATACTCGAGCCGTAATTTTCTCTATTCTTAGTATTTATTTATCATACAGAACACCGGCTTTCGTTTTACCTCTTACTCCACCAACTTTTCGTGTTGACTCTTTTAAACAATAGTTTGTATTCCAAGCTGCCACAAAGTATACTCCAGCCGTAATTTCCTCTATTCTTAGTATTTTCTTATCATAGCGAAGAACTTCCCTCTTTCTAGCTGGTACTCCACCTATCTATTGTGTTGACTTTTTTAGACAATAATTGGACTTCTAAGATGCCACACCAAGTATACTCGAGCCGTAATTTCCTCTATTCTTAGTATTTATTTATCATACAGAACACCGGCTTTCGTTTTACCTCTTACTCCACCAACTTTTCGTGTTGACTCTTTTAAACAATAGTTTGTATTCCAAGATGCCACAAAGTATACTCCAGCCGTAATTTCCTCTATTCTTAGTATTTTCTTATCATATCGAAGAACTTCCCTCTTTCTACCTGTTACTCCACCTATCCTTCGTGTTGACTCCTGTTCACAATTGTTGGGCTTCTAAGAGGCCACACCAAGTATAATCGAGCCGTAATTTCCTCAATTCTTAGTATTTTCTTATCATAACGAACAACTTCCTCCTTTCTACCTGGTACTCCACTTATCTATCGTGTTGACTTTTTTAGACAATAGTTGGGCTTCTGAGATGCCACACCAAGTATACTCGAGCCGTAATTTCCTCTATTCTTAGTATTTTCTTATCATAAAGAACAACTTCAATATTTCTAACTGCTACACCATCTATCATTCTTGTTGACTGCTTTTGACAATTGTTTTCCTTCTAAGATGAAACACCAAGTATACTCCAGCCGTAATTTTATCTATTCTTAGTGTTTTCCTATCATAGCGAACAACTTCCTACTTTCTAATTGGTACTCCACCTATCTATCGTGTTGACTTCTTTAGACAATATGTTGGCTTCTACGATGCCACCAAATATACTCGGGCCGCAATTTCCTCTATTCTTAATAATTTCTCATCATAAAGAACAACTTCATTCTTTCTAACTGCTGCTCCAACTATCCTTCGTCTTGACTCCTTTTGACAATGGTTGGGCTTCTAAGATGCCACACCAAGTATACACGAGCCGTAATTTCCTCTATTCTTAGTATTTTCTTATCATAAAGAACATCTTCCCTCTTTCTACCTGTTACTCCACCTATCCTTCGTGTTGACTCCTGTTCACAATTGTTGGGCTTCTAAGATGCCACACCAAGTATAATCGAGCCGTAATTTCCTCTATTCTTAGTATTTTCGTATCATAACGAACAACTTCTTTCTTTCTACCTGGTACTCCACTTATCTATCGTGTTGACTTCTTTAGACAATAGTTGAGCTTCTAAGATGCCACACCAAGTATACTCGAGCCGTAATTCCCTGTATTCTAAGTATTTTCATATCATAAAGAACATCTTCCCTCTTTCTACCTGTTACTCCACCTATCCTTCGTGTTGACTCCTGTTGAGAATTGTTGGGCTTCTAAGATGCAACACCAAGTATACTCGAGCCGTAATTTCCTCAATTCTTAGTATTTATTTATCATACAGAACACCGGCTTTCGTTTTACCTCTTACTCCACCAACTTTTCGTGTTGACTCTTTTAAACAATAGTTTGTATTCCAAGATGCCACAAAGTATACTCCAGCCATAATTTCCTCTATTCTTAGTATTTTCCTATCATAGCGAAGAACTTCCCTCTTTCTACCTGGTACTCCACCTATCTATTGTGTTGACTTTTTTAGACAATGATTGGGCTTCTAAGATGCCACACCAAGTATACTCGAGCCGTAATTTCCTCTATTCTTAGTATTTTCTTATCATGAAGAACATCTTCCCTCTTTCTACCTGTTACTCCACCTATCCTTCGTGTTGACTCCTGTTGACAATTGTTTGGCTTCTAAGATGCCACACCAAGTATACTCGAGCCGTAATTTCATCTATTCTTAGTGTTTTCCTATCATAACGAAAAACTTCCCACTTTCTACCTGGTACTCCACCTATCTATCGTGTTGACTTCTTTAAACAATATGTTGGCTTCTAAGATGCCACCAAATATACTCGAGCCGTAATTTCCTCTATTCTTAATAAATTCTTATCATAAAGAACAACTTCCCTCTTTCTAACTGCTGCTCCACCTATCCTTCGTCTTGACTCCTTTTGAAAATGGTTGGGCTTCTAAGATGCCACACCAAGTATACTCGAGCCGTAATTTCCTCTATCCTTAGTAATTTCTTATCATAAAGAACATCTTCCCTCTTTCTACCTGTTACTCCACCTATCCTTCGTGTTGACTTCTGTTCACAATTGTTGGGCTTCTAAGATGCCACACCAAGTATACTCGAGCGTAATTTCCTCTATTCTTAGTATTTTCTTATCATAGCGAACAGCTTCCCTCTTTCTACCTGGTACTCCACCTATCTATCGTGTTGACTTCTTTAAACAATAGTTGAGCTTCTAAGATGCCACACCAAGTATACTCGAGCCGTAATTCCCTCTATTCTAAGTATTTTCATATCATAAAGAACATCTTCCCTCTTTCTACCTGTTACTCCACCTATCCTTCGTGTTGACTCCTGTTGAGAATTGTTGGGCTTCTAAGATGCAACACCAAGTATACTCGAGCCGTAATTTTCTCTATTCTTAGTATTTATTTATCATACAGAACACCGGCTTTCGTTTTACCTCTTACTCCACCAACTTTTCGTGTTGACTCTTTTAAACAATAGTTTGTATTCCAAGCTGCCACAAAGTATACTCCAGCCGTAATTTCCTCTATTCTTAGTATTTTCTTATCATAGCGAAGAACTTCCCTCTTTCTACCTGGTACTCCACCTGTCTATTGTGTTGACTTTTTTAGACAATAATTGGACTTCTAAGATGCCACACCAAGTATACTCGAGCCGTAATTTCCTCTATTCTTAGTATTTATTTATCATACAGAACACCGGCTTTCGTTTTACCTCTTACTCCACCAACTTTTCGTGTTGACTCTTTTAAACAATAGTTTGTATTCCAAGATGCCACAAAGTATACTCCAGCCGTAATTTCCTCTATTCTTAGTATTTTCTTATCATATCGAAGAACTTCCCTCTTTCTACCTGTTACTCCACCTATCCTTCGTGTTGACTCCTGTTCACAATTGTTGGGCTTCTAAGAGGCCACACCAAGTATAATCGAGCCGTAATTTCCTCAATTCTTAGTATTTTCTTATCATAACGAACAACTTCCTCCTTTCTACCTGGTACTCCACTTATCTATCGTGTTGACTTTTTTAGACAATAGTTGGGCTTCTGAGATGCCACACCAAGTATACTCGAGCCGTAATTTCCTCTATTCTTAGTATTTTCTTATCATAAAGAACAACTTCAATATTTCTAACTGCTACACCATCTATCATTCTTGTTGACTGCTTTTGACAATTGTTTTCCTTCTAAGATGAAACACCAAGTATACTCCAGCCGTAATTTTATCTATTCTTAGTGTTTTCCTATCATAGCGAACAACTTCCTACTTTCTAATTGGTACTCCACCTATCTATCGTGTTGACTTCTTTAGACAATATGTTGGCTTCTACGATGCCACCAAATATACTCGGGCCGCAATTTCCTCTATTCTTAATAATTTCTCATCATAAAGAACAACTTCATTCTTTCTAACTGCTGCTCCAACTATCCTTCGTCTTGACTCCTTTTGACAATGGTTGGGCTTCTAAGATGCCACACCAAGTATACACGAGCCGTAATTTCCTCTATTCTTAGTATTTTCTTATCATAAAGAACATCTTCCCTCTTTCTACCTGTTACTCCACCTATCCTTCGTGTTGACTCCTGTTCACAATTGTTGGGCTTCTAAGATGCCACACCAAGTATAATCGAGCCGTAATTTCCTCTATTCTTAGTATTTTCGTATCATAACGAACAACTTCTTTCTTTCTACCTGGTACTCCACTTATCTATCGTGTTGACTTCTTTAGACAATAGTTGGGCTTCTAAGATGCCACACTAAGTATACTCGAGCCGTAATTTCCTCTATTCTTAGTATTTTCTTATCATAGCGAACAGCTTCCCTCTTTCTACCTGGTACTCCACCTATCTATCGTGTTGACTTCTTTAAACAATAGTTGAGCTTCTAAGACGCCACACCAAGTATACTCGAGCCGTAATTCCCTGTATTCTAAGTATTTTCATATCATAAAGAACATCTTCCCTCTTTCTACCTGTTACTCCACCTATCCTTCGTGTTGACTCCTGTTGAGAATTGTTGGGCTTCTAAGATGCAACACCAAGTATACTCGAGCCGTAATTTCCTCAATTCTTAGTATTTTCTTATCATAGCGAAGAACTTCCCTCTTTCTACCTAGTACTCCACCTATCTATTGTGTTGACTTTTTTAGACAATAATTGGACTTCTAAGATGCCACACCAAGTATACTCGAGCCGTAATTTCCTCTATTCTTAGTATTTTCTTATCATGAAGAACATCTTCCCTCTTTCTACCTGTTACTCCACCTATCCTTCGTGTTGACTCCTGTTGACAATTGTTTTCCTTCTAAGTTGAAACACCAAGTATACTCCAGCCGTAATTTTATCTATTCTTAGTGTTTTCCTATCATAGCGAACAACTTCCTACTTTCTACCTGGTACTCCACCTATCTATCGTGTTGACTTCTTTAGACAATATGTTGGTTTCTAAGATGCCACCAAATATACTCGAGCCGCAATTTCCTCTATTCTTAATAATTTCTCATCATAAAGAACAACTTCATTCTTTCTAACTGCTGCTCCAACTATCCTTCGTCTTGACTCCTTTTGACAATGGTTGGGCTTCTAAGATGCCACACCAAGTATACTCGAGCCGTAATTTCCTCTATTCTTAGTATTTTCTTATCATAAAGAACATCTTCCCTCTTTCTACCTGTTACTCCACCTATCCTTCGTGTTGACTCCTGTTCACAATTGTTGGGCTTCTAAGATGCCACACCAAGTATAATCGAGCCGTAATTTCCTCTATTCTTAGTATTTTCTTATCATAACGAACAACTTCCTCCTTTCTACCTGGTACTCCACTTATCTATCGTGTTGACTTTTTCAGACAATAGTTGGGCTTCTGAGATGCCACACCAAGTATACTCGAGCCGTAATTTCCTCTATTCTTAGTATTTTCTTATCATAAAGAACAACTTCAATCTTTCTAACAGCTACACCATCTATCATTCTTGTTGACTGCTTTTGACAATTGTTTTCCTTCTAAGATGAAACACCAAGTATACTCCAGCCGTAATTTTATCTATTATTAGTGTTTTCCTATCATAGCGAACAACTTCCTACTTTCTACCTGGTACTCCACCTATCTATCGTGTTGACTTCTTTAGACAATATGTTGGCTTCTAAGATGCCACCAAATATACTCGAGCCGCAATTTCCTCTATTCTTAATAATTTCTCATCATAAAGAACAACTTCATTCTTTCTAACTGCTGCCCCAACTATCCTTCGTCTTGACTCCTTTTGACAATGGTTGGGCTTCTAAGATGCCACACCAAGTATACTCGAGCCGTAATTTCCTCTATTCTTAGTATTTACTTATCATAAAGAACATCTTCCCTCTTTCTACCTGTTACTCCACCTATCCTTCGTGTTGACTCCTATTCACAATTGTTGGGCTTCTAAGATGCCACACCAAGTATAATCGAGCCGTAATTTCCTCTATTCTTAGTATTTTCTTATCATAATGAACAACTTCTTTCTTTCTACCTGGTACTCCATTATCTATCGTGTTGACTTCTTTACACAATAGTTGGGCTTCTAAGATGCCACACTAAGTATACTCGAGCCGTAATTTCCTCTATTCTTAGTATTTTCTTATCATAACGAACAACTTCTTTCTTTCTACCTGGTACTCCATTATCTATCGTGTTGACTTCTTTACACAATAGTTGGGCTTCTAAGATGCCACACTAAGTATACTCGAGCCGTAATTTCCTCTATTCTTAGTATTTTCTTATCATAGCGAACAGCTTCCCTCTTTCTACCTGTTACTCCACCTATCCTTCGTGTTGACTCCTATTCACAATTGTTGGGCTTCTAAGATGCCACACCAAGTATAATCGAGCCGTAATTTCCTCTATTCTTAGTATTTTCGTATCATAACGAACAACTTCTTTCTTTCTACCTGGTACTCCATTATCTATCGTGTTGACTTCTTTAGACAATAGTTGGCCTTCTAAGATGCCACGCCAAGTATACTCGAGCCGTAATTTCCTCTATTCTTAGTATTGTTTTTATCATACAGAACACCGTCCTTCGTTTTACCTCTTACTCCACCATCCTTTCGTGTTGACTCCTTTAAACAATAGTTTGTATTCCAAGATGCCACAAAGTATACTAGAGCGTGATTTCCTCTATTCTTAGTACTTTTTATCATACAGAACACCGTCCTTCGTTTTACCTCTTACTCCACCTATCTTTCGTGTTGACTTCTTTAGACAATAGTTTGTAATCCAAGATGCCACAAAATATACTCGAGCCGTGATTTCCTCTATTCTTAGTATTTTTTATCATACAGAACACCGTCCTTCGTTTTACCTCTTACTCCACCAACCTTTCGTGTTGACTCCTTTAAACAATAGTTTGTATTAAAAGATGCTACACCAAGTATAGTCGAGCCGTAATTTCCTCTATTCTTAGTATTTTCGTATCATAAAGTACATCTTCCCTCTTTCTACCTGGTACTCCACCTATCTATCGTCTTGACTTCTTTAGACAATAGTTGGTCTTCTAAGATGCCACACCAAGTATACTCGAGCCGTAATATCTTCTATTCTTAGTATTTTCTTATCATAGCGAACAGATTCCCTCTTTCTACCTGGTACTCCACTTATCTATCGTGTTGACTTCTTTAGACAATAGTTGGCCTTCTAAGATGCCACACCAAGTATACACGTGCCGTAATTTCCCCTATTCTTAGTATTTTCTTATCATAAAGGACAACTTCAATCTTGCTAACTGCTACACCACCTATCATTCTTGTTGACTCCTTTTGTCAATATTTTTGCTTCTGAGATGCCACCAAGTATACTCGAGCCGTGATTTCCTCTATTCTTAGTATTTTTTATCATACAGAACACCGTCCTTCGTTTTACCATTTACTCCACCTATCTTTCGTGTTGACTTCTTTAGACAATAGTTTGGTTTCCAAGATGCCACAAAGTATACTCGAGCCGTGATTTCCTCTATTCTTAGTATTGTTTATCATACAAAACACCGTCCTTCGGTTTACCTCTTACTCCACCTATCTTTCGTGTTGACTTCTTTAGACAATAGTTTGTATTCCAAGATGCCACAAAGCATACTCGAGCCGTGATTTCCTCTATTCTTAGTATTTTTTTATCATACAGAACACCGTCCTTCGTTTTACCTCTTACTCTACCAACCTTTCGTGTTGACTCCTTTAAACAATAGTTTGTATTCCAAGATGCCACAAAGTATACTCGAGCCCTGATTTCCTCTATTCTTAGTTTCTTTTATCATAAAGAACATCTTACCTCTTTCATCCTGTTACTCCACCTATCTATCGTCTTGACTTCTTTAGACAATAGTTGGCCTTCTAAGATGCCACACCAAGTATACTCGAGCGTAATTTCCTCTATTCTTAGTATTTTCTTATCATAAAGAACAACTTCCCTCTTTCTAATTGGTACTCCACCTATCTATCGTGTTGACTTCTTTAGACAATAGTTATCCTTCTCAGATGCCACCCCAAGTATACTCGAGCCGTAATTTCCTCTATTCTTAGTATTTTCTTATCATAAAGAACAACTTCAATCTTTCTAACTGCTACACCAACTATCATTCTTGTTGACTCCTTTTCACAATATTTTTGCTTTTGAGATGCCACCAAGTATACTCGAGCAGTAATTTCCTCTATTCTTAGTATTTTGTTATCATACAAAACACCGTCCTTCGTTTTCCCTCTTACTCCACCCACCTTTCGTATTGACTCCTTTAAACAATAGTTTGTATTCCAAGATGCCACAAAGTATACTCGAGCAGTGGTTTACTCTATTCTTAGTATTTTTTATCATACAGAACACCGTCCTTCGTTTTACCTCTTACTCCTCCAACCTTTCGTGTTGACTCCTTTAAACAATAGTTTGTATTCCAAGATGCCACAAAGTATACTCGAGCCGTGATTTCCTCTATTCTTAGTATTTTTTATCATACAGAACACCGTCATTCGTTTTACCTTTTACTCCACCAACCTTTCGTGTTGACTCCTTTAAACAATATATTGTATTCCAAGATGACACACCAAGTATACTCGAGCCGTAATTTCTTCTATTCTTAGTATTTTCTTATCATAGCGAACAGCTTCTCTCTTTCTACCTGGTACTCCACCTATCTATCGTGTTGACTTCTTTAGACAATAGTTGGCCTTCTAAGATGCCACACCAAGTATACTCGAGCCGTAATTTCCTCTATTCTTAGTATTTTCTTATCATCACGAACAATTTCAATCTTTCTAACTGCTACACCACCTATCATTATTGTTACTCCTTTTGACAATATTCTTGCTTCTGAGATGCCACCAAGTATACTCGAGCCGTAATTTCCTCTATTCTTAGTATTTTTTTTATCATACAGAACACCGTACTTCGTTTTACCTTTTCTCCACCAACCTTTCGTGTTGACTCCTTTAAACAATAGTTTGTATTCCAAGATGCCACACCAAGTATACTCGAGCCGTAATTTCCTCTATTTTTAGTATTTTTTTTATCATACAGAACACCGTACTTCGTTTTACCTTTTACTCCACCAACCTTTCGTGTTAACTCCTTTAAACAATAGTTTGTATTCCAAGATGCCACAATGTATACCCGAGACGTGATTTCCTTAATTCTTAGTATTTTTTATCATACAGAACACCGTTTTTCGTTTTACCTCTTACTCCACCAACCTTTCGTGTTGACTCCTTTAAACAATAGTTTGTATTCCAAGCAGCCACAAAGTATACTCGAGCCGGGATTTCCTCTATTCTTAATAGTTTCTTATCATAAAGAACACCTTCCCTCTTTCTACCTGTTACTCCACCTATCCTTCGTTGTTAAATGCTGATGACAATATTTTTGCTTCTAAGATGCCACCAAGTATACTCGAGATGTAATTTCCTCTATTCTTAGTATTTTTTTATCATACATAACACCGTCCTTCGTTTTATCTCTTACTCCACCAACCTTTCTTGTTGACTCCTTTAAACAATAGTTTGTATTCCAAGATGCCACAAAGTATACTAGAGCCGTGATTTCCTCTATTCTTAGTACTTTTTATCATACAGAACACCGTTCTTCGTTTTACCTCTTACTCCACCTATCTTTCGTGTTGACTTCTTTAGACAATAGTTTGTAATCCAAGATACCACAAAATATACTCGAGCCGTGATTTCCTCTATTCTTAGTATTTTTTATCATACAGAACACCGTCCTTCGTTTTACCTCGTACTCCACCAACCTTTCGTGTTGACTCCTTTAAACAATAGTTTGTAATCCAAGATGCCACAAAATATACTCGAGCCGTGATTTCCTCTATTCTTAGTATTTTTTATCATACAGAACACCGTCCTTCGTTTTACCTCGTACTCCACGTACTTTTCGTGTCGACTCCTTTAAACAATAGTTTGTATTCCAAGATGCCACAAAGTATACTCGAGCCGTGATTTCTCCTATTCTTAGTATTTTTTATCATACAGAACACCGTCCTTCGTTTTACCTCGTACTCCACCTACTTTTCGTGTCGACTCCTTTAAACAATAGTTTGTATTCCAAGATGCCACAAAGTATACTCGAGCAGTGATTTCCTCTATTCTTAGTATTTTTTATCATACAGAACACCGTCCTTCGGTTTACCTCTTACTCCACCTATATTTCGTGTTGACTTCTTTAGACAATAGTTTGTATTCCAAGATGCCACAAAGTATACTCGAGCCGTGATTTCCTCTATTCTTAGTATTTTTTATCATACAGAACACCGTCCTTCGTTTTACCTCTTACTCTAGCAACCTTTCGTGTTGACTCCTTTAAACAATAGTTTGTATTCCAAGATGCCACAAAGTATACTCGAGCCGTGATTTCCTCTATTCTTAGTTTTTTTTATCATAAAGAACATCTTACCTCTTTCATCCTGTTACTCCACCTATCTATCGGTTTGACTTCTTTAGACAATAGTTGGCCTTCTAAGATGCCACACCAAGTATACTCGAGCGTAATTTCCTCTATTCTTAGTATTTTCTTATCATAAAGAACAACTTCCCTCTTTCTAATTGGTACTCCACCTATATATCGTGTTGACTTCTTTAGACAATAGTTATCCTTCTAAGATGCCACACCAAGTATACTCGAGCCGTAATTTCCTCTATTCTTAGTATTTTCTTATCATAAAGAACAACTTCAATCTTTCTAACTGCTACACCACCTATCATTCTTGTTGACTCCTTTTCACAATATTTTTGCTTCTGATATGCCACCAAGTATACTCGAGCCGTAATTTCCTCTATTCTTAGTATTTTTTTATCATACAAAACACCGTCCTTCGTTTTCCCTCTTACTCCACTCACCTTTCGTATTGACTCCTTTAAACAATAGTTTGTATTCCAAGATGCCACAAAGTGTACTCGAGCAGTGGTTTACTCTATTCTTAGTATTTTTTATCATACAGAACACCGTCCTTCGTTTTACCTCTTACTCCTCCAACCTTTCGTGTTGACTCCTTTAAACAATAGTTTGTATTCCAAGATGCCACACCAAGTATACTCGAGCCGTGATTTCCTCTATTCTTAGTATTTTTTATCATACAGAACACCGTCCTTCGTTTTACCTTTTACTCCACCAACCTTTCGTGTTGACTCCTTTAAACAATATATTGTATTCCAAGATGCCACACCAAGTATACTCGAGCCGTAATTTCTTCTATTCTTAGTATTTTCTTATCATAGCGAACAGCTTCCCTCTTTCTACCTGGTACTCCACCTATCTATCGTGTTGACTTCTTTAGACAATAGTTGGCCTTCTAAGATGCCACACCAAGTATACTCGAGCCGTAATTTCCTCTATTCTTAGTATTTTATTATCATAACGAACAGCTTCCCTCTTTCCACCTGGTACTCAAACTATCTATTGTGTTGACTTCTTTAGACAATAGTTTGTATTCCAAGATGCCACAAAGTATACTCGAGCCGTGATTTCCTCTATTCTTTGTATTTTTTTTATCATACAGAACACCGTACTTCGTTTTACCTTTTCTCCACCAACCTTTCGTGTTGACTCCTTTAAACAATAGTTTGTATTCCAAGATGCCACAAAGTATACCCGAGACGTGATTTCCTTAATTCTTAGTATTTTTTATCATACAGAACACCGTCCTTCGTTTTACCTCTTACTCCACCAACCTTTCGTGTTGACTCCTTTGAACAATAGTTTGTATTCCAAGCAGCCACAAAGTATACTCGAGCCGGGATTTCCTCTATTCTTAATAGTTTCTCATCATAAAGAACATCTTCCCTCTTTCTACCTGTTACTCCACTTATCCTTCGTGTTGAATGCTGATGACAATATTTTTGCTTTTGAGATGGCACCAAGTATACTCGAGATGTAATTTCCTCTATTCTTAGTATTTTTTTATCATACATAACACCGTCCTTCGTTTTATCTCTTACTCCACCAACCTTTCGTGTTGACTCCTATAAACAATAGTTTGTATTCCAAGATGCCACAAAGTATACTCGAGCCGTTATTTCCTCTATTCTTAGTATTTTTTTATCATACATAACACCGTCCTTCGTTTTACCTCTTACTCCACCAACCTTTCGTGTTGACTCCTTTAAACAATAGTTTGTATTCCAAGATGCCACAAAGTATACTTGAGCCGTTATTTCCTCTATTCTTAGTATTTTTTTATCATACATAACACCGTCCTTCGTTTTACCTCTTACTCCACCAACATTTCGTGTTGACTCCTATAAACAATAGTTTGTATTCCAAGATGCCACAAAGTATACTCGAGCCGTAATTTCCTCTATTCTTAGTATTTTTTTTATCATACAGAACACCGTACTTCGTTTTACCTTTTCTCCACCAACCTTTCGTGTTGACTCCTTTAAACAATAGTTTGTATTCCAAGATGCCACAAAGTATACCCGAGACGTGATTTCCTTAATTCTTAGTATTTTTTATCATACAGAACACCGTCCTTCGTTTTACCTCTTACTCCACCAACCTTTCGTGTTGAATCCTTTGAACAATAGTTTGTATTCCAAGCAGCCACAAAGTATACTCGAGCCGGGATTTCCTCTATTCTTAATAGTTTCTCATCATAAAGAACATCTTCCCTCTTTCTACCTGTTACTCCACTTATCCTTCGTGTTGAATGCTGATGACAATATTTTTGCTTTTGAGATGGCACCAAGTATACTCGAGATGTAATTTCCTCTATTCTTAGTATTTTTTTATCATACATAACACCGTCCTTCGTTTTATCTCTTACTCCACCAACCTTTCGTGTTGACTCCTATAAACAATAGTTTGTATTCCAAGATGCCACAAAGTATACTCGAGCCGTTATTTCCTCTATTCTTAGTATTTTTTTATCATACATAACACCGTCCTTCGTTTTACCTCTTACTCCACCAACCTTTCGTGTTGACTCCTTTAAACAATAGTTTGTATTCCAAGATGCCACAAAGTATACTCGAGCCGTTATTTCCTCTATTCTTAGTATTTTTTTATCATACATAACACCGTCCTTCGTTTTACCTCTTACTCCACCAACCTTTCGTGTTGACTCCTATAAACAATAGTTTGTATTCCAAGATGCCACAAAGTATACTCGAGCCGTTATTTCCTCTATTCTTATTATTTTTTTATCATACATAACACCGTCCTTCGTTTTACCTTTTACTCCACCAACCTTTCGTGTTGACTCCTTTAAACAATATATTGTATTCCAAGATGCCACACCAAGTATACTCGAGCCGTAATTTCTTCTATTCTTAGTATTTTCTTATCATAGCGAACAGCTTCCCTCTTTCTACCTGGTACTCCACCTATCTATCGTGTTGACTTCTTTAGACAATAGTTGGCCTTCTAAGATGCCACACCAAGTATACTCGAGCCGTAATTTCCTCTATTCTTAGTATTTTATTATCATAACGAACAGCTTCCCTCTTTCCACCTGGTACTCAAACTATCTATTGTGTTGACTTCTTTAGACAATAGTTTGTATTCCAAGATGCCACAAAGTATACTCGAGCCGTGATTTCCTCTATTCTTTGTATTTTTTTTATCATACAGAACACCGTACTTCGTTTTACCTTTTCTCCACCAACCTTTCGTGTTGACTCCTTTAAACAATAGTTTGTATTCCAAGATGCCACAAAGTATACCCGAGACGTGATTTCCTTAATTCTTAGTATTTTTTATCATACAGAACACCGTCCTTCGTTTTACCTCTTACTCCACCAACCTTTCGTGTTGACTCCTTTGAACAATAGTTTGTATTCCAAGCAGCCACAAAGTATACTCGAGCCGGGATTTCCTCTATTCTTAATAGTTTCTCATCATAAAGAACATCTTCCCTCTTTCTACCTGTTACTCCACTTATCCTTCGTGTTGAATGCTGATGACAATATTTTTGCTTTTGAGATGGCACCAAGTATACTCGAGATGTAATTTCCTCTATTCTTAGTATTTTTTTATCATACATAACACCGTCCTTCGTTTTATCTCTTACTCCACCAACCTTTCGTGTTGACTCCTATAAACAATAGTTTGTATTCCAAGATGCCACAAAGTATACTCGAGCCGTTATTTCCTCTATTCTTAGTATTTTTTTATCATACATAACACCGTCCTTCGTTTTACCTCTTACTCCACCAACCTTTCGTGTTGACTCCTTTAAACAATAGTTTGTATTCCAAGATGCCACAAAGTATACTTGAGCCGTTATTTCCTCTATTCTTAGTATTTTTTTATCATACATAACACCGTCCTTCGTTTTACCTCTTACTCCACCAACATTTCGTGTTGACTCCTATAAACAATAGTTTGTATTCCAAGATGCCACAAAGTATACTCGAGCCGTAATTTCCTCTATTCTTAGTATTTTTTTTATCATACAGAACACCGTACTTCGTTTTACCTTTTCTCCACCAACCTTTCGTGTTGACTCCTTTAAACAATAGTTTGTATTCCAAGATGCCACAAAGTATACCCGAGACGTGATTTCCTTAATTCTTAGTATTTTTTATCATACAGAACACCGTCCTTCGTTTTACCTCTTACTCCACCAACCTTTCGTGTTGAATCCTTTGAACAATAGTTTGTATTCCAAGCAGCCACAAAGTATACTCGAGCCGGGATTTCCTCTATTCTTAATAGTTTCTCATCATAAAGAACATCTTCCCTCTTTCTACCTGTTACTCCACTTATCCTTCGTGTTGAATGCTGATGACAATATTTTTGCTTTTGAGATGGCACCAAGTATACTCGAGATGTAATTTCCTCTATTCTTAGTATTTTTTTATCATACATAACACCGTCCTTCGTTTTATCTCTTACTCCACCAACCTTTCGTGTTGACTCCTATAAACAATAGTTTGTATTCCAAGATGCCACAAAGTATACTCGAGCCGTTATTTCCTCTATTCTTAGTATTTTTTTATCATACATAACACCGTCCTTCGTTTTACCTCTTACTCCACCAACCTTTCGTGTTGACTCCTTTAAACAATAGTTTGTATTCCAAGATGCCACAAAGTATACTCGAGCCGTTATTTCCTCTATTCTTAGTATTTTTTTATCATACATAACACCGTCCTTCGTTTTACCTCTTACTCCACCAACCTTTCGTGTTGACTCCTATAAACAATAGTTTGTATTCCAAGATGCCACAAAGTATACTCGAGCCGTTATTTCCTCTATTCTTATTATTTTTTTATCATACATAACACCGTCCTTCGTTTTACCTCTTACTCCACCAACCTTTCGTGTTGACTCCTTTAAACAATAGTTTGTATTCCAAGATGCCACAAAGTATACTTGAACCGTTATTTCTTCTATTAGTATTTTTTATCATACAGAACACCGTCCTTCGTTTTACCTCTTACTACACCTATCTTTCGTGTTGACTTCTTTAGACAATAGTTTGTATTAAAAGGTGCCACAAAGTATACTCGAGCCGTGATTTCCTCTATTCTTAGTATTTTTTATCATACAGAACACCGTCCTTCGTTTTACCTCTTACTCCACCTATCTTTCGTGTTGACTTCTTTAGACAATATTTTGTATTCCAAGATGCCACAAAGTATACTCAAGCCGTGATTACCTCTATTCTTAGTATTTTTTATCATACAGAACACCGTCCTTCGTTTTACCTCTTACTCCACCAACCTTTCGTGTTGACTCCTTTAAACAATAGTTTGTATTCCAAGCAGCCACAAAGTATAATCGAGCCGTTATTTCCTTTATTCTTAGTATTTTTATCATACAGAACACCGTCTTTCGTTTTACCCCCTACTCCACCAGCCTTTCGTGTTGACTCCTTTAAACAATAGTTTGTATTCCAACATGCCACGCCAAGTATACTCGAGCCGTAATTTCCTCTATTCTTAGTATTTTCTTATCATAAAGAACAACTTCAATCTTTCTAACTGCTACACCACCTATCATTCTTGTTGGCTCCTTTTGACAATATATTTCCTTCTGAGATGGCACCAAGTATACTCGAAGTGTAATTTCCTCTATTCTTAATATTTTTTTTTATCATAACGAAACACCGTCCTTCGTTTTACCTCTTACTCCACCAACCTTTCGTGTTGACTCCTTTAAACAATAGTTTGTATTCCAAGAAGCCACAACGTATACTCGAGCCGTGATTTCCTCTATTCTTAGTATTTTTTATCATACAGAACACCGTCCTTCGTTTTACCTCTTACTCCACCTATCTCTCGTGTTGACTTCTTTAGACAATAGTTTGTATTCCAAGATGCCACAAAGTATACTCGAGCCATGATTTCCTGTATTCTTAGTATTTTTTATCATACAGAACACCGTCCTTCTTTTTACCTCTTACTCCACCAACCTTTCGTGTTGACTCCTTTAAACAATAGTTTGTATTCCAAGATGCCACGCCAAGTATACTCGAGTCGTAATTTCCTCTATTCTTAGTATTTTCTTATCATAAAGAACATCTTCCCTCTTTCTACCTGTTACTCCACCTATCCTTCGTGTTGAATCCTGATGACAATTGTGGGGCTTCTAACATGCCACACCAAGTATACTCAAGGCGTTATTTCCTCTATTCTTAGTATTTTTTTATCATACACAACACCGTCCTTCGTTTTCCCTCTTACTCCACCATCCTTTCGTGTTGACTCCTTTAAACAATAGTTTGTATTCCAAGATACCACAAAGTATACTCGAGCCGTGATTTACTCTATTGTTACTATTTTTTATCATTCAGAACACCGTCCTTCGTTTTACCTCTTACTCAACCTATCTTTCATGTTGACTCCTTTAGACAATAGTTTGTATTCTAAGATGCCACAAAGTATAATCGAGCCGTGATTTCCTCTATTCTTAGTACTTTTTATCATACAGAACACCGTCCTTCGTTTTACCTCTTACTCCACCTATCTTTCGTGTACTTCTTTAGACAATAGTTTGTAATCCAAGATGCCACAAAATATACTCGAGCCGTGATTTCCTCTATTCTTAGTATTTTTTTATCATACAGAACATCGTCCTTCGTTTTACCCTTTACTCCACCATCCTTTCGTGTTGACTCCTTTAAACAATAGTTTGTATTCCAAGATGCCACAAAGTATACTCGAGCCGGGATTTCCTCTTTTCTTAATAGTTTCTCATCATAAAGAACATCTTCCCTCTTTCTACCTGTTACTCCACTTATCCTTCGTGTTGAATGCTGATGACAATATTTTTGCTTCTGAGATGCCACCAAGTATACTCGAGATGTAATTTCCTCTATTCTTAGTATTTTTTTATCATACAGAACACCGTCCTTCGTTTTACCTCTTACTCCACCAACCTTTCGTGTTGACTCCTTTAAACAATAGTTTGTATTCCAAGATGCCACAAAGTATACTCGAGCCGTTATTTCTTCTATTCTTAGTACTTTTTATCATACAGAACACCGTCCTTCGTTTTACCTCTTACTCCACCTATCTTTCGTGTTGACTTCTTTAGACAATAGTTTGTAATCCAAGATGCTACAAAATATACTCGAGCCGTGATTTCCTCTATTCTTAGTATTTTTTTTATCATACAGAACATCGTCCTTCGTTTTACCCTTTACTCCACCATCCTTTCGTGTTGACTCCTTTAAACAATAGTTTGTATTCCAAGATGCCACAAAGTATACTCGAGCCGGGATTTCCTCTTTTCTTAATAGTTTCTCATCATAAAGAACATCTTCCCTCTTTCTACCTGTTACTCCACTTATCCTTCGTGTTGAATGCTGATGACAATATTTTTGCTTCTGAGATGCCACCAAGTATACTCGAATGTAATTTCCTCTATTCTTAGTATTTTTTTATCATACAGAACACCGTCCTTCGTTTTACCTCTTACTCCACCAACCTTTCGTGTTGACTCCTTTAAACAATAGTTTGTATTCCAAGATGCCACAAAGTATACTCGAGCCGTTATTTCTTCTATTAGTATTTTTTATCATACAGAACACCGTCTTTCGTTTTACCTCTTACTACACCTATATTTCGTGTTGACTTCTTTAGACAATAGTTTGTATTCCAAGATGCCACAAAGTATACTCGAGCCGTGATTTCCTCTATTCTTAGTATTTTTTATCATACAGAACACCTTCCTTCGTTTTACCTCTTACTCCACCTATCTTTCGTGTTGACTTCTTTAGACAATATTTTGTATTCCAAGATGCCACAAAGTATACTTGAGCCGTGACGTCCTCTATTCTTAGTATTTTTTTTCATACAGAACACCGTCCTTCGTTTTACCTCTTACTCCACCAACCTTTCGTGTTGACTCCTTTAAACAATAGTTTGTATTCCAAGCAGCCACAAAGCATACTCGAGCCGTTATTTCCTCTATTCTTAGTATTTTTATCATACAGAACACCGTCTTTCGTTTTACCCCTTACTCCACCAACCTTTCGTGTTGACTCCTTTAAACAATAGTTTGTATTCCAACATGCCACGCCAAGTATACTCGAGCCGTAATTTCCTCTATTCTTAATATTTTTTTTATCATACAGAACACCGTCCTTCGTTTTACCTCTTACTCCACCAACCTTTCGTGTTGACTCCTTTAAACAATAGTATGTATTCCAAGAAGCCACAACGTATACTCGAGCCGTGATTTTCTCTATTCTTAGTAATTTATATCATACAGAACACCGACCATTGTTTTACCTCTTACTCCACCTATCTCTCGTGTTGACTTCTTTAAACAATAGTTTGTATTCCAAGATGCCACAAAGTATACTCGAGCCATGATTTCCTGTATTCTTAGTATTTTTTTCATACAGAACACCGTCCTTCTTTTTACCTCTTACTCCACCAACCTTTCTTGTTGACTCCTTTAAACAATAGTTTGTATTCCAAGATGCCACGCCAAGTATATTCGAGTCGTAATTTCCTCTATTCTTAGTATTTTCTTATCATAAAGATCAACTTCCCTTTTTCTACCTGGTACTCCACCTATCTATCGTGTTGACTTCTTTAGACAATAGTTGGGCTTCTAAGATGCCACACCAAGTATACTCGAGCCGTAATTTCCTCTATTCTTAGTATTTTCTTATCATAAAGGACAACTTCAATCTTTCTAACTGCTACACCACCTATCATTCTTGTCGACTCCTTTTGACAATATTTTTGCTTATGAGATGCCACCAAGTATACTCAAGCCGTAATTTCCTCTATTGTTAGTATTTTTTTTATCATACAGAACACAGTCCTTCGTTTTACCTCTTACTCCACCAACCTTTCGTGTTGACTCCTTTAAACAATAGTTTTTATTCCAAGATGCCACAAAGTATACTCGAGCCGTTATTTCTTCTATTAGTACTTTTTATCATACAGAACACCGTCCTTCGTTTTACCTCTTACTACACCTATCTTTCGTGTTGACTTCTTTAGACAATAGTTTGTATTCCAAGATGCCACAAAGTATACTCGAGCCGTGATTTCCTCTATTCTTAGTATTTTTATCATACAGAACACCGTCCTTCGTTTTACCTCTTACTCCACCTATCTTTCGTGTTGACTTCTTTAGACAATAGTTTGTATTCCAAGATGCCACAAAGTATACTCGAGCCGTGACTTCCTCTATTCTTAGTATTTTTTATCATACAGAACACCGACTTTCGTTTTACCTCTTACCCCACCAACCTTTCGTGTTGACTCCTTTAAACAATAGTTTGTATTCCAAGCAGCCACAAAGTATACTCGAGCCGTTATTCCTTCTATTCTTAGTATTTTTATCATACAGAACACTGTCTTTCGTTTTACCCCTTACTCCACCAACCTTTCGTGTTGACTCCTTTAAACAATAGTTTGTATTCCAACATGCCACGCCAAGTATACTCGAGCCGTAATTTCCTCTATTCTTAGTATTTTCTTATCATAAAGAACAACTTCAATCTTTCTAACTGCTACACCACCTATCATTCTTGTTGGCTCCTTTTGACAATATTTTTCCTTCTGAGATGCCACCAAGTATACTCGAAATGTAATTTCCTCTATTCTTAATATTTTTTTTATCATACAGAACACAGTCCTTCGTTTTACCTCTTACTCCACCAACCTTTCGTGTTGACTCCTTTAAACAATAGTTTGTATTCCAAGAAGCCACAATGTATACTCGAGCCGTGATTTCCTCTATTCTTAGTATTTTTTATCATACAGAACACCGTCCTTCGTTTTACCTTTTACTCCACCAACCTTTCGTGTTGACTCCTTTAAACAATATTTTGTATTACAAGAAGCCACAAAGTATCTCGAGCCGTGATTTTCTCTATTCTTAGTAATTTATATCATACAGAACACCGACCATTGTTTTACCTCTTACTACACCTACCTCTCGTGTTGACTTCTTTAGACAATAGTTTGTATTCCAAGATGCCACAAAGTATACTCGAGCCATTATTTCCTGTATTCTTAGTATTTCTTATCATACAGAACACCGTCCTTCTTTTTACCTCTTACTCCACCAACCTTTCGTGTTGACTCCTTTAAACAATAGTTTGTATTCCAAGATGCCACGCCAAGTATACTCGAGTCGTAATTTCCTCTATTCTTAGTATTTTCTTATCATAAAGATCAACTTCCCTTTTTCTACCTGGTACTCCACCTGTCTATCGTGTTGACTTCTTTAGACAATAGTTGGGCTTCTAAGATGCCACACCAAGTATACTCGAGCCGTAATTTCGTCTATTCTTAGTATTTTCTTATCATAGCGAACAGCTTCCCTCTTTCTACCTGGTACTCCACCTATCTATCGTGTTGACTTCTTTAGACAATAGTTGGCCTTCTAAGATGCCACATCAAGTATACTCGAGCCGTAATTTAATCTATTCTTAGTATTTTATATCATACAGAACACCGTCCTTCGTTTTACCTCTTACTCCACCAACCTTTCGTGTTGACTCCTTTAAACAATAGTTTGTATTCCAAAATGCCACAAAGTATACTCGAGCCATGATTTCCTATATTCTTAGTATTTTTTGTCATACAGAACACCGTCCTTCGTTTTACCTCTTACTCCACCTATCTTTCGTGTTGACTTCTTTAAACAATAGTTTGTATTCCAAGATGCCACAAAGTATACTCGAGCCATGATTTCCTCTTTTCTTGGTATTTCTTGTCATACAGAACACCGTCCTTCGTTTTACCTCTTACTCCACCTATCTTTCGTGTTGACTTCTTTAGACAATAGTTTGTATTCCAAGATGCCACAAAGTATACTCGAGAAATGATTTCCTCTATTCTTAGTATTTTTTATCATACAGAACACCGTCCTTCGTTTTACCTCTTACTCCACCATCATTTCGTGTTGCTTCCGTTAAACTATAGTTTGTATTCCAAGATGCCACAAAGTACACTCGAGCCGTGATTTCCTCTATTCTAAGTATTTTTTGTCATACAGAACACTTTCTAAATGTTACTCCACCTATCCTTCGTGTTGAATCCTGATGACACTTGTAGGGCTTCTAAGATGCCACCAAGTATACTCGAGCCGTAATTTCCTCTATTCTTAGTATTTTCTTATCAAAGCGAACAGCTTCCCTCTATCTACCTGGTACTCCACCTATCTATCATGTTGACTTCTTTAGACATTATTTGGCCTTCTAAGATGCCACATCAAGTATACTCGAGCCGTAATTTCCTCTATTCTTAGTATTTTCTTATCATAGAGAACAACTTCAATCTTTCTAACTGCTACACCACCTATCATTCTTGTCGACTCCTTTTGACAATATTTTTTCTTATGAGATGCCACCAAGTATACTCGAGCCGCTTTTCCTCTACCCTTAGTATTTTTTTATCATACAGAACACCGTCCTTCGTTTTACCTCTTACTCCACCAACCTTTCTTGTTGACTCCTTTAAACAATAGATTGTATTCCAAGATGCCACAAAGTATACTCGAGCCACGATTTCCTCTATTCTTAGTATTTTTTATCATACAGAACACCGTCCTTCTTTTTACCTCTTACTCCACCAACCTTTCGTGTTGACTCCTTTAAACAATAGTTTGTATTCCAAGATGCCACGCCAAGTATACTCGAGTCGTAATTTCCTCTATTCTTAGTATTTTCTTATCATAAAAAACATCTTCCCTCTTTCTACCTGCTACTCCACCTATCCTTCGTGTTTTCTCCTGTTGACAATTGTAGGGCTTCTAAGAGGCCACACCACGTATTCTCGAGCCGTAGTTTCCTCTATTCTTAGTATTTTCTTATCATAAAGAACAACTTCCCTCTTTCTACCTTGTACTCCACGTATCTATCGTGTAGACTTCTTTAGACGTTTTTTGGGCTTCTAAGATGAAACACCAAGTATACTCGAGCCGTAATTTCTTCTATTCTTAGTAATTTCATATCATAACGAACAGCTTCCCTCTTTCCACCTGGTACTCAAACTATCTATTGTGTTGACTTCTTTAGACAATAGTTTGTATTCCAAGATGCCACAAAGTATACTCGAGCCGTGATTTCCTCTATTCTTTGTATTTTTTGTCATACAGAACACCGTCCTTCGTTTTACCTCTTTCTCCATCTATCTTTCGTGTTGACTTCTTTAGACAATAGTTTGTATTACAAGATGCCACAAAGTATACTAGAGCCGTGATTTAATCTATTCTTAGTATTTTTTATCATACAGAACACCGTCCTTCGTTTTACCTCTTACTAAACTAACCTTTCGTGTTGACTCCTTTAAACAATAGTTTGTATTCCAAGATGCCACAAAGTATACTCGAGCCATGATTTCCTCTTTTCTTAGTATTTTTTGTCATACAGAACACCGTCCTTCGTTTTACCTCTTACTCCACCTATCTTTCGTGTTGACTTCTTTAGACAATAGTTTGTATTCCAAGATGCCACAAAGTATACTCGAGCCGTAATTTCTTCTATTCTTAGTATTTTTTTATCATACAGAACACCGTCCTTCGTTTTACCTCTTACTCCACCAACGTTTCGTGTTAACTCCTTTAAACAATAGTTTGTATTCCAAGATGCCACAAAGTATACTCGAGCCATGATTTCCCCTATTCTTAGTATTTTTTGTCATACAGAACACCGTCCTTCGTTTAATCTTACTCCACCTGATTTTCGTGTTGACTGCTTTAAACAATAGTTTTTATTCCAACATGCCACGCCAAGTATACTCGAGCTGTAATTTCCTCTATTCTTAGTATTTTCTTATCATAAAAAACAACTTCAATCTTTCTAACTGCTACAACACCTATGATTCTTGTTGATACCTTTTGACAATATTTTTGCTTCTGAGATGCCACCAAGTATACTCGAGCCGTAATTTTCTCTATTCTTAGTATTTTTTTATCATACAGAACACCGTCCTTCGCTTTACCCCTTACTCCGCCAACCTTTCGTGTTGACTCCTTTAAACAATAGTTTGTATTCCAAGATGCCACAAAATATACTCGAGCCGTGATTTCCTCTATTCTTAGTATTTTTTATCATACAGAACACCGTCCTTCGTTTTACCTCTTACTCCACCTATCTTTCTATTTGACTCCTTTAGGCAATATTTTGGCTTCTAAGATGCCACCAAGTATATTAGAGCTGAAATTTCCTCTATACTTAGTATTTTCCTATCATACAGAACACCGTCCTACGTTTTACATCTTACTCCACCAATCATTCGTCTTGACTCCTTTAAACAATAGTTTGTATTCCAAGATGCCACGAAGTATACTCGAGCCGTCACTTCCTCAACCCTTTAGTCTTTACTTATCATACAGAACACCGTCTTTCGTTTCACCTCTTATTCCACCAACCTTCCGTGTTGACTCCTTTAAACAATAGTTTGTATTCCAAGATGCCACGCCAAGTATACTCGAGCCATAATATCCTCTATTCTTAGTATTTTCTCATCATAAAGAACATCTTCCTTCTTTCTACATGATATTACACCTATCCTTCGTGTTGACTTCTTTAGACAATAGTTGGGCTTCTAAGATACCACACCAAATATACTCGAGCCGTAATTTCCTCTATTCTTAGTATTTTCTTATCATAAAGAACATCTTCCCTCTTCCTACCTGGTACTCCACCTAACTATCTTGATGTCTTCTTTAGGCAATAGTTGGGCTTCTAAGATTCCACACCAAGTATACTCGAGCCGTAATTTCCTCTATTCTTAGTATTTTTTTATCACAAAGAACAACTTCCCTCTTTGTACTTGTTACTCCACCTATCTTTCTATTTGACTCCTTTAGGCAGTATTTTGGCTTCTAAGATGCCACCAAGTATATTCGAGCCGTAATTTCCTCTATTCTTAGTATTTTCTTATCATAAAGAACAACTTCCCTCTTTCTACCTGGTACTCCACCTATCGTATTGACTTCTTTAGACAATAGTTGGGCTTCTAAGATGCCACACCAAGTATACTCGAGCCGTAATTTCCTCTATTCTTAGTATTTTCTTATCATAAAGAACAACTTCACTCTTTCTAACTGCTACACCACCTATCATTCTTGTTGACTCCTTTTGACAATATTTTTGCTTCTGAGATGACACCAAGTATACTCCAGCCGTATTTTCCTCTATTCTTATTATTTTTTATCATACAGAACACCGTCCTTCGTTTTACCTTTCACTCTACCAACCTTTCGTGTTGACTCCTTTAAACAATAGTTTATATTCCAAGATGCCACACCAAGTATACTCGAGCCGTAATATCCTCTATTCTTAGTATTTTCTTATCATAAAGAACATCTTCCCTCCTTCTACCTGTTACTCCACCTTTCATTCGTGTTGACTCCTGTTGACAATTGTAGGGCTTCTAAGATGCCACACCAAGTATACTCGATCCGTGATTTTTTCTATTCTTCATATTTTCTTATCATAAAGAACAACTTCCCTCTTTCTACTTGTTACTCCACCTATCTATCGTGTTGATTTCTTTAGTCGATATTTGGGCTTGTAAGATGCCACACCAAGTATACTCGAGCCGTAATTTCTTCTTTTCTTAGTATTTTCTTATCATAGCGAACAGCTTCCCTCTTTCTACCTGGTACTCCACCCATCTATCGTGTTGACTTCTTTAGACAATAGTTTGTATTACAAGATGCCACAAAGTATACTAGAGCCGTGATTTAATCTATTCTTAGTATTTTTTATCATACAGAACACCGTCCTTCGTTTTACCTCTTACTAAACTAACCTTTCGTGTTGACTCCTTTAAACAATAGTTTGTATTCCAAGATGCCACAAAGTATACTCGAGCCATGATTTCCTCTTTTCTTAGTATTTTTTGTCATACAGAACACCGTCCTTCGTTTTACCTCTTACTCCACCTATCTTTCGTGTTGACTTCTTTAGACAATAGTTTGTATTCCAAGATGCCACAAAGTATACTCGAGCCGTAATTTCTTCTATTCTTAGTATTTTTTTATCATACAGAACACCGTCCTTCGTTTTACCTCTTACTCCACCAACGTTTCGTGTTAACTCCTTTAAACAATAGTTTGTATTCCAAGATGCCACAAAGTATACTCGAGCCATGATTTCCCCTATTCTTAGTATTTTTTGTCATACAGAACACCGTCCTTCGTTTAATCTTACTCCACCTGATTTTCGTGTTGACTGCTTTAAACAATAGTTTTTATTCCAACATGCCACGCCAAGTATACTCGAGCTGTAATTTCCTCTATTCTTAGTATTTTCTTATCATAAAAAACAACTTCAATCTTTCTAACTGCTACAACACCTATGATTCTTGTTGATACCTTTTGACAATATTTTTGCTTCTGAGATGCCACCAAGTATACTCGAGCCGTAATTTTCTCTATTCTTAGTATTTTTTTATCATACAGAACACCGTCCTTCGCTTTACCCCTTACTCCGCCAACCTTTCGTGTTGACTCCTTTAAACAATAGTTTGTATTCCAAGATGCCACAAAATATACTCGAGCCGTGATTTCCTCTATTCTTAGTATTTTTTATCATACAGAACACCGTCCTTCGTTTTACCTCTTACTCCACCTATCTTTCTATTTGACTCCTTTAGGCAATATTTTGGCTTCTAAGATGCCACCAAGTATATTAGAGCTGAAATTTCCTCTATACTTAGTATTTTCCTATCATACAGAACACCGTCCTACGTTTTACATCTTACTCCACCAATCATTCGTCTTGACTCCTTTAAACAATAGTTTGTATTCCAAGATGCCACGAAGTATACTCGAGCCGTCACTTCCTCAACCCTTTAGTCTTTACTTATCATACAGAACACCGTCTTTCGTTTCACCTCTTATTCCACCAACCTTCCGTGTTGACTCCTTTAAACAATAGTTTGTATTCCAAGATGCCACGCCAAGTATACTCGAGCCATAATATCCTCTATTCTTAGTATTTTCTCATCATAAAGAACATCTTCCTTCTTTCTACATGATATTACACCTATCCTTCGTGTTGACTTCTTTAGACAATAGTTGGGCTTCTAAGATACCACACCAAATATACTCGAGCCGTAATTTCCTCTATTCTTAGTATTTTCTTATCATAAAGAACATCTTCCCTCTTCCTACCTGGTACTCCACCTAACTATCTTGATGTCTTCTTTAGGCAATAGTTGGGCTTCTAAGATTCCACACCAAGTATACTCGAGCCGTAATTTCCTCTATTCTTAGTATTTTTTTATCACAAAGAACAACTTCCCTCTTTGTACTTGTTACTCCACCTATCTTTCTATTTGACTCCTTTAGGCAGTATTTTGGCTTCTAAGATGCCACCAAGTATATTCGAGCCGTAATTTCCTCTATTCTTAGTATTTTCTTATCATAAAGAACAACTTCCCTCTTTCTACCTGGTACTCCACCTATCGTATTGACTTCTTTAGACAATAGTTGGGCTTCTAAGATGCCACACCAAGTATACTCGAGCCGTAATTTCCTCTATTCTTAGTATTTTCTTATCATAAAGAACAACTTCACTCTTTCTAACTGCTACACCACCTATCATTCTTGTTGACTCCTTTTGACAATATTTTTGCTTCTGAGATGACACCAAGTATACTCCAGCCGTATTTTCCTCTATTCTTATTATTTTTTATCATACAGAACACCGTCCTTCGTTTTACCTTTCACTCTACCAACCTTTCGTGTTGACTCCTTTAAACAATAGTTTATATTCCAAGATGCCACACCAAGTATACTCGAGCCGTAATATCCTCTATTCTTAGTATTTTCTTATCATAAAGAACATCTTCCCTCCTTCTACCTGTTACTCCACCTTTCATTCGTGTTGACTCCTGTTGACAATTGTAGGGCTTCTAAGATGCCACACCAAGTATACTCGATCCGTGATTTTTTCTATTCTTCATATTTTCTTATCATAAAGAACAACTTCCCTCTTTCTACTTGTTACTCCACCTATCTATCGTGTTGATTTCTTTAGTCGATATTTGGGCTTGTAAGATGCCACACCAAGTATACTCGAGCCGTAATTTCTTCTTTTCTTAGTATTTTCTTATCATAGCGAACAGCTTCCCTCTTTCTACCTGGTACTCCACCCATCTATCGTGTTGACTTCTTTAGACAATAGTTGGCCTTCTAAGATGCCACACCAAGTATACTCGAGCCGTAATTTCCTCTATTCTTAGTATTTTCTTATCATAAAGAACAACTTCAATCTTTCTAACTGCTACACCACCTATCATTCTTGTTGACTCCTTTTGACAATATTTTTGCTTCTGAGATGCCACCAAGTATACTCGAGCCGTAACTTCCTCTATTCTTAGTATTTTTTTATCATACACAACGCCGTCCTTCGTTTTCCCTCTTACTCCACCAACCTTTCGTGTTGACTCCATTAAACAATAGTTTGTATTCCTAGATGCCACAAAGTATACTCTGAGCCGTGATTTCCTCTATTGTTAGTATTTTTTATCATTCAGAACACCGTCCTTCTTTTTACCTCTTACTCCAACAACCTTTCGTGTTGACTCCTTTAAACAATAGTTTGTATTCCAAGATGCCACGCCAAGTATACTCGAGTCGTAATTTCCTCTATTCTTAGTATTTTTTTATCATACAGAACACCGTCCTTGGTTTTACCTCTTACTCCAACTATCTTTCGTGTTGACTTCTTTAGACAATAGTTTGTTTTCCAAGATGCCACAAAGTATAATCGAGCCGTGATTTCCTCTATTCTTAGTATTTTTTGTCATACAGAACACCGTCCTTCGTTTTACCTCTTACTCCACCTACCTTTCGTGTTGACTAATTTAAACAATAGTTTGTATTAAAAGATGCCACACCAAGTATACTCGAGCCGTAATTTCCTCTATTCTTAGTATTTTAGTATCATAAAGAACATCTTCCCTCTTTCTACCTGTTACTCCACCTATCCTTCGTGTTGACTCCTGTTGACAATTGTAGGGCTTCTAAGATGCCACACCAAGTATACTCGAGCCGTAATTTCCTCTATTCTTAGTATTTTCTTATCATAAAGAACAACTTCCCTCTTTCTACCTGGTACTCCACCTATCTATCGTGTTGACTTCTTTAGACAATAGTTAGCCTTCTAAGATGCCACACCAAGTATACTCGAGCCGCAATTTCCTCTATTCTTAGTATTTTCTTATCATAAAGAACAACTTCAATCTCTCTAACTGCTACACCACCTATCATTCTTATTGACTCCTTTTGACAATATTTTTGCTTCTGAGATGCCACCAAGTATACCCGAGCCGTAATTTCCTCTATTCTTAGTTTTATTTTTATCATACAGAACACCGTCCTTCGTTTTACCTCTTACTCCACCTATCTTTCGTGTTGACTTCTTTAGACAATAGTTTTTATTCCAAGATGCCACAAAGTATACTCGAGCCGTGATTTCCTCTATTCTTAGTATTTTTTATCATACAGAACACCATCCGTTGTTTTACCTCTTACTCCACCAATCTTTCGTGTTGACTTCTTTAGACAATAGTTTGTATTCCAAAATGCCACAAAGTATACTCGAGCCGTGATTTCCTCTATTCTTAGTATTTTTTATCATACAGAACACCATCCGTTGTTTTACCTCTTACTCCACCAACGTTTCGTGTTGACTCCTTTAAACAATAGTTTTTATTCCAACATGCCACGCCAAGTATACTCGAGCTGTAATTTCCTCTATTCTTAGTATTTTCTTATCATAAAAAACAACTTCAATCTTTCTAACTGCTACAACACCTATGATTCTTGTTGATACCTTTTGACAATATTTTTGCTTCTGAGATGCCACCAAGTATACTCGAGCCGTAATTTTCTCTATTCTTAGTATTTTTTTATCATACAGAAAACCGTCCTTCGCTTTACCCCTTACTCCGCCAACCTTTCGTGTTGACTCCTTTAAACAATAGTTTGTATTCCAAGATGCCACAAAATATACTCGAGCCGTGATTTCCTCTATTCTTAGTATTTTTTATCATACAGAACACCGTCCTTCGTTTTACCTCTTACTCCACCTACCTTTCGTGTTGACTCCTTTAAACAATAGTTTGTATTCCAAGATGCCACAAAGTATACTCGAGCCGTGATTTCCTCTATTAGTATTTTTTATCATACAGAACACCGTCCTTCGTTTTACCTCTTACTCCACCTATCTTTCGTGTTGACTTCTTTAGACAATAGTTTGTATTCCAAAATGCCACAAAATATACTCTAGCCGTGATTTCCTCTATTCTTAGTATTTTTTTATCATACAGAACACCGTCCTTCGTATTACCTCTTACTCCACCAACCTCTCGTGTTGACTCCTTTAAACAATAGTTTGTATTCCAAGATGCCACAAAGTATACTCGAGCCGTGATTTCCTCTATTCTTAGTATTTTTTATCATACAGAACAATGTCTTTCGTTTTACCTCTTACTCCACCAACCTTTCGTGTTGACTCCTTTAAACAATAGTTTGTATTCCAAGATGCCACGCCAAGTAAACTCGAGCCGTAATTTCCTCTATTCTTAGTATTTTCTTATCATAAAGAGCATCTTCCCTCTTTCTACCTGGTACTCCACCTATCTATCGTATTGACTTCTTTAGACAATAGTTGGGCTTCTAAGATGCCACACCAAGTATACTCGAGCCGTAATTTCCTCTATTCTTAGTATATTCTTATCATAAAGAACAACTTCACTCTTTCTAACTGCTACACCACCTATCATTCTTGTTGACTCCTTTTGACAATATTTTTGCTTCTGAGATGCCACCAAGTATACTCGAGCTGTAATTTCCTCTATTCTTAGTATTTTTTATCATACAGAACACCGTCCTTCGTATTACCTCTTACTCCACCAACCTCTCGTGTTGACTCCTTTAAACAATAGTATGTATTCCAAGATGCCACAAAGTATACTCGAGCCGTGATTTCCTCTATTCTTAGTATTTTTTATCATACAGAACAATGTCTTCCGTTTTACCTCTTACTCCACCAACCTTTCGTGTTGACTCCTTTAAACAATAGTTTGTATTCCAAGATGCCACGCCAAGTAAACTCGAGCCGTAATTTCCTCTATTCTTAGTATTTTCTTATCATAAAGAGCATCTTCCCTCTTTCTACCTGGTACTCCACCTATCTATCGTATTGACTTCTTTAGACAATAGTTGGCCTTCTAAGATGCCACACCAAGTATACTCGAGCCGTAATTTCCTCTATTCTTAGTATATTCTTATCATAAAGAACAACTTCACTCTTTCTAACTGCTACACCACCTATCATCCTTGTTGACTCCTTTTGACAATATTTTTGCTTCTGAGATGCCACCAAGTATACTCGAGCTGTAATTTCCTCTATTCTTAGTATTTTTTATCATACAGAACACCGTCCTTCGTTTTACCTCTTACTCCACCTATCTTTCGTGTTGACTCCTTTAGACAATAAATTGTATTCCAAGATGCCACAAAGTATAATCGAGCCGTGATTTCCTCTATTCTTAGTATTTTTTATCATACAGAACACCGTCCTTCGTTTTACCTTTTACTCCACCAACCTTTGGTGTTGACTCCTTTAAACAATAGTTTATATTCCAAAATGCCACAAAGTATACTCGAGCCGTGATTTCCTCTATTCTTAGTATTTTTTATCAAACAGAACACCGTCCTTCGTATTACCTCTTACTCCACCAACCTTTCGTGTTGACTAATTTAAACAATAGTTTGTATTAAAAGATGCCACACCAAGTATACTCGAGCCGCAATTTCCTCTATTCTTAGTATTTTCGTATCATAAAGTACATCTTCCCTCTTTCTACCTGTTACTCCACCTATCCTTCGTGTTGATTCCTGTTGACAATTGTAGGGCTACTAAGATGCCACACCAAGTATACTCGAGCCGTAATTTCCTCTATTCTTAGTATTTTCTTATCATAATGAACAACTTCCCTCTTTCTACCTGGTACTCCACCTATCTATCGTCTTGACTTCTTTAGACGATTTATGGTCTTCTAAGATGAAACACCAAGTATACTCGAGCCGTAATTTCTTCTATTCTTAGTAATTTCATATCATCGCGAACAGCTTCCCTCATTCCACCTGGTACTCCAACTAGCTATCATGTTGACTACTTTAGACAATAGTTGGCCTTCTGAGATGCCACACCAAGTATACTCGAGCCGTAATTTCCTCTATTCTTAGTATTTTCTTATCATAAAGAACAGCTTCAATCCTTCTAACTGCTACACCACCTATCATTCTTGTTGACTCCTTTTGGCAATATTTCTGCTTCTGAGATGCCACCAAGTATACTAAAGACGTAATTTCCTCTATTCTTACTATTTTTTTATCATACAGAACACCGTCCTTCGTTTTACCTCTTACTCCACCTACTTTTCGTGTTGACTCTTTTAAACATTAGTTTGATTTCCAAGATGCCACAAAGTATACTCGAGCCGTGATTTCCTCTATTCTTAGTATTTTTTATCATACAGAACACCGTCCTTCGTTTTACCTCTTACTCCAACTATCTTTCGTGTTGACCTCTTTAAACAATAGTTTGTTTTCCAAGATGCCACAAAGTATACTCGAGCCGTGATTTCCTCTATTCTTAGTATTTTTTGTCATACAGAACACCGTCCTTCGTTTTACCTCTTACTCCACCTATCTATCGTGTTGACTTCTTTAGACAATAGTTGGGCTTCTAAGATGCCACACCAAGTATACTCGAGCCGTAATTTCCTCTATTCTTAGTATTTTCTTATCATAAAGAACAACTTCCCTCTTTCTACCTGGTACTCCACCTATCTATCGTCTTGACTTCTTTAGACAATAGTTGGGCTTCTAAGATGCCACACCAAGTATATTCGAGCCGTAATTTCTTCTATTCTTAGTATTTTCTTATCATAGCGAACAGTTTCCCTCTTTCTACCTAGTACTCCACCTATCTATCGTGTTGACTTCTTTAGACAATAGTTGGCCTACTAAGATGCCACACCAAGTATACTCGAGCCGTAATTTCCTCTATTCTTAGTATTTTTTATCATACAGAACACCGTCCTTATTTTTACCTCTTACTCCACCTATCTTTCGTGTTGACTTCTTTAGACAATAGTTCGCCTACTAAGATGCCACACCAAGTATACTCGAGCCGTAATTTCCTCTATTCTTAGTATTTTTTATCATACAGAATACCGTCCTTCGTTTTACCTCTTACTCCACCTATCTTTCTTGTTGACTTCTTTAGACAATAGTTTGTATTCCAAGATGCCACACAAAGTATACTCGAGCCGTGATTTCCTCTATGCTTAGTATTTTTTATCATACAGAACACCGTCCTTCGTTTTACCTCTTACTCCACCAACGTTTCGTGTTGACTCCTTTAAACAATAGTTTTTATTCCAACATGCCACGCCAAGTATACTCGAGCTGTAATTTCCTCTATTCTTAGTATTTTCTTATCATAAAAAACAACTTCAATCTTTCTAACTGCTACAACACCTATGATTCTTGTTGATACCTTTTGACAATATTTTTGCTTCTGAGATGCCACCAAGTATACTCGAGCCGTAATTTTCTCTATTCTTAGTATTTTTTTATCATACAGAAAACCGTCCTTCGCTTTACCCCTTACTCCGCCAACCTTTCGTGTTGACTCCTTTAAACAATAGTTTGTATTCCAAGATGCCACAAAATATACTCGAGCCGTGATTTCCTCTATTCTTAGTATTTTTTATCATACAGAACACCGTCCTTCGTTTTACCTCTTACTCCACCTACCTTTCGTGTTGACTCCTTTAAACAATAGTTTGTATTCCAAGATGCCACAAAGTATACTCGAGCCGTGATTTCCTCTATTAGTATTTTTTATCATACAGAACACCGTCCTTCGTTTTACCTCTTACTCCACCTATCTTTCGTGTTGACTTCTTTAGACAATAGTTTGTATTCCAAAATGCCACAAAATATACTCTAGCCGTGATTTCCTCTATTCTTAGTATTTTTTTATCATACAGAACACCGTCCTTCGTATTACCTCTTACTCCACCAACCTCTCGTGTTGACTCCTTTAAACAATAGTTTGTATTCCAAGATGCCACAAAGTATACTCGAGCCGTGATTTCCTCTATTCTTAGTATTTTTTATCATACAGAACAATGTCTTTCGTTTTACCTCTTACTCCACCAACCTTTCGTGTTGACTCCTTTAAACAATAGTTTGTATTCCAAGATGCCACGCCAAGTAAACTCGAGCCGTAATTTCCTCTATTCTTAGTATTTTCTTATCATAAAGAGCATCTTCCCTCTTTCTACCTGGTACTCCACCTATCTATCGTATTGACTTCTTTAGACAATAGTTGGGCTTCTAAGATGCCACACCAAGTATACTCGAGCCGTAATTTCCTCTATTCTTAGTATATTCTTATCATAAAGAACAACTTCACTCTTTCTAACTGCTACACCACCTATCATTCTTGTTGACTCCTTTTGACAATATTTTTGCTTCTGAGATGCCACCAAGTATACTCGAGCTGTAATTTCCTCTATTCTTAGTATTTTTTATCATACAGAACACCGTCCTTCGTATTACCTCTTACTCCACCAACCTCTCGTGTTGACTCCTTTAAACAATAGTATGTATTCCAAGATGCCACAAAGTATACTCGAGCCGTGATTTCCTCTATTCTTAGTATTTTTTATCATACAGAACAATGTCTTCCGTTTTACCTCTTACTCCACCAACCTTTCGTGTTGACTCCTTTAAACAATAGTTTGTATTCCAAGATGCCACGCCAAGTAAACTCGAGCCGTAATTTCCTCTATTCTTAGTATTTTCTTATCATAAAGAGCATCTTCCCTCTTTCTACCTGGTACTCCACCTATCTATCGTATTGACTTCTTTAGACAATAGTTGGCCTTCTAAGATGCCACACCAAGTATACTCGAGCCGTAATTTCCTCTATTCTTAGTATATTCTTATCATAAAGAACAACTTCACTCTTTCTAACTGCTACACCACCTATCATTCTTGTTGACTCCTTTTGACAATATTTTTGCTTCTGAGATGCCACCAAGTATACTCGAGCTGTAATTTCCTCTATTCTTAGTATTTTTTATCATACAGAACACCGTCCTTCGTTTTACCTCTTACTCCACCTATCTTTCGTGTTGACTCCTTTAGACAATAAATTGTATTCCAAGATGCCACAAAGTATAATCGAGCCGTGATTTCCTCTATTCTTAGTATTTTTTATCATACAGAACACCGTCCTTCGTTTTACCTTTTACTCCACCAACCTTTGGTGTTGACTCCTTTAAACAATAGTTTATATTCCAAAATGCCACAAAGTATACTCGAGCCGTGATTTCCTCTATTCTTAGTATTTTTTATCAAACAGAACACCGTCCTTCGTATTACCTCTTACTCCACCAACCTTTCGTGTTGACTAATTTAAACAATAGTTTGTATTAAAAGATGCCACACCAAGTATACTCGAGCCGCAATTTCCTCTATTCTTAGTATTTTCATATCATAAAGTACATCTTCCCTCTTTCTACCTGTTACTCCACCTATCCTTCGTGTTGATTCCTGTTGACAATTGTAGGGCTACTAAGATGCCACACCAAGTATACTCGAGCCGTAATTTCCTCTATTCTTAGTATTTTCTTATCATAATGAACAACTTCCCTCTTTCTACCTGGTACTCCACCTACCTATCGTCTTGACTTCTTTAGACGATTTATGGTCTTCTAAGATGAAACACCAAGTATACTCGAGCCGTAATTTCTTCTATTCTTAGTAATTTCATATCATCGCGAACAGCTTCCCTCATTCCACCTGGTACTCCAACTAGCTATCACGTTGACTACTTTAGACAATAGTTGGCCTTCTGAGATGCCACACCAAGTATACTCGAGCCGTAATTTCCTCTATTCTTAGTATTTTCTTATCATAAAGAACAGCTTCAATCCTTCTAACTGCTACACCACCTATCATTCATGTTGACTCCTTTTGGCAATATTTCTGCTTCTGAGATGCCACCAAGTATACTAAAGACGTAATTTCCTCTATTCTTACTATTTTTTTATCATACAGAACACCGTCCTTCGTTTTACCTCTTACTCCACCTACTTTTCGTGTTGACTCTTTTAAACATTAGTTTGATTTCCAAGATGCCACAAAGTATACTCGAGCCGTGATTTCCTCTATTCTTAGTATTTTTTATCATACAGAACACCGTCCTTCGTTTTACCTCTAACTCCAAGTATCTTTCGTGTTGACCTCTTTAAACAATAGTTTGTTTTCCAAGATGCCACAAAGTATACTCGAGCCGTGATTTCCTCTATTCTTAGTATTTTTTGTCATACAGAACACCGTCCTTCGTTTTACCTCTTACTCCACCTAACTATCGTGTTGACTTCTTTAGACAATAGTTGGGCTTCTAAGATGCCACACCAAGTATACTCGAGCCGTAATTTCCTCTATTCTTAGTATTTTCTTATCATAAAGAACAACTTCCCTCTTTCTACCTGGTACTCCACCTATCTATCGTCTTGACTTCTTTAGACAATAGTTGGGCTTCTAAGATGCCACACCAAGTATACTCGAGCCGTAATTTCTTCTATTCTTAGTATTTTCTTATCATAGCGAACAGTTTCCCTCTTTCTACCTAGTACTCCACCTATCTATCGTGTTGACTTCTTTAGACAATAGTTGGCCTACTAAGATGCCACACCAAGTATACTCGAGCCGTAATTTCCTCTATTCTTAGTATTTTTTATCATACAGAACACCGTCCTTATTTTTACCTCTTACTCCACCTATCTTTCGTGTTGACTTCTTTAGACAATAGTTCGCCTACTAAGATGCCACACCAAGTATACTCGAGCCGTAATTTCCTCTATTCTTAGTATTTTTTATCATACAGAATACCGTCCTTCGTTTTACCTCTTACTCCACCTATCTTTCTTGTTGACTTCTTTAGACAATAGTTTGTATTCCAAGATGCCACACAAAGTATACTCGAGCCGTGATTTCCTCTATGCTTAGTATTTTTTATCATACAGAACACCGTCCTTCGTTTTACCTCTTACTCCACCAACGTTTCGTGTTGACTCCTTTAAACAATAGTTTTTATTCCAACATGCCACGCCAAGTATACTCGAGCTGTAATTTCCTCTATTCTTAAAATTTTCTTATCATAAAAAACAACTTCAATCTTTCTAACTGCTACAACACCTATGATTCTTGTTGATACCTTTTGACAATATTTTTGCTTCTGAGATGCCACCAAGTATACTCGAGCCGTAATTTTCTCTATTCTTAGTATTTTTTTATCATACAGAAAACCGTCCTTCGCTTTACCCCTTACTCCGCCAACCATTCGTGTTGACTCCATTAAACAATAGTTTGTATTCCAAGATGCCACAAAATATACTCGAGCCGTGATTTCCTCTATTCTTAGTATTTTTTATCATACAGAACACCGTCCTTCGTTTTACCTCTTACTCCACCTACCTTTCGTGTTGACTCCTTTAAACAATAGTTTGTATTCCAAGATGCCACAAAGTATACTCGAGCCGTGATTTCCTCTATTAGTATTTTTTATCATACAGAACACCATCCTTCGTTTTACCTCTTACTCCACCTATCTTTCGTGTTGACTTCTTTAGGCAATAGTTTGTATTCCAAGATGCCACAAAGTAAACTCGAGCCGTGATTTCCTCTAATCTTAGTATTTTTTATCATACAGAACACCGTCCTTCGTTTTACCTCTTACTCCACCTATCTTTCGTGTTGACTTCTTTAGACAATAGTTTGTATTCCAAAATGCCACAAAATATACTCTAGCCGTGATTTCCTCTATTCTTAGTATTTTTTTATCATACAGAACACCGTCCTTCGTATTACCTCTTACTCCACCAACCTCTCGTGTTGACTCCTTTAAACAATAGTTTGTATTCCAAGATGCCACAAAGTATACTCGAGCCGTGATTTCCTCTATTCTTAGTATTTTTTATCATACAGAACAATGTCTTTCGTTTTACCTCTTACTCCACCAACCTTTCGTGTTGACTCCTTTAAACAATAGTTTGTATTCCAAGATGCCACGCCAAGTAAACTCGAGCCGTAATTTCCTCTATTCTTAGTATTTTCTTATCATAAAGAGCATCTTCCCTCTTTCTACCTGGTACTCCACCTATCTATCGTATTGACTTCTTTAGACAATAGTTGGGCTTCTAAGATGCCACACCAAGTATACTCGAGCCGTAATTTCCTCTATTCTTAGTATATTCTTATCATAAAGAACAACTTCACTCTTTCTAACTGCTACACCACCTATCATTCTTGTTGACTCCTTTTGACAATATTTTTGCTTCTGAGATGCCACCAAGTATACTCGAGCTGTAATTTCCTCTATTCTTAGTATTTTTTATCATACAGAACACCGTCCTTCGTATTACCTCTTACTCCACCAACCTCTCGTGTTGACTCCTTTAAACAATAGTATGTATTCCAAGATGCCACAAAGTATACTCGAGCCGTGATTTCCTCTATTCTTAGTATTTTTTATCATACAGAACAATGTCTTCCGTTTTACCTCTTACTCCACCAACCTTTCGTGTTGACTCCTTTAAACAATAGTTTGTATTCCAAGATGCCACGCCAAGTAAACTCGAGCCGTAATTTCCTCTATTCTTAGTATTTTCTTATCATAAAGAGCATCTTCCCTCTTTCTACCTGGTACTCCACCTATCTATCGTATTGACTTCTTTAGACAATAGTTGGCCTTCTAAGATGCCACACCAAGTATACTCGAGCCGTAATTTCCTCTATTCTTAGTATATTCTTATCATAAAGAACAACTTCACTCTTTCTAACTGCTACACCACCTATCATTCTTGTTGACTCCTTTTGACAATATTTTTGCTTCTGAGATGCCACCAAGTATACTCGAGCTGTAATTTCCTCTATTCTTAGTATTTTTTATCATACAGAACACCGTCCTTCGTTTTACCTCTTACTCCACCTATCTTTCGTGTTGACTCCTTTAGACAATAAATTGTATTCCAAGATGCCACAAAGTATAATCGAGCCGTGATTTCCTCTATTCTTAGTATTTTTTATCATACAGAACACGGTCCTTCGTTTTACCTTTTACTCCACCAACCTTTGGTGTTGACTCCTTTAAACAATAGTTTATATTCCAAAATGCCACAAAGTATACTCGAGCCGTGATTTCCTCTATTCTTAGTATTTTTTATCAAACAGAACACCGTCCTTCGTATTACCTCTTACTCCACCAACCTTTCTTGTTGACTAATTTAAACAATAGTTTGTATTAAAAGATGCCACACCAAGTATACTCGAGCCGCAATTTCCTCTATTCTTAGTATTTTCATATCATAAAGTACATCTTCCCTCTTTCTACCTGTTACTCCACCTATCCTTCGTGTTGATTCCTGTTGACAATTGTAGGGCTACTAAGATGCCACACCAAGTATACTCGAGCCGTAATTTCCTCTATTCTTAGTATTTTCTTATCATAATGAACAACTTCCCTCTTTCTACCTGGTACTCCACCTATCTATCGTCTTGACTTCTTTAGACGATTTATGGTCTTCTAAGATGAAACACCAAGTATACTCGAGCCGTAATTTCTTCTATTCTTAGTAATTTCATATCATCGCGAACAGCTTCCCTCATTCCACCTGGTACTCCAACTAGCTATCACGTTGACTACTTTAGACAATAGTTGGCCTTCTGAGATGCCACACCAAGTATACTCGAGCCGTAATTTCCTCTATTCTTAGTATTTTCTTATCATAAAGAACAGCTTCAATCCTTCTAACTGCTACACCACCTATCATTCATGTTGACTCCTTTTGGCAATATTTCTGCTTCTGAGATGCCACCAAGTATACTAAAGACGTAATTTCCTCTATTCTTACTATTTTTTTATCATACAGAACACCGTCCTTCGTTTTACCTCTTACTCCACCTACTTTTCGTGTTGACTCTTTTAAACATTAGTTTGATTTCCAAGATGCCACAAAGTATACTCGAGCCGTGATTTCCTCTATTCTTAGTATTTTTTATCATACAGAACACCGTCCTTCGTTTTACCTCTTACTCCAACTATCTTTCGTGTTGACCTCTTTAAACAATAGTTTGTTTTCCAAGATGCCACAAAGTATACTCGAGCCGTGATTTCCTCTATTCTTAGTATTTTTTGTCATACAGAACACCGTCCTTCGTTTTACCTCTTACTCCACCTATCTATCGTGTTGACTTCTTTAGACAATAGTTGGGCTTCTAAGATGCCACACCAAGTATACTCGAGCCGTAATTTCCTCTATTCTTAGTATTTTCTTATCATAAAGAACAACTTCCCTCTTTCTACCTGGTACTCCACCTATCTATCGTCTTGACTTCTTTAGACAATAGTTGGGCTTCTAAGATGCCACACCAAGTATACTCGAGCCGTAATTTCTTCTATTCTTAGTATTTTCTTATCATAGCGAACAGTTTCCCTCTTTCTACCTAGTACTCCACCTATCTATCGTGTTGACTTCTTTAGACAATAGTTGGCCTACTAAGATGCCACACCAAGTATACTCGAGCCGTAATTTCCTCTATTCTTAGTATTTTTTATCATACAGAATACCGTCCTTCGTTTTACCTCTTACTCCACCTATCTTTCTTGTTGACTTCTTTAGACAATAGTTTGTATTCCAAGATGCCACACAAAGTATACTCGAGCCGTGATTTCCTCTATGCTTAGTATTTTTTATCATACAGAACACCGTCCTTCGTTTTACCTCTTACTCCACCAACGTTTCGTGTTGACTGCTTTAAACAATAGTTTTTATTCCAACATGCCACGCCAAGTATACTCGAGCTGTAATTTCCTCTATTCTTAGTATTTTCTTATCATAAAAAACAACTTCAATCTTTCTAACTGCTACAACACCTATGATTCTTGTTGATACCTTTTGACAATATTTTTGCTTCTGAGATGCCACCAAGTATACTCGAGCCGTAATTTTCTCTATTCTTAGTATTTTTTTATCATACAGAACACCGTCCTTCGCTTTACCCCTTACTCCGCCAACCTTTCGTGTTGACTCCTTTAAACAATAGTTTGTATTCCAAGATGCCACAAAATATACTCGAGCCGTGATTTCCTCTATTCTTAGTATTTTTTATCATACAGAACACCGTCCTTCGTTTTACCTCTTACTCCACCTAAATTTCGTGTTGACTCCTTTAAACAATAGTTTGTATTCCAAGATGCCACAAAGTATACTCGAGCCGTGATTTCCTCTATTAGTATTTTTTATCATACAGAACACCATCCTTCGTTTTACCTCTTACTCCACCTATCTTTCGTGTTGACTTCTTTAGGCAATAGTTTGTATTCCAAGATGCCACAAAGTAAACTCGAGCCGTGATTTCCTCTAATCTTAGTATTTTTTATCATACAGAACACCGTCCTTCGTTTTACCTCTTACTCCACCTATCTTTCGTGTTGACTTCTTTAGACAATAGTTTGTATTCCAAGATGCCACAAAGTATACTCGATCCGTGATTTCCTCTATTCTTAGTATTTTTTATCATACAGAACACCGTCCTTCGTTTTACCTCTTACTCCACCAACCTTTCGTGTTAACTCCTTTAAACAATAGTTTGTATTCCAAGATGCCACACAAAGTATACTCGAGCTGTAATTTCCTCCATTCTTAGTATTTTCGTATCATAAAGAACATCTTCCCTCTTTCTATCTGTTACTCCACCTATCCTTCGTGTTGACTCCTGTTGACAATTGTAGGGCTTCTAAGATGCCACACCAAGTATACTCGAGCCGTAATTTCCTCTATTCTTAGTATTTACTTATCATAAAGAACAACTTCCCTCTTTCTACCTGGTACTCCACCTATCCTTCGTGTTTACTTCTTTAGACAATAGTTGGCCTTCTAAGATGCCACACCAAGTATACTCGAGCCGTAATTTCCTCTATTCTTAGTATTTTTTATCATACAGAACACCGTCCTTAGTTTTACCTCTTACTCCACCAACCTTTCGTGTTGGCTCCTTTAGACAATAGTTTGTATTCCAAGATACCACAAATTATACTCCAGCAGTGATTTCCTCTATTCTTAGTATTTTTTATCATACAGAACACCGTCCTTCGTTTTACCTCTTACTCCACCAACCTTTCGTGTTGACTCCTTTAAACAATAGTTTGTATTCCAAGATGCCACAAATTATACTCCTGCCGTGATTTCCTCTATTCTTAGTATTTTTTATCATACAGAACACCGTCCTTCGCTTTACCTCTTACTCCACCAACCTTTCGTGTTGGCTCCTTTAAACAATAGTTTGTATTCCAAGATGCCACAAAGTATACTCGAGCCGTAATTTCCTCAACCCTTTAGTATTTTCTTATCATACAGAATACCGTCCTTCGTTTACCTATTACTACAAAAATCTTTCGTGTTGACTCCTTTAAACAATGGTTTGTATTCCAAGATGCCACAAAGTATACTCGAGCTGTAATTTCCTTAACCCTTAGTATTTTCTTATCATACAGAACACCGTCCTTCGTTTTACCTCTTACTCCATCTACTTTTCGTGTTGACTCCTTTAAACAATAGTTTGTATTCCAAGGTGCCACAAACTATACTCGAGCCGTAATTTCCTTAACCCTTAGTATTTTCTTATCATACATAACACCGTCCTTCGTTTCACCTCTTACTCCACCTATCTTTCGTTATGACTCCATTCAATAGTACATTTCCTTTTAATTTGTCACCGACAACATACGATCTGTGATTTTTTTTCTTTAGTTAATCAATTTAAACTATTCATTTACTACAAAACAAAAAAACTAAATGTCCCTGACCTAATTTGGATTTATCACATGCTTTACTTTTAATCCAATTGATGGTGCTCCTTCTATTCCAATGTGTTGAATGTGTTTAAGCACTCGGTTTGGTAAGAAAAACTCCAAATGGACTTACCCTAGGTATTGTAAGATCATTGCCCTGGCCTGAGTTAAAACGTAATTAGACATTTACTGTAGCGTGAGTTGTCTAGCAAAGACGTTCTTGGAAAATCTCCTGTCAGAATGTATGAGATTTTTTTAAACCATTAAAAGAGATATTGACCCTTGTATAAACAATCTCGTGTAATTGTTAACCTTGAAAGTTGTGTAACAGGTTCTTTCTATATTTACTTCCTAAACTTTTTGCTCTGAGTTTTTATTTTCCACTGCTTTCTGCTTCGCTAAATCCCTTAACTGGACATGGCCACCATATTGTCAAAACAACCACTTTATTTCGATATAGGAAAAGTCCCAATTTTCTTCCCGTGGAAAAAAATTAATCACACCCTATTCTATATATCCTTTGATTTTAGGCATCCTTTCTATTCAAATTATTTGTCTGAAATAATTTGTAGATAGTTACACACACACACACACACATTGGGCTCTTTTTATCTTATTTTTTAAAATTAAATTATTCTACTTGCTTATTTTTTTTATTTTTATTTTACTTGTTATTTATCTTTTATATATTATGTATTTATTTCCATCTGACATCGCTACTCATCTTTCACATTTACCTACATTCCTCTTACTTCTTTTAAATTTACCTTATTTATTTATATTTTCCCCAAGAGTCTTTATTACTGTTAAGTATTAGGACCTACCTTTACTTACACCATTAACCTATTTGCTTCTATCTCCACCTAGGTATACCTAAAACTCACCAGTTGCCCTGCAATGTTATAATGACCTAGGAGAGATTTCTGTCAGTCAACCGAAGCCTATAACATACCTGCCTAGGTCTCCTACTGATAAATTCCTAGATTTCGTTCAAAACCAATTGGCAGAGTATTTTCCTATACCGGAGCATAATACTCTCTTTGTTTTGCAATTTGAGATGTTTGGTAGTTGTAAACCTTTTAGTAAACAATTGTGAAACTGTGTGTTAATAGGCTATGACAAAACTATCGGCGACTAATTAGAAATTACTATTTTTTTATTTATAAAGATGGTAAAACATACAAACATTTACAGGTATTAATTATTTATTTTATTTTACATTGGTTACCTTCTTGACACCGTTTTTAAAATTATTATAAATCGTTTTAATTTTCGTACAATAAATTCATCTCATGTATCCTTTAAAATCATATTGAATTTTAATATTTGAGGTGTTTGGAATATTTGTTTACTATTTGATGTGTTTGGTACTTGAAAACTTTTCAGTAAAAATTGTGAAACTGTGTACCATTAGGCTATGGCAAATATATCGATGTCTAATTGGAAACTACTAATTTTTTTATTTATAAGATGGTAAAACATACAAACATTTACAGGCATTCATTATTTATTCTATTTTACATCGGTTACCCCATTGAGAACATTTTTAAAATTATTATAAATCACTGTAATTTTCGTACAATAAATTAATCTCATATATCCCTTCAAATCATATTGAATTTTAATTTTTAACTTTTATGAAATAATCTTTAACGTAATTTTGACTGATATTATTGATCTAACACCTTAGATAAGAAAATAAAATAACCTTTTGCCAATCATTTTGGCTTACATATAATGATTAAAAATAAAATAAACTCAAAATATATTATTATATTAATTACTTAAATGGATGGAATGTAAAATTGTAATAGGTTTAAAGGTTTCTTCATTGGTTAATTTTAAGCTCATTGTAAGTATAATCCATATTATATAATTCTAACAGTCCTTAACCACTAATTAATTGTAACTATTCCCTCGTTACAAAATCTTATTTTCAGGACAAACATTTATTTAATTTTCTAGGCCTCAAATATTTAATGACATTTCCTTTACTGTTAGTCCAGAATATCTCACTAAAACATTTCTAATTTCCAAGAGAAAAAATTTTTTATTAATAAAATAGGTATTTAATGAATTTTCTTAATTATTGTTTCTGTATATCTCATCAAAAATTCTAGTTTTCAAGACAAAAATTTATTTGATTCAGTACGCAATAAATATTTATTGATTTTTTGTAATTATTATTTCTATATATATCTCCTGAAAGAATTTTATTTTTCAAGGCAAAAATATATTACTTTTTCGGTAAAGCCAAATACATTTATGAAATTGTTGTTTTAAATTTTGAATTGTTGTTTAAAATTAGCTTCTTGAAGAAGTATTAAGGTATTTTCTGGTTTTGACTTGCCTTTTGGCTTGAAGGTATTGCCTCTCGGAAAGCGTCATCTTGGCCATCCTGTTTGTTCCGGTAAATGTGGGTTGGACTCGTCTGCCCTGGTTTAGAAACGCTTAATTCAGATCCTCTTCACTCTTTGGCGGTACGATCTTGAACTGTATCATCTCCTAACTTCTTACAGCGTTTTGAAAATTTCGTTTAATAACTTTTACAACAGAATTTAAAAATTATTACTTAATTACGCTTTAAATTTTACACTGTTAAAATTTAATACGTTTGAAAATGTTTCGTTTGTTTTATAAAATCTCTGCGGCGCTCATACTTCGAAAAATTTAACTAATAGGTAGGTTACCTGGCAGAACTAAGGATTTGAGCCTTAGCCTGCCAAGATGTCTTTTCGTTTTTTGAACAATCCCATCTTGGTCGTCAGCTCTCCGGCAAGCCTCTTCCCTCTGGGCACTGTTCTCGGATTGTAACTGCCGTTGCAGAATTCTTCCCACTCCTGCTTTTATCTCTCTGGACTCTGTTCTGTCCGATCATTAACTTTGTTAAGTACAGTAATATGACTTCAATTCATAAAATTTATAATTTTAACTCTACCTTACATTTATTCTTTATTTATAAAACCGTGTGATTACATTTATTACTTTAAACATGTTACACTTTAATTTTGAACATTTGTTTAGTTAAAAAATTATATATATATATATATATATATATATATATATTTATTTATTTTTTTTTTTTGTTTTTTTTTATTTTGACTCATATTGGCTTCAAACTGCAATACCGCCCGTTTGAACACACACACACACTCAAATAATGGGCAGAAATACAATTTGAAGGCAATATAAGCCGAAATTAAATATATAAAAAATTTTAATTCACAAATAAGTTCAAAAGTAAAATGTAACATATATAAAGTAGTAAGCCTTAATATTAACAGTATAAGTATAAAATAAATGTAAGGTAGAGCCAACATTTTACAATATAGTATTTAACAAAATTATTAAATTTTTAAAAAACTATCGAAGATGCGTAGCGATAAGAAATACTGATCGGAGAGTCCAGAGAGATAAAGTCAGGAATGGGAAGTATTCTGCAACGGTAGTTTTAATTTTTATTCTGAAAACAGTGGCCAGAGGGATAATGCCTACATCAGATCAAGTTGTTCAAAAAGGGAAACCTGGCAGCCTAGGGCTTAAAGCTCTAGTCATGCCAGGGAACTTATCTTTTAGTCGAATGTTTCAAAGTATAACCGCTGTTTATATACAGATGGAACTATTTTCAAAAGTAATAGATTTTGCATTACGAATTTCCTACCAAGTAAACTTTAAAATATAATTCATCAATTTGCAAATCCGGCAGTAAAATAGGTTTCAAAACGCAGCAAGATAATAGCAGAAGATCTCACCGCCAGACCATCAAGAGGGAGTACGTAAGCATTTTTCAACCACGCCAGACGGGTCCAGCCAGCATCCATTTGCCGAACAAACCTGAATCCAAAGATGACGTTTTCCAAGAGGAAAAAGGCAAATCAAAACCAGAAATAATTAAATAGTTCTTATAGAAGCTTAATTTTAATTAAAATTTCAAAGTTTATAAATCACCAGTTTCACAAACATATTTGGCTTCTCGAAAATTCATTAATAATTGATTGTATATAAAATTTTGTCTTGACAATTAGATATTTTAAGGAGACACATGTACAGTTAATAGTTAAATAAATTCTTTAAATAATTAGTATGTAATTAATAAAATAAATGTTGGTCATGAAAATAAGACATTTTGAAGAGATAAATATAGAAACAAAATTTAAGTAATTGTAATAAATATTTAGGGTAAATAAAATTTTATAAGAGTCGGAACAATTAGGATTTTTTAAAAGATATATAGCAATAAAAATTAGGATAATTCATGAAATATTTAAAATCTAGAAAAATAACCAAATGTTTGTTCTGAAATTAAGATTGTGTGAAATGGGAATACTAATTCGTTATTAAGAATTGTTAGGAGTAGAATGTGAGGATTTCAATTATAATGATCAGAGATTTAAATAATGGATACAGCTTTAAATCTATTACAATGTTACATTACAACTATTTGGGAGAACAATATAAGAATTTGCGTTATCTTTATTTTAATTTTGTATAATAATTAAATGTAGGCTAAGCCAAACGATTGGCAAGAGGATATTTTAATTTGTTATTTAAGGGGTTTTTTAGCCCGAATTAGGTTAAAGATTATTTTATAAATTTTAATTGTTTAAAATTCAATAATTTCAAGGGATAAATGAGATTAATTTATTATACTAAAGTTATAGACAATAATAATTGTTTTAGATATGTTGTCAAGGAGGTAATAATGATGAATAGGAGAAACAATTAACGCCTGTAAATGTTTGTATGTTTTAGCATCTCATAAATACAAAAATTAATATTTTTCAATTAGCAGTCGTTAGTTTTAATATAGCTTAATGACACACAGTTTCACAGTTTCTAACTAAAAGGTTTCCAAGTATCAAACACTTCATATAGCAGACACCTCACCCTGAGTAATATGCTGGTAAATGGAAATCCTCCAATAGTTGGTTTTTGAACGAAATCTAGGAATTTATTCCTGGGAGATCTAGGTAGGAATGTTACAGGCTACGGTCGACTGACTGAAATCTCTCCTAGGTCATTATACCATTTCAAGGCAATTGGTAAGTATTAGGTAGACCTAGGATAGGAATAGAAACATATAGGTAAATGGTGTTAGGAAATGTAGGTCGTAATACTTACCAGGTAAGAAAGAAACTCGGTGTATAATAAATAAATAAATATCGAAATCTTGTTTCTGTTCATGACGAGCTGGTTGTTAATTACTTATTACACTTTTGCTATTACTTGCGACCAGACTTTGTTAACTTACACTTGCAGGAAACGTTTTCGTCTTACGACTTGCTGTTTATTAAGAGCTGGTTGTTAATTACTTAAGTTGTAATAAGTACTAAATAAATGTAAATATAAAAGGAGTGAGAGAAACATAGACAAATGAAAAGGTGAGTAGGGATGTTAAGGGAAAATAAATAATTTAGGTTTAAAGGATAAAATAAAGGGTAGAATAAAAATAGAGAAGAAGTAAACAGTCGAATAGTTAAATTTAAAAAATAAAAGAATAGCCCGTTGCAACACACACACACACACACACACACACACGCGCGCGCGCGCACAAGCACGCACGCACGCACACACACCCACACGCACGCACGCACGCACACACATACTAATACTTCTTTATACTCAGTACTTCGAACATATTTGTAAGCGTGTACATATTTATTCATGACAAACCCCGAAGTTTGAATTTGGAATTTTAACGATCCATCTATTTGTCATGAATTGTGAAAATTATTCTTGTCCACTTCCTGTTTCGACAGTATCCAACAATATATTACCTCCCTGTGCTCAGTAACGAACTGATCGGCATGTCAAGGGCGACGCTTAAAGTAACATGTTCATTTGCTTCTGTTCGAAATCAAAACATTTTGCTTGGGCTCATCCTGTAAATCGGGTCACCGTCTTAACAGTTAACAACCTCTGATTTGGTTTTCCGCCTATACTACTAATTTTTTTATTGTCCTGCCTGTTCTACTAGCTGTCACCCTGAACATTTTGTGCCGTCAGCAACCTTACTGTCCGCCTATTTTACCAACTGTCTTACTGTCTGCCTTTATTATCAACTGTCTTACTAGCCTACCTCTACCTCTAGCTTTCTTCCTGCCCTGTTTGTAATACCAACTGTCTTGCTGCCCTGACTGTAATAGTAACTGTCTCCCTGCCCTGTTTGTGCCACCAGTCCATCTGTACTACCAAATGTCTTACTGTACTATGTGTATTACTATAGTAGTTGTCATCCTGGCCTGTTTGGGCAACTACCTGCTTTACTGTCGGCCTGTGCTACCAAGTGTCTTACTGACTTGCCTCTACTACTAGCTGTTTTCCTGGCTTTTTGTGCCACCTGCGGGCTTACTGTCCGCCTGTACTACCAACAGTCTTACTGACTTGCCTCTACTACTAGCTATCTTCCTGGATTATTGTGCCACCTGCGGGCTTACTGTCCGTCTGTACTACCAACAGTCTTACTGACTGGCCTCTACTACTAGCTGTCTTCTGGCTTATTGTGCCACCTGCGGGCTTACTGTCCGCCTGTACTACCAACTGTCTTACTGTCTTATGTGTATTACTATAGTAATTGTCATCCTGCCCTGTTTGGGCAACTAGCTGCTTTACTGTCGGCCTGAACTACCAACTGTCTTACTGACTTGCCTTTACTACTAGCTGTCTTCCTGGCTTATTGTGCCACCTGCGGGCTTACTGTCCGCCTGTACTAATAACTGTCTTACTGTTCTATGTGTATTACTATAGTAGTTGTCATCCTGCCCTGTTTAGGCAACTAGCTGCTTTACTGTCGGCATGTACTACCAACTGTCTTACTGACTTGCCTCTACTACTAGCTGTCTTCCTGGCTTATTGTGCCACCTGCGGGCTTACTGTCCGCATGTACTACCAACTGTCTTACTGTCTTATGTGTATTACTATGTAGTTGTCATTCTGCCCTGTTTGGGTAACTAGCTGCTTTACTGTCGGCCTGAACTACCAACTGTCTTACAGGCTTGCTTCTACTACTAGCTATCTTCCTGGATTATTGTGCCACCTGCGGGCTTACTGTCCGCATGTACTACCAACTGTTTTACTGACTTGCCTCTACTACTAACTGTCTTCCTGGCTTATTGTGCCACCTGCGGGCTTACTGTCCGCCTGTACTACCAACTGTCTTACTGTCTTATGTGTATTACTATATTAGTTGTCATCCTGCCCTGTTTGGGCAACTAGCTGCCTTACTGTCGGCCTGAACTACCAACTGTCTTACTGACTTGCCTTTACTACTATCTGTCTTCCTGGCTTATTATGCCACCTGCGGGCTTACTGTCCGCCTGTACTACCAACTGTCTTACTGACTTGCCTCTACTACTAGCTGTCTTCCTGGCTTATTGTGCCACCTGCGGGCTTACTGTCCGCCTGTACTACTAACTGTCTTACTGACTTGCCTCTACTATTAGCGGTCTTCCTGGCTTATTGTGCCACCTGCGGGCTTACTGTCCGCCTGTACTACCAACTATCTTACTGTCCTATGTGTATTACTATAGTAGTTGTCATCCTCCTTTAGGCCGATCTCTGCTGGAGTGCCACAGGGATCTGTCTTAGGTCCTCTCCTTTACCTCCTGTACACTAACGACATTCCTCTCCTCCCAGGTGTATCCCTATCATTGTACGCGGATGACGGCATGTTCTTTACCAGTTCCTGGAGCATTCCTAAATCATGCAAGACCATCCAAACGCAACTAGACCTCCTGTCGTCCTGGCTTTGTAAATGGAAAACTGCGGTCAACACCAACAAGTCTGAAGCTATATGCTTCATTCGTAAACGTCAACCGCAGACCAAAGTCATACTCTTGACGGGAGGTTTATTGCGTGGAGATCTTCGGTCAAATACCTTGGGGTCATCCTCGACAAGCGTCTTTCCTTCACCAAACATGTCAACATTGTACGTTCAAAAGGAATAGCCATCCGCTTCAAGCTCTTCCCCCTCCTCTCCCGTCACAGTCCTATCCCCCTAAAAGTCAAATACCTCCTTTACCTAATGCTCATTCGCCCCGTCCTCACCTACGCCGCACCTGTCTGGTGGCCGCTTTGCACCAAAACCTCAAAAAACCGTCTCGAGGCAGTCCAGTCCCGAACGCTAAGATTCATCTCAAACTCTCCTCTCTTCCTCTCAAACTTCAACATACGCCAATCCTTTCGACCTACCCGCTATGTTCGTCGCCATATGTTACAGTGCATTTGATTTACATGGTTCATGGTTTTCAACCCTTACTGTCTTACTTCAACCCTGTACTACCAAATGTCTTACTGGCCTGTTTATACTATGTGCACCATTTACATATTTCAATGAATCCAATCGGCTCTTCAATTAAATTTACCTACAAAAGAGCCAGTTTCTTGTAGCAAGAGATTTCATAAAGTTTACATATCAAGTTTTATATCTCCAGTATAATGTCTTAACTATGAAATTATATATATATATATATATATATATATATATATATATATATATATATATATATTGTATTCCTTAGATGAATTACTTTTCCTTGTTGAATATGTATGGTGAAATAAAATAATTTTCATAAACAAGAATATACGAGTATTACTTCATTTTATTGTTGATTGAAGCTTTTCGCTAATTTACATTATTAGCATTTTCAAAATTTATAAATCACTGTCCAGTTATGTGACTAGAGTAAGACTATTGAATATAATTGTACTATGCTCAGTAAACCTGGTATCAGTTATCTTATCTGTTAGATAACCTTTAATATTTCCATTTGTCCTAATCTTTTATTTTTAAAATGTCATCAAATATGCTAAAGATTTTATTATGTTTTGATTTAATCTGGACTTGTTCCTCTATTAGTGTGTTCTTAATTTTATTTTTATATATCTCTAAGTTTTCTATTATATTCATTTTTAAGCCTTTTTGTACGTGTTTAATTAATTTCATGTTACTAATATCTGGAAAATCATGATTTCTTTCTATATAGTGTGTTGCAAGATTAGATTTATAATTATGTGGTTTTTTAAATGCATTTAAATGTTCTTTGTAACGGTCTTTTATTTTATTTTTTGTTTGTCCTATATAACATTTTTGACATACAGTTAATACTATATACGCCGTTTATATTAATTTTATTTATTTTAATGTTTGTATTTATTATATTATTAATTGTGTTATTAGTGTAATAAGCAATTTTGACATTAGTGTCTTTAAATAATTTTATAATTGGTTTGATTTCATAACCGGTAAATAAGAATTTGGACCAAATAATTTCTTTAGTATTTGAATAATTATTTTTATTTATATTATTATCCATTCTTTTAAGGATCTTATTATTCAATTTATTAATGGTTTCTTTTTTATATCCATTTTGTATTGCTATTTGTTTAATAATGTTTAGTTCTTTCAATTTATTTATCGGGTTTAATGGAATTCGGTTCATTCTGTATAATAAATTATAGAAACATGCCATTTTTTGATTGTACGGGTGGTTTGAATGACAGGGTATATATACATATATACACAGTAGTGCAATATTGTAATGGTGGAGTACTGCTGTTGTTGTGTTACAAGGACCGAATTATATCATATTAACACTAGCTGTACCTGGCCACGCATTGCTATGGCTCTAAACAGATAAGCACGGTCTAAAAACAACGAAAAGAGAAAATTATACAAAATCCTAACAAAATATTTCTATCAGGACGGGTTTTTATATTGAAAGAGATTTCGTGAAGCTTTACATATCAAATTGTATCCCTCCAGTATAATTTCTTGACCAAGTTAACCAATAAAACAATACTTCTTTTGTAAAGGAATTACAAATATATACCTACTAACTACGTAGCACTACAGCACTGGGTGGGCCTTGGCTTCCTTAACAATGTATTTCTGTTTTTAGCGTTCCGTTTCCACGCTGCAACGCCGAGTATCCTTAAATCTTCCTCGATGTCCTGTAGCCATCGTCTTCATGGTCTAGGAATTTATCTTTTGCAAATTATAGGGTCATGTAAAAGTTTTTTCGGTATTCTATCGGTGGGCATTCTTGTGATGTGACCCAACCATTCTAGACGTTGCATTTTAATAAAACGGACCACATTTGAATCTTTGTATAAGGAATACAAATCGCCATTAGATCGAAGCTTCCACGTATTTGTTTCTACATCGAGGACTGAATAATAATTTTTCCTTAAAGCTTACGCTCATACAATGTCAACTGATTTTTCATCACGGAGACAATAGCCTTCCTTTAATAAGCTTTATATTTGCGAAGTAGGCCCTATTAGCCGCCATTATTCTTTCATTCACTTCTGAGCCCAAATATGTGAATCTTTTTACTTTTTCAAATAGCCATTACTATACTCTACTTTACTATAGTCATTAATAATGATAGTCTTAAAAGTCATATATCATCAGCATATGCACATATTTGACTGCATGACATTCCTTGAAATGTTGATCTTCTTCCAAACGCCATGTAAGGCCAAAATGTAGAGGGTAGTAGACAGGCCCTCGCCTTGCCTCACGACAGTCAGGATATCGAATTCGGGACTCATAACTACCGCCTATAAACACTTTGGCGTCACTATCATACAATGTCATGTTAATCAGTATGATCAACTAGTTTCGTAAGTTTAAATCTTTTAGAGTTTCGAGCAATTTTGCTGTGTTGACGATATCATAGCCTGTCCATAGTAAAAAAAAAGAATGAAAGTCAATTTTATATTCCTAACACGTCTCGAATATCTGTATTATAACAAATACATGATCAGTAGTTCCCCTTCCCTGTACCAAAGTTTTCATTAAAATTTACATATCAAATTTAATCTCTCCAGTATAATTTCTAGATCAAGTACATCAATACAATAATACTTATTTGTAAAGGAATTATAAATATATATATATATATATATATATATATATATATATATATATATAAAAACATATAATATACAATGTAATATATTATATATAGCATATGATATATATATATATATATATATATATATATATATATATATATATATATATATATATATAAGTACAATACTGTATTATACGTGTACTACATTAGTTATGTGTTACAAGGACAGAATTATTTTATAATAATACTAGCTGTACCCGGCCACGCATTGCTATAGCTCTAAACAGATAAGCACGATCTAAAAAAAAAACAACAGAAAATCAAAAACAAATACTGACAAAATACTTCCGTCTGGGTCGGTTTTGATGTAGAAAGAGATTTCATAAAGTTTTACACATCAAATTTCAATCTCACCAGTACAATTTCTTAACCAAGTAAGTCAAAAAAACCATAGTAATCTTGTAAAGGACCTATTAATATAACGTAGTGCAATATTGTAGTGGAGGAGTACTACTGTGGTTATGTGTTACAAGGACAAAATTATTTTATAATAATACTAGCTGTACACGGCCACGCATTGCTATAGCTCTAAACAGATAAGCACGATCTAAAACCAAGGAAATTAGAAAGTTATAAAAAAAAGGTAGAAAAATAATTCCTTTAGGGCCGGTTTTGATGTAGAAAGTGATTTCATAAAGTTTTACACTACAAATTTCAATCTCGCCAGAACAATTTCTTAACCAAGTAAGTTAATAAAACCATAGTAATCTTGTAAAGGACCTATTAGTATATAGTAGTGAAACATTGTAGAGGAGGAGTACTACTGTGGTTATGTGTTACAAGGACAGAATTATTTTATAATAATACTAGCTGTACCCGGCCACGCATTGCTATAGCTCTAAACAGATAAGCACTATCTAAAAACAACAAAAAGAGAAAATTATTTTTAAACATATTTCCTTAAGGGCAGGTTTTGATGTAGAAAGAGATTTCATAAAGTTTTACATATCAAATTTTAATCCCAACAGTACAATTTCTTAACTAAGTAATTCAATAAAAACCTTACTTATCTTGTAAAAGACCTATTAATATAAATGAATGCAATATTGTAGTGGAGGAATATTGCTGTGGTTATGTGTTACAAGGTCAGAATTATTTTATAATAATACTAGCTGTACCCGGCCACGCATTGCTATAGCTCTAAACAGATAAGCACTATCTAAAAACAACAAAAAGAGAAAATTATTTTTAAACATATTTCCTTAAGGGCAGGTTTTGATGTAGAAAGAGATTTCATAAAGTTTTACATATCAAATTTTAATCCCAACAGTACAATTTCTTAACTAAGTAATTCAATAAAAACCTTACTTATCTTGTAAAAGACCTATTAATATAAATGAATGCAATATTGTAGTGGAGGAATATTGCTGTGGTTATGTGTTACAAGGTCAGAATTATTTTATAATAATACTAGCTGTACCCGGCCACGCATTGCTATAGCTCTAAACAGATAAGCACGATCTAAAAACAACAAAAAGAGAAAATTATTTTTTAAAATATTTCCTTAAGGGCAGGTTTTGATGTAGAAAGAGATTTCATAAAGTTTTACATATCAAATTTTAATCCCAACAGTACAATTTCTTAACTAAGTAATTCAATAAAAACCTTACTTATCTTGTAAAAGACCTATTAATATAAATGAATGCAATATTGTAGTGGAGGAATATTGCTGTGGTTATGTGTTACAAGGTCAGAATTATTTTATAATAATACTAGCTGTACCCGGCCACGCATTGCTATAGCTCTAAACAGATAAGCGCGATCTAAAAACAACAAAAAGAGAAAATTATTTTTTAACATATTTCCTTAAGGGCAGGTTTTGATGTAGAAAGAGATTTCATAAATTTTTACATATCAAATTTTAATCCCAACAGTACAATTTCTTAACTAAGTAATTCAATAAAAACCTTACTTATCTTGTAAAAGACCTATTAATATAAATTAATGCAATATTGTAGTGGAGGAATATTGCTGTGGTTATGTGTTACAAGGTCAGAATTATTTTATAATAATACTAGCTGTACCCGGCCACGCATTGCTATAGCTCTAAACAGATAAGCACTATCTAAAAACAACAAAAAGAGAAAATTATTTTTAAACATACTTCCTTAAGCGCAGGTTTTGATGTAGAAAGAGATTTCATAAAGTTTTACATATCAAATTTTAATCCCAACAGTACAATTTCTTAACTAAGTAATTCAATAAAAACCTTACTTATCTTGTAAAAGACCTATTAATATAAATGAATACAATATTGTAGTGGAGGAATATTGCTGTGGTTATGTGTTACAAGGTCAGAATTATTTTATAATAATACTAGCTGTACCCGGCCACGCATTGCTATAGCTCTAAACAGATAAGCATGATCTAAAATATCAAAAAGAGAAAATTATTTTTAAACATATTTCCTTAAGGGCAGGTTTTGATGTAGAAACAGATTTCATAAAGTTTTACATATCAAATTTTAATCCCAACAGTACAATTTCTTAACTAAGTAATTCAATAAAAACCTTACTTATCTTGTAAAAGACCTATTAATATAAATTAATGCAATATTGTAGTGGAGGAATATTGCTGTGGTTATGTGTTACAAGGTCAGAATTATTTTATAATAATACTAGCTGTACCCGGCCACGCATTGCTATAGCTCTAAACAGATAAGCACGATCTAAAAACAACAAAAAGAGAAAATTATTTTTTTAAATATTTCCTTAAGGGCAGGTTTTGATGTAGAAAGAGATTTCATAAAGTTTTACATATCAAATTTTAATCCCAACAGTACAATTTCTTAACTAAGTAATTCAATAAAAACCTTACTTATCTTGTAAAAGACCTATTATTATAAATTAATGCAATATTGTAGTGGAGGAGTATTGCTGTGGTTATGTGTTACAAGGTCAGAATTATTTTATTATAATACTAGCTGTACCCGGCCACGCATTGCTATAGCTCTAAACAGATAAGCACGATCTAAAAAAAACCACAACAGAAAATCAAAAACAAATACTGACAAAATATTTTCGTCTGGGTCGGTTTTGATGTAGAAAGAGATTTCATAAAGTTTTACATATCAAATTTCAATCTCACCAGTACAATTTCTTAACCAAGTAAGTCAATAAAACCATAGTAATCTTGTAAAGGACCTATTAATATAACGTAGTGCAATATTGTAGTGGAGGAGTACTACTGTGATTATGTGTTACAAGGACAAAATTATTTTATAATAATACTAGCTGTACCCGGCCACGCATTGCTATAGCTCTAAACAGATAAGCACGATCTAAGAACAACAAAAAGAGAAAATTATTTTTTAAAATATTTCCTTAAGGGCAGGTTTTGATGTAGAAAGAGATTTCATAAAGTTTTACATATCAAATTTTAATCCCAACAGTACAATTTCTTAACTAAGTATTTCAATAAAAACCTTACTTATTTTGTAAAAGACCTATTAATATAAATTAATGCAATATTGTAGTGGAGGAGTATTGGTGTGGTTATGTGTTACAAGGTCAGAATTATTTTATAATAATACTAGCTGTACCCGGCCACGCATTGCTATAGCTCTAAACAGATAAGCACGATCTAAAAACAACAAAAAGAGAAAATTATTTTTTTAAATATTTCCTTAAGGGCAGGTTTTGATGCAGAAAGAGATTTCATAAATTTTTACATATCAAATTTTAATCCCAACAGTACAATTTCTTAACTAAGTAATTCAATAAAAACCTTACTTATCTTGTAAAAGACCTATTAATATAAATGAATGCAATTTTGTAGTGGAGGAATATTGCTGTGGTTATGTGTTACAAGGTCAGAATTATTTTATAATAATACTAGCTGTACCCGGCCACGCATTGCTATAGCTCTAAACAGATAAGCACGATCTAAAAACAACAAAAAGAGAAAATTATTTTTAAAAATATTTCCTTAAGGGCAGGTTTTGATGTAGAAACAGATTTCATAAAGTTTTACATATCAAATTTTAATCCCAACAGTACAATTTCTTAACTAAGTAATTCAATAAAAACCTTACTTATATTGTAAAAGACCTATTAATATAAATGAATGCAATTTTGTAGTGGAGGAATATTGCTGTGGTTATGTGTTACAAGGTCAGAATTATTTTATTATAATACTAGCTGTACCCGGCCACGCATTGCTATAGCTCTAAACAGATAAGCATGATCTAAAATATCAAAAGAGAAAATTATTTTTAAAAATATTTCCTTAAGGGCAGGTTTTGATGTAGAAACAGATTTCATAAAGTTTTACATATCAAATTTTAATCCCAACAGTACAATTTCTTAACTAAGTAATTCAATAAAAACCTTACTTATCTTGTAAAAGACCTATTAATATAAATGAATGCAATATTGTAGTGGAGGAATATTGCTGTGGTTATGTGTTACAAGGTCGGAATTATTTTATAATAATACTAGCTGTACCCGGCCACGCATTGCTATAGCTCTAAACAGATAAGCATGATCTAAAATATCAAAAAGAGAAAATTATTTTTAAAAATATTTCCTTAAGGGCAGGTTTTGATGTAGAAACAGATTTCATAAAGTTTTACATATCAAATTTTAATCCCAACAGTACAATTTCTTAACTAAGTAATTCAATAAAAACCTTACTTATCTTGTAAAAGAACTATTAATATAAATGAATGCAATTTTGTAGTGGAGGAATATTGGTGTGGTTATGTGTTACAAGGTCAGAATTATTTTATAATAATACTAGCTGTACCCGGCCACGCATTGCTATAGCTCTAAACAGATAAGCACGATCTAAAATAAACAAAAATAGAAAATTATAAAAAAACTAAAAAAATATTTCCTTTAGGGGCGGTTTGATGTAGAAAGAGATTTCATATAGTTTTACATATAGAATTATTTTTTAATAATACTATCTTTACCCGGCCACGCATTGTTGTGGCTCTAAATAGGTAAGCACGATCTAAAAAAAAACAACGAAACAGCAAAATTACAAAAAAATTAAAATATCATCAAATTATTTAAAAATTTAAATATCAAAATTGCATACAAAACTAATATAAAATATTAAACATGATAAATAACAATAATAAAACAAATAATATGCATGAAAAAGGTGTTGTTTATAAATTAGAATGCGAAAACTGTAATAAAACTTGTGTAGGTCAAATCAAGAAAAAAGTAAAAGAAAGATATAAAGAACATTTGAATGTTTATATAAATCCAGAAATATATAAATCACATTTTACAAATCATTGTATTTATACTAAGCACCAATTTCCAAATATTGAAAATATAAAACTTATAAAAAAAATTATTAAATGATTAAGAATGAATATATATGAAGTATTGGAAATATAGAAATCCAGTAATAATAACAAATTAATAAAAGAACAAATACAAATACATTCTAAATTTGATACTATATTCAATGTCTATAATGTTACAGCAACAAAATAAACTTGTCAATTTGTATAAATTTAGCAACAATTCTATTCCTTATGTAACATAAGTTTTAGGCCAATATCTTGCATTATTCATTCCTGATGATGTTGATAATGTTTACCAACGAAAAGCTTTGAATATAAATTAATAAATATTCTTGTATTTGAATCACTTATGTTGTTTTATATATAACAACATAGGTAATTCAAATTAAAGAATATTAATTTCTTATAAGAATCATTTATATTCAAGCTTTTCGTTGGTAAACAGAATCAACATCATCAGGAATGAATAATGCAAGATATTGGCCTAAAACATATGTTACATTAGAAATAGAATTGTTGCTAAATTTATACAAACTGCCAAGTTTATTTTGTTGCTGTAACATTATAGACATTGAATATAGTATCAAATTTAGAATGTATTTGTATTTGTTCTTTTATTAATTTGTTATTATTACTGTATTTATATATTTCGAATGCTTAATATATATAGTCATTCTTAATCCTTTATTAATTTCTTTTATAAGTTTCATATTTTCAATATTTGGAAATTGGTGCTTATTATTAATACAATGATTTGTGAAATTTGATTTATTTATTTCTGGATTTATATAAGCATTCAAATGTTCTTTATATCTTTCTTTTAATTTTTTCTTGGTTTGACCTATATAAGCTTTATTACATTTTTCGCATTCTAATTTATAAACAACACCTTTTTCATGCATATTATTTGTTTTATTATCGTTATTTATTATGTTTATTATTTTGATATTAGTTTTGTATGAAATTTTGAAATTTGTATTTTTAAATAAATGGGTGATATTATTTATTTCATAGCCTATAATTAAAAATGAAGTCCATATTTTATTATTATTTTTTATTATTTTTGTAATTGAAATTATTATGTTGATTATTAAAAATATTATAATTAAGTTTGTCAACAGTTTTCTTTTTTAGCCGTTTTCTATTGCAATTTGATAAATTATGTTTTTTTCTCTTATTTTATTTCTTCATTCAATGGGATTTTATGCATTCTATATAATAAGTTATATAAAGCAGCCATTTTTTGGTTATATGGATGATTAGAATTATTTGGTATAATTTTATTTGTTAAAGGTGGTTTATGGTGTATCATATATTCACATTTTTCATTTTTTCTTATTATTGTTAAATCTAGAAAATTTATTTTATTATTTGTTTTAATTTTATAAGTAAATTTGATTTTATTATTAATTTTATTTAATATTTATATTTATTTATTTGTATATATATATATATATATATATATATATATATATATATATATATATATATACATAATGTGATTTGCGGAACACATCATATCCTATAACAATAACTACAAAAATATATCATCAGCCTACAAATAACCTAAAATTATTACCCTCACTGACCGATCAGTATCAAATATAAAACAGATTCAAATTACACCACAATTACTCAATTCTTACATTACTATTCACACATATTTTGTGACATCATTGACTCCAACGCACTTTTAAAGTCACCTAACATAGTTTCTCTACTTTTCCATAATCTTAAAAAAAAAAATTCAGACATGCTTTGAATAAAAAATAGGGCACATCTACCGAAACAATCCTCCTCCTGTAGTCAAAACGTTAATGCTACTATAAGCATAAGTTTACAAATTGATACATGTTGAAATGTATAAGTAATTTTTTCCTTCTAAAAATTTACCTCTTTAAAAATACTTTTTTTTAAAATTGTTAGTATCTGGTAACATCCAACTGAACCCAAAGCATAACTGAATGACCACCATTCCTCTACACTAATTTCCATAGGCAACCTGTTAGTAAATTGCCACACCCCAAGACCATATCATATCACACCCCAAGACCCAGAAAATAACCATATCATTTATACTATAGTAGATGATTACCCCAGGATCAGATGTTAGCATTCGGTATAGAGGCGTTTTGTCTGTATTGAAATGATATGCAGAGGAACGTGAGAAATACGATTGAACTAATTTAAATTAATATAAATATCAAGCGTCTCTCCTCACTGAACTCCCCGTTTCTGGTTAGTGATGGCACTTGTTTCCAACTTCACAATGTTTAAAACTATAAAATATCTTTCTTCGACAGTTATACACACACACAAACATAGTAGGGCTCACCCCCCCCCCCGATTTTAGCGTCGAAGTGGCAAGGTCAAAATTACCGAATCAAACTAATTTTAATCGAAAGTATATGACTTGAGAATTTTTCTGTACAAAGTTACCGCAACTTACCCCATCGAAACATATTTAAAATAACGAAAGTTGTCATTTTTTATATTTTCTAAATTTAGTGAAATTTTAAGTTTAACGCGCCATATCTCGGCTGTTTTTAGGTATATTAGTTTGAAATTTTGACTGGAACATCTTCTGATAATGTACTAAATGATGGTATAAATTAGAAATAATAATATTCAACCACAACAAAATGGCGGATTTGTTTGTAATTTTCAGTAATTTATAGGCACTTTTCTTAAATTAAAAAGTTGTGTTACAAACTTAAGAACTTTAATACTTTATAAATTGTACATTATTGCTGATAACCTAAAGTTATTTTTTGGAAAGTTTTGCGTTTTTATATAATTTCGTTAAATAGTTGTAATGATTTATATTTTGTGCGCGCGTAAGCGACAGAATCCGCCTGTCTGATACGGTCACAAAAGCAGAGCATTTTATAACATCTTTCTGGCTTACATTATTATTATACTAAAACTTTAAATATATGTATTAATTAAAGAAAATTAAGTTGAATAAAATCATGATAAAGTTAATGTCATCTTTATTCATTTTATTTCTTAATACAATTTAATTTTATTTAAATTTTTGAAACCAGTATTACGCACGCGACATTCGCCGCTCTCGCTGACATGCACAAACAAGTTTGCTCTATGTATGATAATATTTACTTTAAAATAATCACCTGATAATGCTTTATTGCAAAAAAGACACGGTTCACAGATAACCTCCATATTATTTAATTACTAATCTGTATGAAAGAAAAATTCACAATCAGAATATAAAATTATATATTCCTTAATATTCTGGAGAGACGTTGTCCGTGTTTTATACAATGCCCTAATATCATACGCATAATAACACTACAAATTTTCGCGATTTAATCGTCAACTGTTCATACATAGAGCAAACTTGTTTGTGCATTTCAGCAAGAGCGACGAATGTCGCGTGCGTAATACTGATTTCAAAAATTTAAATAAAATTAAATTGTATTAAGAAATAAAATGAATAAAGATGACATTAACTTTATCATGATTTTATTCAACTTAATTTTCTTTAATTAATACATATATTTAAAGTTTTAATATAATAATAATGTAAGCCAGAAAGATGTTATAAAATGCTCTGCTTTTGTGACCGTATCAGACAGGCGGATTCTGTCGCTTAGGCGCGCACAAAATATAAATCGTTCCAACTTTTTAACGAAATTATATAAAAACACAAAACTTTCCAAAAAATAACTTTAGGTTATCAGCAATAATGTACAATTTATAAAGTATTAAAATTCTAAAGTTTGTAACACAACTTTTTAATTTTAAAAAAAGTGCCTATAAATTACTGGAAATTACAAACAAATCCGCCATTTTGTTGTGGTTGAATATTATTATTTCTAATTTATACCATCATTTAGTAAATTATCAAAAGATGTTCCAGTCAAAATTTCAAACTAATATACCCAAAATAAGCCGAGATGTGACGAGTTAAACTTAAAATGTCATTAAATTTTAAAATATAAAAATGACAACTTTCGTTATTTTAAATATGTTCCAATGGGGTAATTTGCGGTAACTTTGTACAGAAAAATTCTCAAGTCATATACTTTCGATTAAAATTAGTTTGATTCGGTAATGACAACCTCGCCAATTCGACGCTAAAATCGGGGGTGAGCTGCACGCCTATAGGACTAAACGACAGAAATTACTATTTCTTACATTATATTTATACGTTTGTTAGAGTTTGAATGCATATTTTATTATTGTAATTAGATATAGATTAGTGGTACTTACAGAGTATGTATAAAATACGCATTCTATAAGAAACTATTTCTTTCCCACCTAACGACTTATGCACTATACAAAATAAGGTTACAGCAAAACTGCTACATACAAAAATCTATTCTAAAACATAGCCAGACCTCAAAAAATATTGATTGGGACTGGCCTACAGAAGGAATTATGTCTTTTGAAAAACGGCCTTTTTAGTAGAGGTTATCATTGCATCTATTTAAATTAGTTAATAAAAATAATGTAGATATTAGAAAATTTGTAAATAGGTGTTAAAAAAACTACTAATAAAAATTTTACCTAACGAATTTAATTTAAATAGGTTCCTTAAAAGTGTCAGACGCGTCTAAAATAGTTTTCACTGCAGAATCACGTAGATTCTCCTTATTAAGAATCTATGTTTGAGGTTTAGAGATAAGAGCCGTAGGTCTAGCTCAGGTACGCGATTCTGTACACTTACATTGTAAGTGCCTGATACACCCTACAGCCTCTACCCTTAATGTCCGTATCTCAATCTTTTCAGAATTCATATCAGTTTTCTTCCTTTCAAAAAAGGCAATTATCTTCAACTTTAAAAAATCCAAGTAGGTTTTTACTAAGCTATTCAAACATCTGATTTGCACATTTAACCGCCTGCTTACATTTTCAAAAACCAATACGCAAGTTTCTGGAGTAGAAATTTGTTTTAGAGTTGTTGCGATTTTGTTTGTGTGTGTGTCAAAACGATTATTTCTGAAGTTGATCTGTTATGATGTACTATAGCAAAATCATAAACGGGACACCTCCATTGATATAGAGCCCGTTCGTTTTTAACATATTTACGTAATATTCTAAAACACAAAATAATTTTGTTCACTGCCCGACTTGAAAGAACTACAAAATTAGAGTGGAGATTGAACGTTTTGCTACATTTTTTATAAAGTGTAAAAACTTATTTTTTAATAAACTAAATTTATGCTACGTAGCATTATTTATTAATTTTACATACCTTATTTTTCACTACCTAAATACATTAAAATTATTTTGTAATGTTACCTGTCAAAAGTGGAAAGATTCAAAAGTAGGCTGATTGTATTATATTCTACTATGATATTAATTTTTGTAAAAATTAAAAATTTCGTGTGTAAATGTTTTCAAGATTAAAAAGTGCTAATACTTTCTTATGTAACGTGGCCAATAGCTTTCCGTAGCCACAAATGAATAACCCCTAAAGACAAACATTCGTGTGAGGTTGGAATAAATCTATCGTCTTCACCGTAACCAATTTTTATAAAATTTCGTTTGTGGAGGTTTTGTTAAACAATAATTACAACATAAAATTTCAGGAATATAACTTTTGGAGAACAACAAGTAAAAAAATATTTTCTTAGGTACCATTTCATTTCGAGAGTACTCACACTCCCACGCTCGCGCGCACACGCACTTATATAAAGCTACATATATATTCTAAAAATTGACCTTCATATAACTATTTTTTTTAAACCATATCTGATTGCGGCAGTGTTTATTATAATCTATTCAGAATATCTGATATATTATTATGAAAAATCCTTTTGAAATTATTAATCAAATGCTTCTGTTCTTAGGCTTAACATAATATTGACTTCCGCGAGAAAAAGCTTACAATACATCCAGTTAGAATTCAACAAAGTATTTCGGAAAAATATTTATTAGGGAATAAATAATAAATATTTTCATTGAGGGAAGCTAAAGAAGTACCTGAAAGGCTGAGTAATGCTATGGAAATATGTAACCGGTAGCTTAACATACTTGATGAAGACGGTTAGAGAGACTGAAGTAGAAATTTTCAAACACAATAATAAAAAATAAAAAAATATCAGTTTTTAATTTGTTTAAGGTTCAGAGCAGATCACAAACTAGTTCATGCTAATACAAATACCCTCTACGTTTCAATTTTATATCCGAAAGTCCTTTTCAAGAGCTAAAAGTTTATTAATTTAATACTAAGCCATAATTTACATTTTTACATTCATATACATTCAACATCAATAAATCAAGTATTCCATAATTTTTAATAAATAATAACATTTACAGGTCAAATTGCACTACTGGACAAGTTAAACTTTGATCACAATTAATGTAGACAAAACACAATTCCATGATTTGTATTAGCATGCAATTGTCTGTGATCTTTCATTATTCTTAAACACATTGAGTAGGTATCAACAAACATTAAATAAAGTTTAAATATCTTTTTTCTAGGAACGCGTTATAGATAGATATGTTTCCTGTAAATACGAACCTGTAATAAATATAAATATTAATTAGGACCTAAATTTTGGTTCAACAATATAAAAATTAAGTATTTAATAATTTAACTCTGAATTTACCGTTTGGAATTAATTGTTACTGTTATCTTGTGTTAGAAATATAGAAAAATTGTAGTTCAGCACGGACAGTTTCGCTTATCTGAAGTAGTGCAGAAAATATAAGGGGCTGTCTGTCACACCCCTTACATAGAGAAGGTTGGGAATGATAGGTGGTAATAAAATGTCAAAAGAAGAGACATGGCATTCTCCCTGTACTGGAAACAATAAGGTTTTTTGTAACAGTAAATAGCTCGTATTTAAAAATTAGCATGCATACGTAATGTGTCAACACACATTAAAAGCTCAAAATTAGGACTGGTGTCAAATGTTGTTTAGCGTAACAATTATAATAATCCCAATGAGCACATTTAAAGCAAACCGTTTAAAATTTTCGATTTTTAAACACAAACATTTTTTGTTTTTAAATATTTATAATAATTATTATACAACAATAAAGAGTGTTAATTTAAAGTGATATATATATATATACTCACTGATGATGATACCTGGCCTTTGAAACGCGTTTAAACAAGAAATAATTGTGGGTTGTATTCGTTATTTAATAAATTATTAAACTAAAAAATTACACATATTCGTGTTTAGTCTCGTTATCGCAACGCTCTATATCATGTGTTCCAATGTAACGAAATAATATTCCAATACTATGAACACAATCTATGGAGCGGTGGAGGAATACTGAAACTCTTACACTAACAACACCGCGTTGGATCTCCGTCTGAGGCAGAGTATGCGCACTCGACTCCGGTGAGTAGGCGTTCCCGTTGTTGCGACGTCGCAGACGTCAACTGCGTAACGTCCGAGTGTTTGACAGTTGATAAATTACCGTTCGTACCAAATCAAGTGACACGGCCTGAAACAAATGCTACATAGTTGCCTCCCTGTGACTCGTAGGCGTTCCCGTTGTTGCGACTTCACTGCCGTCATATGCGTAATGCCGAGTCTTTGAGAGAAGATAAATTTCCGTGCGTAGCAAATCAAGTGACACGACTTGATACAAATTCTACACACTTGCCTCCCTGTGACTCGTAGGCGTTACCGTTGTTGCGACTTCACTGCCGTCATATGCGTAATGCCGAATGTTTGACAGAAGATAATTTGCCGTGCGTAGCAAATCAAGTGACACGACTTGATACAAATTCTACACACTTGCCTCCCTGTGACTCGTAGGCGTTACAGTTGTTGCGACTTCACTGCCGTCATATGCTTAATGCCGAATGTTTGACAGAAGATAATTTGCCGTGCGTAGCAAATCAAGTGACACGACTTGATACAAATGCTACACACTTGCCTCCCTGTGACTCGTAGGCGTTCCCGTTGTTGCGACTTCACTGCCTTCATATGCGTAATGCCGAGTGTTTGAGAGAAGATAAATTGCCGTGCGTAGCAAATCAAGTGACACGACTTGATACAAATGCTACACACTTGCCTCCCTGTGACTCGTAGGCGTTACCGTGGTTGCGACTTCACTGCCGTCATATGCGTAATGCCGAATGTTGAACAGAAGATAATTTGCCGTGCGTAGCAAATCAAGTGACACGACTTGATACAAATGCTACACACTTGCCTCCCTGTGACTCGTAGGGGTTCCTGTTTTGGGGACCACATCGAGGTCATATGCGTAACTTCGAGTGTTTGAAAGATGAGATATTGTTCGTAGAAAATCAAATGACAAAATCTGACAGAAGTGCTACACACCTGCCTCCCTGTGACTCGCAGGCTTTCCCCCTGTGTTGAAGTTGCCGCCGACAACTGCGTAACGTCCGGGTGCATGACATGATAATTAGATGTGTGTAGAAAATCTAGGGAGGCGACCAGCACCTCAGCAACGCACTTGCTTTATGATTTTAGAAGATACTAATCTTCTATTTAGACGTAGGTAAAACATACAAACATGTACAGGCTTTGATTATTTATTTTATTTCGGATCAGTACTCCTTTGACAACATTTTTTACATAACTATAAACCTCTTTAACTTTCTTATGTCTTATGCACCTCAGCAACGCACTTGCTTTCCTGTAACTTGTAGCCGTTCCTGTTGTGCTGATGTCGCTGCCGACAACTGCATATCGTCCGGGTGGATGACATGAAAATTAGCCGTGTGTAGAAAATCTAGGGAGACGACCTGACACCTCAGCAACGCACTTGCTTTCCTGTAACTTGTAACCGTTCCTGTTGTGCTGATGTCGCTGCCGACAACTGCATATCGTCCGGGTGGATGACATGATAATTAGCCGTGTGTAGAAAATCTAGGGAGACGACCAGACACCTCAGCAACGGACTTGCTTTCCTGTAACTTGTAACCGTACCTGTTGTGCTGATGTCGCTGCCGACAACTGCATATCGTCCGGGTGGATGACATGATAATTAGACGTGTGTAGAAAATCTAGGGAGACGACCTGACACCTCAGCAACGGACTTGCTTTCCTGAAACTTGTAACCGTTTCTTTTGTGCTGATGTCGCTGCCGACCACTGCATATCGTCCGGGTGCATGACATGATAATTAATTAGACGTGTGTAGAAAATCTAGGGAGACGACCTGACACCTCAGCAACGGACTTGCTTTACCGTAACTTGTAACCTTTCCTGTTGTGCTGATGTCGCTGTCGACAACTGCATATCGTCCGGGTGCATAACATGATAATTAGATGTGTGTAGAAAATCTAGGGAAACGACCTGACACCTCAACAAAGGACATGCTTTATCGTAACTTGTAACGGTTCCTGTTGTGCTGATGTCGCCGCGACAACTGCATATCGTCCGGGTGCATGACATGATAATAAGATGTGTGTAGAAAATCTAGGGAGACGACCTGACACCTCAGCAACGGATTTGCTTTCCTGTATCTTGTAACCGTTCCTGTTGTGCTGATGTCGCCGCGACAACTGCATATCGTCCGGGTGCATGACATGATAATTAGATGTGTGTAGAAAATCTAGGGAAACGACCTGACACCTCAACAAAGGACATGCTTTATCGTAACTTGTAACCGTTTCTGTTGTGCTGATGTCGCTGCGACAACTGCATATCGTCCGGGTGCATGACATGATAATTAGATGTGTGTAGAAAATCTAGGGAGACGACCTGACACCTCAACAAAGGACGTGCTTTATCGTAACTTGTAACCGTTCCTGTTGTGCTGATGTCGCTGAGACAACAGCATATCGTCCGTGTGCATGACGTGATAATTAGATGTGTGTAGAAAATCCTAGGGAGACGACCAGACACCTCAGCAACGGACTTGCTTTCCTGTAACTTGTAACCGTTCCTGTTGTGCTGATGTCGCCGCGAAAACTACATATCGTCCGGGTGCACGACATGATAATTAGATGTGTGTAGAAAATCCTAGGGAGACTACCTGACACCTCAGCATCGCACTTGCTTTCGTGTAACTTGTAACCGTTCCTGTTGTGCTGATGTCGCCGCGATCACTGCATATCGTCCGGGTGCACGACATGATAATTAGGCGTGTGTATAAATTCTTTTAAGACGACCTGACACCTCAGCAAAGGACTTGCTTTCCTGTAACTTGTAAACGTTCCTGTTGTGCTGATGTCGCTGTAGAAAATCTAGGGAGACTACCTGACACCTCAGCAACGGACCTGCTTTCCTGTAACTTGTAACCGTTCCTGTTGTGCTGATGTCGCTGCCACAACTGCATATCTTCCGGGTGCATGACATGATAATTAGCCGTGTGCAAATATTCTTGGAATACGACCTGACACCTCAGCAACGGACCTGCTTTCCTGTAACTTGTAACCTTTCCTGTTGTGCTGATGTTGCTGCCACAACTGCATATCGTCCGGGTGCATGACATGATAATTAGGCGTGTGTAAAAATTCTTGGAAGACGACCTGATACCTCAGCTACGGACTTGCTTTCCAGTAGCTTGTAGCCGTTCCTGTTGTGCTGATGTCGCTGTAGAAAGTCTAGGGAGACTACCTGATAACTCAGCAACGCAGTTGCTTTCCTGTAACTTGTAACCTTTCCTGTTGTGCTGATGTCGCCGCGAACACTGCATATCGTCCGGGTGCACGACATGATAATTAGATGTGTGTTGAAAATCCTAGGGAGACGACCAGACACCTCAGCAACGGACTTGCTTTCCTGTAACTTGTAACCGTTCCTGTTGTGCTGATGTAGCGGCCGACAACTGCATATCGTCCGCTTGACATGACAATTAGATGTGTGTAGAAATCCTTTTTTAGACGCCATGACACCTCAGCAACGGACTTGATTTCCTGTAACTTGTAACCTTTCCTGTTGTGCTGATGTCGCTGCCACAACTGCATATCGTCCGGGTTCATGATATGATAATTAGGCGTGTGTAGAAATTCTTGAAAGACGACCTGATACCTCATCTACGGACTTGCTTTCCTGTAACTTGTAACCGTTCCTGTTGTGCTGATGTCACTGTAGAAAATCTAAAGAGACTACCTGACACCTCAGCAATGCACTTCCTTTCCTGTATATTGTAACCGTTCCTGTTGTGCTGATGTCGCCGCGACAACTGCATATCGTCCAGGAGCATGACATGATAATTAGATGTGTGTAGAAAATCGAGGGAGACTCCCTGCACCTAAGCAACGCACTTGTTTTCCTGTAACTTTAACGGTTCCTGTTGTACTGATGTCGCCGCGACAACTGCATATCGTGAAGGGGCACGACATGATAATTAGATGTGTGTAGAATATCCTAGGGAGACTACCTGACACCTCAGCAACGAACTTGTTTTCCTGTAACTTGTAACTGTTTCTGTTGTACCGATGTCGCCGTAGCTACTGCATATCGTCCGGGTGCACGACATGATAATTAGATGTGTGTAGATAATCCTAGGGATACGACCAGACACCTCTGCAACGGACTTGCTTTCCTGTAACTTGTAACCTTTCCTGTTGTGCTGATGTCGCTGCCACAACTGCATATCGTCCGGGTGCATGACATGATAATTAGGCGTGTGTAAAAATTCTTTTTAGACGACCTGATACCTCAGCTACGGTTTTGCTTTCCTGTAACTTGTAGCCGTTCCTGTTGTGCTGATGTCACTGTAGAAAGTCTAGGGAGACTACCTGACACCTCAGCAACGCACTTGCTTTCCTGTAACTAGTAACGTTTCCTGTTGTGCTGATGTCGCCGCGACAACTGCATATCGTCCGGGTGCACGACATGATAATTAGGCGTGTGTAAAAATTCTTGGAAGACGACCAGACACCTCAGCAACGGACTTGCTTTCCTGTAACTTGTAACGGTTCCTGTTGTGCTGATGTCGCCGTGACAACTGCATATCGTCCGGGTGCACGACATGATAATTAGGCGTGTGTAAAAATTCTTGGAAGACGACCAGACACCTCAGCATCGGACTTGCTTTCCTGTAACTTGTAACGGTTCCTGTTGCGCTGATGTCGCCGCGACAACTGCATATCGTCTGGGTGCACGACATGATAATTAGATGTGTGTAGAAAATCCTAGGGAGACTACCTGACACCTCAGCAACGCACTTGCTTTCCTGTAACTAGTAACGTTTCCTGTTGTGCTGATGTCGCCGCGAACACTGCATATCGTCCGGGTGCACGACATGATAAATAGATGTGTGTTGAAAATCCTAGGGAGACGACCAGACACCTCATCAACGGACTTGCTTTCCTGTAACTTGTAACGGTTTCTGTTGTACCGATGTCGCCGCAGCTACTGCATATCGTCCGGGTGCACGACATGATAATTAGATGTGTGTAGAAAATCCTAGGGAGACGACCAGACACCTCAGCAACGGACTTGCTTTCCTGTAACTTGTAACCGTTCCTGTTGTGCTGATGTCGCCGCGAAAACTACATATCGTCCGGGTGCACGACATGATAATTAGATGTGTGTAGAAAATCCTAGGGAGACTACCTGACACCTCAGCATCGCACTTGCTTTCGTGTAACTTGTAACCGTTCCTGTTGTGCTGATGTCGCCGCGATCACTGCATATCGTCCGGGTGCACGACATGATAATTAGGCGTGTGTATAAATTCTTTTAAGACGACCTGACACCTCAGCAAAGGACTTGCTTTCCTGTAACTTGTAAACGTTCCTGTTGTGCTGATGTCACTGTAGAAAATCTAGGGAGACTACCTGACACCTCAGCAACGGACCTGCTTTCCTGTAACTTGTAACCGTTCCTGTTGTGCTGATGTCGCTGCCACAACTGCATATCTTCCGGGTGCATGACATGATAATTAGCCGTGTGCAAAAATTCTTGGAATACGACCTGACACCTCTGCAACGGACTTGCTTTCCTGTAACTTGTAACCATTTCTGTTGTGCTGATGTCGCTGCCGACAACTGCATATCGTCCGCTTGCATGACATGACAATTAGATGTGTGTAGATATCCTTTTTTAGACGACATGACACCTCAGCAACTAACTTGATTTCCTGTAACTTGTAACCTTTCCTGTTGTGCTGATGTCGCTGCCACAACTGCATATCGTCCGGGTGCATGACATGATAATTAGGCGTGTGTAAAAATTCTTGGAAGACGACCTGATACCTCAGCTACGGACTTGCTTTCCAGTAGCTTGTAGCCGTTCCTGTTGTGCTGATGTTGCTGTAGAAAGTCTAGGGAGACTACCTGATAACTCAGCAACGCAGTTGCTTTCCTGTAACTTGTAACCTTTCCTGTTGTGCTGATGTCGCCGCGAACACTGCATATCGTCCGGGTGCACGACATGATAATTAGATGTGTGTTGAAAATCCTAGGGAGACGACCAGACACCTCAGCAACGGACTTGCTTTCCTGTAACTTGTAACCGTTCCTGTTGTGCTGATGTAGCGGCCGACAACTGCATATCGTCCGCTTGACATGACAATTAGATGTGTGTAGAAATCCTTTTTTAGACGCCATGACACCTCAGCAACGGACTTGATTTCCTGTAACTTGTAACCTTTCCTGTTGTGCTGATGTCGCTGCCACAACTGCATATCGTCCGGGTTCATGATATGATAATTAGGCGTGTGTAGAAATTCTTGGAAGACGACCTGATACCTCATCTACGGACTTGCTTTCCTGTAACTTGTAACCGTTCCTGTTGTGCTGATGTCACTGTAGAAAATCTAAAGAGACTACCTGACACCTCAGCAATGCACTTCCTTTCCTGTATATTGTAACCGTTCCTGTTGTGCTGATGTCGCCGCGACAACTGCATATCGTCCAGGAGCATGACATGATAATTAGATGTGTGTAGAAAATCGAGGGAGACTCCCTGCACCTAAGCAACGCACTTGTTTTCCTGTAACTTTAACGGTTCCTGTTGTACTGATGTCGCCGCGACAACTGCATATCGTGAAGGGGCACGACATGATAATTAGATGTGTGTAGAATATCCTAGGGAGACTACCTGACACCTCAGCAACGAACTTGTTTTCCTGTAACTTGTAACTCTTTCTGTTGTACCGATGTCGCCGTAGCTACTGCATATCGTCCGGGTGCACGACATGATAATTAGATGTGTGTAGAAAATCCTAGGGATACGACCAGACACCTCTGCAACGGACTTGCTTTCCTGTAACTTGTAACCTTTCCTGTTGTGCTGATGTCGCTGCCACAACTGCATATCGTCCGGGTGCATGACATGATAATTAGGCGTGTGTAAAAATTCTTTGAAGACGACCTGATACCTCAGCTACGGTTTTGCTTTCCTGTAACTTGTAGCCGTTCCTGTTGTGCTGATGTCACTGTAGAAAGTCTAGGGAGACTACCTGACACCTCAGCAACGCACTTGCTTTCCTGTAACTAGTAACGTTTCCTGTTGTGCTGATGTCGCCGCGACAACTGCATATCGTCCGGGTGCACGACATGATAATTAGGCGTGTGTAAAAATTCTTGGAAGACGACCAGACACCTCAGCAACGGACTTGCTTTCCTGTAACTTGTAACGGTTCCTGTTGTGCTGATGTCGCCGTGACAACTGCATATCGTCCGGGTGCACGACATGATAATTAGGCGTGTGTAAAAATTCTTGGAAGACGACCAGACACCTCAGCATCGGACTTGCTTTCCTGTAACTTGTAACGGTTCCTGTTGTGCTGATGTCGCCGCGACAACTGCATATCGTCTGGGTGCACGACATGATAATTAGATGTGTGTAGAAAATCCTAGGGAGACTACCTGACACCTCAGCAACGCACTTGCTTTCCTGTAACTAGTAACGTTTCCTGTTGTGCTGATGTCGCCGCGAACACTGCATATCGTCCGGGTGCACGACATGATAATTAGATGTGTGTTGAAAATCCTAGGGAGACGACCAGACACCTCATCAACGGACTTGCTTTCCTGTAACTTGTAACGGTTTCTGTTGTACCGATGTCGCCGCAGCTACTGCATATCGTCCGGGTGCACGACATGATAATTAGATGTGTGTAGAAAATCCTAGGGATACGACCAGACACCTCTGCAACGGACTTGCTTTCCTGTAACTTGTAACCGTTTCTGTTGTGCTGATGTCGCTGCCGACAACTGCATATCGTCCGCTTGCATGACATGACAATTAGATGTGTGTAGATATCCTTTTTTAGACGACATGACACCTCAGCAACGGACTTGATTTCCTGTAACTTGTAACCTTTCCTGTTGTGCTGATGTCGCTGCCACAACTGCATATCGTCCGGGTGCATGACATGATAATTAGGCGTGTGTAAAAATTCTTTGAAGACGACCTGATACCTCAGCTACGGTTTTGCTTTCCTGTAACTTGTAGCCGTTCCTGTTGTGCTGATGTCACTGTAGAAAGTCTAGGGAGACTACCTGACACCTCAGCAACGCACTTGCTTTCCTGTAACTAGTAACGTTTCCTGTTGTGCTGATGTCGCCGCGAACACTGCATATCGTCCGGGTGCACGACATGATAATTAGATGTGTGTTGAAAATCCTAGGGAGACGACCAGACACCTCAGCAACTGACTTGCTTTCCTGTAACTTGTAACCGTTCCTGTTGTGCTGATGTCGCTGCCGACAACTGCATATCGTCCGGGTGCACGACATGATAATTAGGCGTGTGTAAAAATTCTTGGAAGACGACCAGACACCTCAGCAACGGACTTGCTTTCCTGTAACTTTTAACGGTTCCTGTTGTGCTGATGTCGCCGCGACAACTGCATATCGTCCGGGTGCACGACATGATAATTAGGCGTGTGTAAAAATTCTTGGAAGACGACCAGACACCTCAGCAACGGACTTGCTTTCCTGTAACTTGTAACGGTTCCTGTTGTGCTGATGTCGCCGCGACAACTGCATATCGTCTGGGTGCACGACATGATAATTAGATGTGTGTAGAAAATCCTAGGGAGACTACCTGACACCTCAGCAACGCACTTGCTTTCCTGTAACTAGTAACGTTTCCTGTTGTGCTGATGTCGCCGCGAACACTGCATATCGTCCGGGTGCACGACATGATAATTAGATGTGTGTTGAAAATCCTAGGGAGACGACCAGACACCTCAGCAACGGACTTGATTTCCTGTAACTTGAAACCTTTCCTGTTGTGCTGATGTCACTGCCACAACTGCATATCGTCCGGGTGCATGACATGATAATTAGGCGTGTGTAGAAATTCTTGGAAGACGACCTGATACCTCATCTACGGACTTGCTTTCCTGTAACTTGTAACCGTTCCTGTTGTGCTGATGTCGCTGTAGACAATCTAAAGAGACTACCTGACACCTCAGCAATGCACTTGCTTTCCTGTATATTGTAACCGTTCCTGTTGTGCTAATGTCGCCGCGACAACTGCATATCGTCCAGGAGCATGACATGATAATTAGATGTGTGTAGAAAATCGAGGGAGACTCCCTGTACCTAAGCAACGCACTTGTTTTCCTGTAACTTGTAACGGTTCCTGTTGTACCGATGTCGCCGCAACAACTGCATATCGTCCGGGTGCATGACATGATAATTAGATGTGTGTAGAAAATCCTAGGGAGATGACCAGACACCTCAGCAAAGGACTTGCTTTCCTGTAACTTGTAACCGTTCCTGTTGTGCTGATGTCTCCGCGACCACTGCTTATCGTCCGGGTGCACGACATGATAATTAGATGTGTGTACAAAATCCTAGGGTGACTACCTGACACCTCAGTAACGCACTTGCTTTCCTGTAACTTGTAACCGTTCCTGTTGTGCTGATGTCGCTGCCGACAACTGCATATGGTCCAGGTGCACGACATGATAATTAGATGTGTGTAGAATATCCTAGGGAGACTACCTGACACCTCAGCAACGCACTTGTTTTCCTGTAACTTGTAACCATTCCTGTTGTGCTGATGTCGCTGCGACAACTGCATATCGTCCGGGTGCATGACATGATAATTAGACGTGTGTAAAAATTCTTGAAAGACGACCTGACACCTCAGCAACGGCCTTGCTTTCCTGTAACTTGTAACCGTTCCTGTTGTGCTGATGTCGCCACGACAACTGAATATCGTCCAGGAGCATGACATGATAATTAGATGTGTGTTGATAATCGAGGGAGACGACCTGCACCTCAGCAACACACTTGCTTTCTTGTAACTTGTAACCGTTCCTGTTGTGCTGATGTCGCTGCCGACAACTGTATATCGTCCGGGTGCACGACATGATAATTAGATGTGTGTAGAAAATCTTAGGGAGACGACTAGACACCTCAGCAACGGATTTGTTTTCCTGTAACTTGTAACCGTTCCTGTTGTGCTGATGTCGCTGTAGAAAATCAAGGGAGACTACCTGACACCTCAGCAATGCACTTGCTTCCCTGTATCTTGTAACCGTTCCTGTTGTGCTGATGTCGCCACGACAACTGCATATCGTCCGGGAGCACGACATGATAATTAGATGTGTGTAGAAAATCTTATGGAGACGACTAGACACCGCAGCAACGGATTTGTTTTCCTGTAACTTGTAACCGTTCCTGTTGTGCTGATGTCGCTGCTGACAACTGCATATCGTCCGGGTGGATGACATGAAAATTAGCGGTGTGTAGAAAATCTAGGGAGACGACCTGACACCTCAGCAACGCACTTGCTTTCCTGTAACTTGTAACCGTTCCTGTTGTGCTGATGTCGCTGCCGACAACTGCATATCGTCCGGGTGGATGACATGATAATTAGCCGTGTGTAGAAAATGGAGGGAGACGACCTGCACCTCAACAACGCACTTGCTTTCCTGTAACTTGTAACCGTTCCTGTTGTGCTGATGTCGTTGCCGACAACTGCATATCGTCCGGGTGCACGACATGATAATTAGATGTGTGTAGAAAATCTTAGGGAGACGACTAGACACCGCAGCAACGGATTTGTTTTCCTGTAACTTGTAACCGTTCCTGTTGTGCTGATGTCGTTGCCGACAACTGCATATCGTCCGGGTGCATGACATGATAATTAGATGTGTGTAGAAAATCTTAGGGAGACGACTAGACACCTCAGCAACGGACTTGCTTTCCTGTAACTTGTAACCGTACCTGTTGTGCTGATGTCGCTGCCGACAACTGCATATCGTCCGGGTGGATGACATGATAATTAGCCGTGTGTAGAAAATCTAGGGAGACGACCTGGCACCTAGGCATCATACTTGCTTTATTAAAAGATACTAATCTTTATTTATGAGGCTGTAAAACATACAAACATTTACAGGATTTGATTATTTGTTTTATTTCGGATCGGTACCCCTTTGACAACTTTTTTTACGTAACTATAAACCTCTTCAACTTTCTTATGTCTTAATTTATTTTATATACTCCTTTAAATCATATTGAATTTTAATTTTTAACTATTATTAATATATTTTTTGACTGATAATTTTGAGCCAGCATCTTAGATAATAAAATAAAATAACCTTTTGTCAATCCTTCTGGCTTACATAAAATCATTAAAAAATATAATAAACTTAAAACATATTCTTCTTTCGATTACCCAAAAGTTTGTAATGTAAAATTGTTGTAGAATTAACTGTTTCTTAATTGCATGATTTTATGCTTATTCTGAGCGTAATCCATATTTTCTAATTATGACAATTCTTAACTACTAATTAATATTCCCTTTTCCCTTACAATAAAATTTATTTTAAGTACAAAACTTGTTTTTCATTAGATAATGAAGCTTTCCCCATTCATCATTTCTTTATCCCTTATCACAAAATCTTACTTTTAGGACATAATCTAATTTAATTTTCTAGATAATACACATTTAATGGCATTTTCTTAATTATTATTTTTGTATATCTTTTCAAAAATTCTAATTATCAAGACAAAAAATTATTTAATTTAGTATACAATATAAATTTATTAAATTTTCGGTAAAGTAAATTTTATGTGAAATTGTAGTTTTAAATTTTGATTTTTTATTTAAAATTAGGCTCTTTGAAGACGTATTCAAGTATTTCTGGTTTTGACTTATCTTTTGGTCTAAAGGTATTGCCTCTTAGGAATTGTCATCTTGGCCATCCTGTAAATGCCATCCGGTAAATGTAGCTGGACTCGTCTGCCCTGGTTTAGAAACGCTTAAGTACACCCTCTTCACTCTTTGGCGGTACGATCTTAAATTGTTTTCTTCTCCTAACATCTTATAGCGTTTTTAAATGACTTTTACAACTAGATTTAAAAATTGTTACTCAATTAGATTTTAAAATTTACACTGTTGAAATAAGTACTGTTAAAATTTAATACTTTTGAAAATAGTTTCGTTTGTTTTATAAAATTTCTGTAGCGCTCATACTTCGATAAATTTAACTAATAGATACTTTACCTGGCAGGTCTAAAGATTTGAGCCCTAGTCTGCCAGGGTCTCTTCTTGTATTTTGAACAACTCCATCCAGGACGTCCGCTCTGCTGTTGACCTATTCTCGCCGCCGCTGTTCTCAGACTTGGATTTATCTTTACACATATTCGGTTTGTTTTTCACAAAATTGATTAAATTTGTTAAGTAATATGATTTAAATTTGTATAATTTGCTAAAGTATAAATTTTGCTCTGCGTTACATTTATTCTTTAATTATAATACCGTGTGGTTACATTTATACTTGTTACACTCTCATTTTGAACATAATTTAAAAAAGTTTATATAATTAGTTTCGACTGATATCGGCTTCCAACTGCATTTCTGCCCGTTTTTATGTGTGTGTGTGTGTGTGTGTGTGTGTGTGTGTGTGTGTGTGTGTGTGTGTGTGTGTGTGTGTGTGTGTGTGTGTGTGTGTGTGTGTGTGTGAGTGTGTGTGTGTGTGTGTGTGTGTGTGTGTGTATGTATGTGTGTGTGTGTGTGTGTGTGTGTGTGTGTGTGTGTGTGTGTGTGTGTGTGTGTGTGTGTGTGTGTGTGTGTGTGTGTGTGTGTGTGTGTGTGTGTGTGTGTGTGTGTGTGTGTGTGTGTGTGTGTGTGTGTGAGTGTGTGTGTGTGTGTGTGTGTGTATGTATGTGTGTGTGTGTGTGTGTGTGTGTGTGTGTGTGTGTGTGTGTGTGTGTGTGTGTGTGTGTGTGTGTGTGTGTGTGTGTGTGTGTGTGTATGTATGTGTGTGTGTGTGTGTGTGTGTGTGTGTGTGTGTGTGTGTGAGTGTGTGTGTGTGTGTGTGTGTGTGTGTGTGTGTGTGTGTGTGTGTGTATGTATGTGTGTGTGTGTGTGTGTGTGTATGTGTGTGTGTGCGTGTGTGTTTATGTACGTATATGTATTTATTTATTTATAAACATATTAGATACAGTTACTTCCCTTCCTCATTAAGGACCCTGTTCACTCGGCCATCCGATGAAGTGCAGCCACTCGCCACTCTGCAACTCAACTCACCTCTTTCGCACTGATAAGTAGCTGCTAACAGTATATAGTGTTGGAAACATTTATGTAGGATAGTTCTTTTCCATCAATTAGGATACGACCAATACGAACTATTTTGTTTTGTACGAAAAAAGTTCAATACTAGGGATTTACTAAATACAATTTAGGTCACTGGTTTACGTCTGTAAGCATGTCTTGTAAACTTAGATTTATATTAAGGAAAGTTTCTGCTAAACATTTATCACACCATTGAGAATTACGAGAATTACCAAATAGTAATTCCGAAAAGCGTCAACTGAGTTCTAGTATTATACTCAAAGGTTAAAACTTCTCTTCTTGAAAAATGTAAAATTATCATAAAAATATTTTTATATAGGTATGTACATAGGTACTTTATCTGCAACACGATCTAAATAAACTTGTGCAATGCACTTCCTTTTTCTGAAGTACTTTATTTATCTGCTTTAAAAAATGTCTATCTTCGTTCAGCAGTGTGTTATTCTTTCTGAGATTTCCAGCATTTCGAATAACGTATTTTATTTCTATGTATGCTGTAGATACATGTCTATAATACTGTATTAATTTTACAAAAATTTATTTTGTTACACTTCTGCAAACTATATAACGCTTTTTTACATTTAGACGTAACATTATTACGTTTAAAACAAAGCACATCTTGAAGAAAGAAAGACAAAAGGATATACTGGGAAAAAGAAAAAACTAAACAGAATTTTAAAAGAAATGAAAATTAAGTAGAAAACCGCTAAACAAAACCGCTTCAGAAATATCATCCGATAAAGAGGCTATGGCTACAACTCTCTGCAATTATATTAGTGACGTTGATGCTCAAGGGGCTGAAATTGAGAATAAATGTCACTTGCGTTTTTTCTGTTATGCATCTTGAGGTTTTTTATTATAAGCTTATTGATGCCACTTGGCAGTAAACCACTACTTACTGATATTTTTCAGCAGAGGCGTTTCCTACTAGATATGTGCATTGTTCAATGCTGTTTGTCACTGACAAGACTGTTGCTCAGATGTTGTTATTGTAAGTCTGTGGTGTTTTGGTGTTCGATGATATTTTGTTGTTTAGAATTGTTGGATATTATGTGTTCTAAACGATAAAACACACTAACAATCAGACACTATTTTCGATCACATATGAATAATGACACCACAGAACACCAAAATACCATAACAATAATACAACCCACCTTAGCAATAGTCTTGTTCATGACTACAGTATTTAACTATGTACTGATTTAGTGCGAAAAGCGTTTGCTATAAAATTATCAGTAATTTATCATGATTAAATGATATAATTAAGTTTCTTCTGTGATAACTATGGTAGTTTATGGTATTGCTGTGGTTAATGAGGGATATGGATAAATGCAGACTGCAGTTCAAATGATATCCCTGAAGGATATATTTGTGATGTGCGTTAAACTCTAGTAGGGCCTAATGGTAGACTATTAGAAAAAACTTTAACTTTTTTCTCATTCAAAGACAATTTATGTAAAACTAATTTATATTTCTCAGTTTGAAACCAATTGATTAGTTTGGTTAGAATAGTTTAATTTTAAACATAAATTTATGAATTGTAGAGTATTCCTCTTCTTGATTTTTTAATATTGTTTTACTATCTTTCTTCAATATTACAGAATTTTATATTTTTTATAACTTGGCTACATTGTTTTCTTATACTCACTTATCACTTTACACTATAATGTACTTAAACAGGAGTTTGTGCATATTTGTGGTCGCTATACTTGGTCGATATACTTAGTAGGCTATATTTTTGAGTTGACTTTCGAGAGCTTATTTTCGAAGTGCTCTCATTTTCCAGCTTCAGAAGACTGATGTAGCATTTTAATATTATTATGTATGTATTATAGGCCTAAAATTTTGTTGTTAGATGCCGTTTAAATTAAATTATTACAGCATAAATAAATTATTGCATTATAGCCTTTAAATAAAAATATTATTGGTTATTGACAAATTTCTCAATATATCAAATAATTTTTGAATTTTTTTGTATTCGATAATTATATAATAATTATTTATTCAAATGCAACTCACTTGTGCAAATTGGGATTATTGGTAATAGTAAATTTATTGTTTATATTAAAACTATTTGATGATTAAAATTTTATAAATAACAGGTTTGCTGACTTTTCTTTGAATAGGCCTAACTATATAAAAGTATTAGCAGTCTAATCGACTACCGTTGAATTTCCTAGCAGGGAAAACACTAAATAAATATGTTTTATGTAAATTATTTCGCAATTCTGGAACAATAATTTTATTACAAAGGTAATTGGTTGTAATACTATAAGTTTTAGGTTCGTCATTTCGTTTGTGGGTAAACTGCGTTTAGCTTAGAGTGACCACCATTACCAGCATCTCGCCTATATAGTCAGTAATTATTGGAATAATGACAATACTATTTAGACAAAAAAAAATTATGTAGATACATATTATTAGAATTTATTTATTTAAAATTGTTTTCAATATTACAGTTTATTCCAGATCTTCATTTTTTATCACTAACTATTGAATTACGATATGAGTTGTAAATTAAACACACCTCAAAAAACGGACATCCTCATTTAAACAAAAGTTAAAAGCTGCTGTAGCCAAATTTTTACATATTATACGCTATGATGTATTAGCGTAAGTTAGTAGCTCAAGTTGAAGCTGGAATCAATTTATAATAACTTACTAAATTACGATATTTTAAACCTTCTAGTCACAGGTTATCATTGTGTAAAAGATTGACTCCCATTAGAGCAGGGGTGCACAACCCGCGGAAAACAATGGGAAAGTAAACAAGTATTGGATAAATTTTAAGTTTTACATAATCAGACTCCTGCAAGGTTTGATATTTCTGACTGGATGCAACATCATGCACTGGGTAGTATCATTGTTGCCGTGGCAGAGTTCACGTTTGTAAGTTTTTTTGAGTTGTTACAACTTGAATTAAAATCATTTAGATTCTTGAATTGTATAGTCCATTACGTTTGGTTGAATCTTATTAATCACTTAAACAACAGTTTATGACTATCTGAACTTTGAATTTAGTAAATTTGTTAAAACTTACTGAGACAGAACGTTTTCGATAGCTATGTGCCGATCTTCATCAGTGTCTTCTGCTTGGAGATGTTGGGTCAAGCAGTGCCGGTTTTAAAGGTAGGTTGTCTATAGTCTATAGTATCAAAGAGTATGTGTGATTTGTATTAAGTTTGTTCGTTTAATATGTTTGTACTTTGTGTTTTTGTGTGTCTGTAAATTTCATATTGTTCTAGTGTGTTGAGATGTGGTCTTTTTTGTTGATGTGTAGGATTTCTAGGTTATGGTAAATGTCTGTATATTTGTGTCCTGTATCTTTTATGTGGTTGTAAAATGTTGAGTTGGTGTTCTGTTTGTGTTCTTCGACTCTTTGTTTAAAGCTGCGACCTGTTTGTCCAATATAGAACTTGTTACATTCGTCGCAGTTCAGTTTGTATACGCCTGGTGCTTGTAGTTTATCTTTGTTGTTGGTGTTGTGTTGTATTTTGTATTGTAGCTTGTTATTAGTTTTGTATGCTATATTGTATCCTGTTTTTTGATATTTGCGGGCTATTTTGTTTGTTGTTTTGTTTATAAATGGTAATGTGATGTATTTGTTTTCCCTGTCTGTAGTGTTAATTTTAGTGTTTTTTTGTATTTTGTGCCATAGTTTGTCTATTATTGTGGTGTTGTATCCATTTGTGTATGCTAAATATTTAATTGTGTCTAGTTCTTTGTTTATGTTTTCTGTGGTCATTGGGACTTCTTTAAGTCTATGGAGCATGGATCTGAAGGCTGCGTGTTTATGTTGGATAGGGTGGTTTGAGGTGTTGTGGATAAGTGTGTCTGTCGTTATGGGTTTCCTGTAAATGTTGAAGCTGTGTTTTTATGTGTGGCTTTTTGTTATGGTTAGGTCGAGGAAGTTTAGGGATCGGTTGGTTTCAATTTCTGAAGTGAAGTGGAGTTTTGGGTGTATTTTATTAGTGCAGGTGAGGAGTTGTTCGCATTGACGGGAGTTGCCTCTGTATAGTGTTATAATATCATCGACGTATCTGTGCCAGTAAATAATTTTGTGTGCGTGTGTATTGTTTGTGAGTATTTTGGTGTTTTCTTTGTGTTGTAGAAAAATTTCGCTCAAGACACTACTGATAAGACTTCCCATGGGTAGGCCATCTGGTTGTGAATAGAAGTTTAAGTTGTGGGTGAAATAGTTTTGTTCGGTGATGATTTGGAGGATGTTTATGATTTCGGTAACGTGGGTTTTAGGTATGTTATTCTGTATTAATTGGGTTTCTAGGATGTTGAACGTTTCGGGTATGGGTATGTTGGTGTACATATTTGTTATGTCGAATGACAGTAGTGTTGAGTTGTGTGGTATGTTTATGTCTTTTATTTTATTTATGAGATTTGTTCTGTTTTTATGTGTGTTACTGTGTTTAAGTTTATGGATTGTCTGATTATTTTGTCCATGTGTTTTGCTAATTTATGTGCAGGGGAATTCTGGTAGTTAATGATGGCTCGGATGGGGATGTTGGGTTTGTGAATTTTGGGAAGAGCGCGGAGGGTAGGTGCTTTAGGGTGGATCTGTTTTAGGTGGTATTTTTTGTTTGTTTTTGTTGTTTGATGGTTCTGTGATATTTCTCTGTTGGATCTGTATCTAGTTGTACTACATTATTATTTATTATATAATCATTGATTTTATCATTTAGGCTGTTTGTATTAATAATTACTGTATTGTTGCGTTTGTCTGCTGTGGTGAGTGTGATATTGTTTTGTTGGGCTTTTTGTTTTATGTTTTCAGCGATTTTAATTTCATTGCTCACGTTTTTAGCCCGCAAATTTCAAAAAACAGGATACAAAATAGCATACAAAACTAATAACAAGCTACAATACAAAATACAACACAACACCAACAACAAGGATAAACTATAAGCACCAGGCGTATACAAACTGAACTGCGACGAATGTAACAAGTTCTACATTGGACAAACAGGTCGCAGCTTTAAACAAAGTGTTGAAGAACAAAAACAGAACACCAACTCAACATTTTACAACCACATAAAAGATACAGGACACAAATGCACAGACATTTACCAAAACCTAGAAATCCTACACATCAACAAAAAAGGACCACATCTCAACACACTAGAACAATATGAAATTTACAGACACACAAAAACACAAAGTACAAACATAATAAACGAACAAACACAATACAAATCACACATAATCTTTGATACTATCGAAAACCTACCTTTAAAACCGCCACCGCTTGACCCAACATCTCCAAGCAGAAGACACTGATGAAGATCGGCACATAGCGATCGAAAACGTTCTGTCTCAGTAAGTTTTAACAAATTTACTAAATTCAAAGTTCGGATAGTCAAACTATTGTTTAAGTGATTAATCATTTAGAGAACTCAAAAAGTCTTGAAGCACATTTTTTGTATACTTGTAAAAAATAGGTTATTCAGATAATAGTAAAATTAGCGTTAAGGTTAGGGTTTGGAAAGTGCTCATTTGGAAAGGTAACTTGCAACCCGCCACGTATTTTGTAAAGATAAAACTAGCCCCCACTTCACTTATAAGAAGGTTGTACACCCCTGCACTACAGTATAAACTATAAGTTGGTTTTCATCGTGAACTCCGTTGTCTCTGTGTTTCACATTATGCTCATTGATAATGCTTTTAAATGTTTGTGTCCTTATAATACTCTACATTTCTGTTAGGTTTAACATCTATCGAGTAGCAGGTTTTGTTATTTCTAGCATTGTCATATATATTTTTGTATGCTCCTAACTTATTTTGTAGTTTTAAGGCAATCAGCCTAACTATTATCTCCTACGAAGAATTGAAAAAGATTGTTGCTTATAGATATTATATGAAGAGCCTAAAAAGTCACATCAAATAAGCATATTCTCTCTCGGGCCTATAAAGAGGTATCTACACGACTCTATACATAGACCTGAACTGATGAATGCCAGAGAATATACAATCTTAACGCAAAATAAGAAATTTAAATATAAATCTCTAAACAAAATATGAGATAACTGAGATAATGTAATTCTTCCAGACTCACAAACATTTGGTAACATCGTTGAGATATATACGAGTAGTTGATAATGATAATATCATATTCAACATATAAAGGACATGTAAAATCCAGTATTGTCATCATGTATGGGCGGTGTATGTCGAGAGTTACTAAATCTCCTAGACACACGATTACACAACATAGCGTTACCTAATCACAAGATGGCGCTTTAGAACTAGGTCTTTGTCACTTCCTGTTCTCAACGTTTCACCTGTTCGACTACTTCGAAAGTAGTATTTGCATGATATCTGTCAGTAAGTACCAAACGTAACTCTGATCTAAGCGAAATCCTTGCGCTATAGATATCTCACTCAGAATGTGCTTTGGTTATCTGCGTTGCTATGTAGCGTCTCTGACACTTTACTACATAAACCACGAAAGAAGCGGAGCCCCTGTATTATAAACCCATTTATCAACTACACATCCTACTCCCTCGTTTAACGCACTGCGCGCGTCAATTACCTCCGCTTCAATGAAGTATCCTTGACACCCAAAGTACTGTAACGAGAAATTGTTAAAGGATCGGAATCCCGCACCATAAGTACTCACTAGCCGGCTACTCACAGTATGCAACATACAATGAATGGCAGGAAAAAGAAATGCCAGGGGGAAAGAATAGGAGGGGAATATCTCTTGTTAATAAAATCCTTGTTAATTGGCGTTGATTTAAGGACTAAGCGGATGGTGAGGGTGAGGGGAGTAGTGGATTATTACAAGAACTTTTACATTTTGCTTGATATCACTGGGCAAGAACTACTAGTTACTAATATATTTTAGCACACGTTTTCGCACTAGATCAGTGTAAAACACACAGCGTTGAACAATGCACTGATCTAGTGCGAAACGGGTCTGATGAAAAAAATAATTTTTTTTACTATGTGATATCAATAAGAATACATTTTAAAAACCTTAAAATATAAAACAAATATGCAAAAGCTTGTTTATTTCAATCCTCAACTAAAAGTTATTTGTAGCATAATCAGGAGCGCATTTAAGCATAGACTACGTAGGCTGTAATATATGTACATCAGTTTTTATGATATAGAAATATAGTGTTACCTATCCCGTACTTTCAATTTCCATTTACGTTATACAATTTTTTCTTAATTCCTAAATAGTCTATATATGCTATTGCGACATAGCTTATACACATATGTATGTATGTATATATATATATATATATATATATATATATATATATATATATATACATGTTTGTGTGTGTGTGTGTGTATGTGTATGTATTTGTGTGTGTATGTGTGTGTGTAGTGTGTGTGTGTGTGTGTGTGTGTGTGTGTGTATGTGTGTGTGTGTGTGTGTGTGTGTGTGTGTGTTTGCGCGTACGTGTGTGTGTGTGTGTGTGTGTTTGCGTGTGTGTGTGTGTGTGTGTGTGTGCGTGCGTGTATGTGTAAGTGTGTATGCGTGTGTGTGTATGTGTGTGTGTGTGTGTGTGTGTGTTTGTGTGTGTGTGTATGTATGTGTGTCTGGGTGTGTGTGTGTGTGTGTGTGTGTGTGTGTGTGTGTGTGTGTGTGTGTGTGTGTGTGTGTGTGTGTGTGTGTGTGTGTGTGTGTGTGTGTGTGTGTGCGTTTATGTGTGTGTGTGTGTGTGTGTGTGTGTGTGTGTGTGTGTGTGTGTGTGTGGTGTGTGTGTGTGTGTGTGTGTGTGTGTGTGTGCGTGTATTCGTGATCGGATGTTTTAGATCGGTGAGATACATCGGTGTACCTGCGTTTCGGATGTCCTCCCTCTGTCAAATATATTTGTCCTCACATTTATGATGTCCTGTATACAATATATCTGTATTCTCGCATCTCGGCTTTTACATCTGTCACGTATGTCTGATTACTCGTGTTTCAGATAACCTCTGAGATATATATGTATTTCAGATTTCCCCATCTGTCAGATATAATTGCCTCACGCTTATGATGTTTTTCACGTGTATCGTATATCTGTGTTCTCGCATTTTCGGATATCCTCCTTATACTAGATACATCTGTGTAATGTGTCGGATTTTCTTCATCTGTCAAATATGATTGATTTGGATTGTCAGATGGTTAAAATACAAAAAGAAGGTGAAGGCTATGCCTAAAATTTAACATCACAAAAAAATGGAGTATATAAAATCTGAAATACAGTAAAATAGTTGTTACAGGCCGATCGAAGATTTGAACACATGGAATCTATGAGCAACTTAAACTCATAGTAAAGGAAATACCTTTGAGAAAAGAAAAAATTACAGTATCATCCATTATCTTGAAGTTTATATTTACTTGAACCAGTTTAACATTGCCTCTCAAATATTTCTTTTCCTGTAATAGTAGCTATAACCTAAACTTTAATAACTGTAGACCAATAGACATGAGTTAGGAATACCTTGAACCGACCGAATCACCAGTGATGGTTAAGGACAGGATTGACAAGAAGTGTGAAATGCTTAGGCCTTCTAAGTATGCACAGTCAATACAGGATGATTTTATTATTCAAGGAAAATTTGATAGCAGGGTATTTGACAGCAATCTCCATAAACTGCATCGATTATTTGTTCGGGTTATAGGCTCACCTATTCAGCCTTGTTAATGGCTAGTGGATAGTTAAGAAGAAGAAATAGCCTAGTCTACTCATAGCATTTGATGAATACAACATTCAAATAAACCTTTACACAGGAAATGTGTTGTTTAGCACCCGCTGCCAATCATTACACATGCCTTTCCCACTTTAACTTATGAATCGATCATTGCAGTAACACCCATTATTAAGGTGAAGGCAGTGAGTGGATCATATTATCAAAATAGTAACTTTTAGATGGCAGTTACGCCGTTCTTTCTTGGTCTTTTAATAAGTTTAACTAAACTTCAGTAACTCGCCTTTCAACACAGATCCTGTCAAATACATTTCTTAACAAAACTTGAGAAAGTACAAACAAGTTGCAACAAAGAAAAGAGAACCTTGTCCTCAAGAAGCGTGTGAGCAAACACGTGTGTTGGTGTGACAGCATCGAGACAACTATCGAACAACTTCGCATTAAGCCTACACACTGGGTATAATGCAGTTTATTTCTTTAAAGAAATTGTTATTTTAATTCTACTCTGATTTTAGAGTCTTAAAAAAATGTATATGCTACTACATACTTCTTTAATTTTTTATATACTGTACTTTATTATTTTATAAATGCTATATACTATACCGTTTGCTTTTTTTAACCTACTTAAAAAAAGGGGGAGGTTCTGTATTCGATGCATATGTTTTTTTTCTGTTTGTTCCACCGTAACTTTAAAAGTATTTAACCGTTCAGAGTGATTTTTTTGTAAATGAAAGAGAAAACCTTCTCTATGGTCCCATTATAGTTACATCCCAATCAGTCTGATTTTAGAGACAATAATACGCTATTTTAAATTTGAAAAAAATAAGTTTTGTGGGGAACACTTTTTAAATTTCTTTAAAATAAGGAATTATACGGTAGTTAATAAGCAAAATGAACAATCAAAGCATTTATTTTATGTAGTATTCTACAACACATAAAAATAAAACAGAAAACATAAGTATAAAACGGATAGGTTGTTTTTATTTCTTGCTTGATAAAGCTGCTTAGAACGAGCATCATCGGACACTAATGAATGAATTTTCTTCACTAAAAAACGCCCATTTTTTTTCGATGGTCTACCGATATTGATATATAACTCGAATAGACAAGCCAAAATAAATACACTGAAAATCTGATTTAGTTCATTTATCATAATCAAGATATTCAATAATCCTCAGGTGAAAACCTCATTACTTCACTAAATATCAAAAGATAAATTCATTAAATATAACTTTACTATCAATTTTCACTTTATTTTTTTATTAAAATTTTATTAGTACAAACTTTTTTCCTAATAATTATTAGACAGCATTATTGAATATTTACCTGAGATATTGCAATTACATGATTATTAACACGTTTTTTAACTGAAATGAAAAACAATAATTGCAAGATAAGAGATAATATGTAGGATTTTAGGCAATTTCGTCAATGGAATTTCAAACATAAATTACTTAATGTATTCGTGTGACAAGCTAAAACGTTTATCGTATTCTTCAAGGATGTGTCTATTATTTGAACAACAATCAAGCAGTATGATTACATGGATATACAGATAGGAAATTTTGTGTGAATAAATAGTGGCACCTTTACTAGCATAATCTATGGCACAAAACGAAAGTCGATTATAATGTAAATAGAAATTAAAGGTCATACCTCTAAACAAACAAAAAAATATTTTAAAAAAATAAAAACAGAACCTACCAAGAAAAATAGAGCCCGAAATAATATTTTTACTTACTAAAAAGTAAGAAATAATTTTCCAATAACGAAAACATGGTTTATCATAAGCTTAATACCCACAAAAGTAAGAAGTCAGCGTCACAATTATTCCTGCTGTTTGCTAATCCATCAAATCTGTTCACAAACCATTTCCTAAACAATCAACTTTTTGATTGCTTGATTTCACATGACTAATTATTGCGAACCAGTCTTCTCATGAAACAAAAGTTTTATGTATTCGATATTATGATAGTGTGCAAGACGATAATTAATCTTTGCTCTCGGCAAAGTTCATACAATATGTGATTGCATATTTTTCGTTCATATATAGGCCTACAGATCGCGGACAATTCAACCTTCGTTAAATGATTTACACGGAATGTGATTATTGTGGAAGTATATAGAAGTAAGATATCATATCTTCTTAATCATTTTGTATCAAAAATTTAATAAATTTACTATGCTGTATCTATGAAGTAATTTTGAGAAGAAATGATTGAATCACCTGTGTGTATATCATAATTTATTAATCTACATGCCAAGGAGCTCCAACATCATGTAAAATCCTTCTATTTGTTAAGTTCGGTATGTTAAATATGAGTCCAAGTATGAAATTCGGCGCCGATTTCCAACTTTTGTGGGTAATAAGCTTGTGGTAAATTATGTTTTCGCTATTGGAAAACTATTTTTGACTTTTTAGTAAGTAAAAATTATATTTCGGGCTCTATTTGTTTTAGAAGGTTCTGTTTTAATTTTTTTTTTAATTATTTTTTTATTTAGAGGTATGATCTGTAAGTCCTGTTTACATTATAATCGACTTTCGTTTTGTACCATAGATTATGCTAGTAGAGTTGTCATTATTTATCCACACAAATTTCCTATCTGTATAATCCATGGGAATGTTTTGAAATTATTTTGTACCAATACATCGTTTGTTTTAACGATACTAGTATGAGTACAAGTGGGATTTGTGTGTAATAATCTTGCGATAAATTATGTTTTAGAAAGAAAAATTATTTTTTACTTTTCAGTAGGCTAAGTAAAAATAATATATTCTGGTTCTTTTTTCTAATTTGGTACTGTTTTGTTTTTTTTTTATTTTATATTTGGTATGATGTATTTTTTACTTTTGATATGCTGTACTTTTTTATTTTTGATATGCCATTTCCCTTTTTTATTTTTGATATGCCATTTTCCTTTTTTGTTTTTGATATGCCATTTCCCTTTTTTATTTTTGATATGCTATACGTTTTTCTTGACGCTACAGATTAAACAGCTACATTCTAAAAAACAAGAAAATATCAGTCCCACGTTATGAAAACAATAAGCCTGAACTTGCCTGAATTTTAATATTACTATGAATAATCAATTCGACTATTGTTAAGTCTAATGAATATGAAAATTAGTATATTATAAATAGAAATGTAATAAATACCTAAAACTACTAATTTGGAACATGTGGAATGATTAAGACTTCAAGTTTTATATGGTCAACTTGAAATAGACTTACCCTCAATCGCGGTCATATGGAAGGATCTGTTGTATACCCGAGTAGGGTGGGGATATGGGGAGTATAAAACCGTCTAATGAAAGGACATAATGATACTTTGGTACTGTGGATAACATTATCCTTTCGACAATTACTTCTGACTGGAGGTTGCTAGCTAAAGGGGGTTTGTAGCTAAAAGGGAGATGGTAGGTAAACAGGGGCTGGTAGCTAAAAGGGAGTTTGTAGCTAAGGGAGTTTGGTAGCTAAAGAAAGTTGGACATTCCTGAAGAGACTAGATAAAATTTTAAAAATTAAACACCATTTTATGTCAGTTTAATCCTTGAAATTTTACAATTTCCTTTTTTAATAATTTGTTTTTAATTCCAATACAATTCATATTTAAAGACTATTCTTTTTAAAAAGTTTTTTATTTTCACAAATTAAAGTTCTATAATGAAACATTGAGTCTATCAGAGTTCTTTGAATGTTCGTTAAAAACTTCGCCCTCTGTTACAGCGATTGTCTCATGGATAAAACCACAGCTATTAAATTTAGGGGTTCTTGGAAAATTTTATTTCTCAAAATGTGACCGTTGTCAATCGAAGCTACGGACATTCTAGACGCGTTTTTATTAACACTGAGAGTTGTAGTGTCAACTGGTTTTGTACGAAAACTATATTCAGATTACAATATTGAAATTTCTTTAAGGATATTTTTAATATACGAAATCTGTTACGAAACCTGTCGAGTATTTTAGAGTATTTTTTTAGCAGATAAAAGATTAAAATTAATTTAATCTTTCTGGGAGGTTTTAAGCCCATATCTCCTCTCTGCGTCTGTATGTCGCGAGAACAATAGATTATCTGACCTAGGCCTGCTCTGAACCGTGGCTGAAAAATAGGTGGTAATGCGCTATTCGATAATACAAGCAACTTTAAGAATTAAACCTTAGTTTCGTGTAACTTTAAAACAAAAATCGAAGGATAGAAATCCTTTTCTACCTCGTTCGATTATATTTTGCGTTACCGAATCTGCTATAAACAATGCAAGGGAAAACTAGTGCAAAAATCCTAGACGCAGGCGTCTGTGCACAATGCAGGAATTAAATAGAATTGGTTCGACAGATGCTAATCAATAGAATCTGGACGGCCCTTCAGATGAGGAGGCGGGACGGTGCCAAGTTATACGTGTGTTTGACTACAAAAAAAAATGCAACTTTCATCATGTGAAATACAATGGTAATTTTAACAATCTGGTAAATTTTACAATGTTTCAACACAAAAGAAAATATGCTTTATTCTATTGTAATGTTCGTGTCGGACCACGCGCCTCTCGGTATTTAAAGACAGTAGTAATGTGTAGCCCTGTAGTTCCACATAAGGCGTTGATTTTTATAATAGAAATAACTTCTAAATCTTAATAAATCTTCTAAATCTATAATAACAACCTTCCTAAATCTTGCCGTTTTTGTTTCATATCTTGTTGATGTTTTACAACTATCTTTTTAGTTGTTGCACGTCTTCTATAAAATTGTTTATATTGGTTTAAAAAAAACACTATTTACTGACATTTTTTATCAGGCTCGTTTTGCATTGTTTAATGACGTGGGTCACGGACAAGACAATGAGAGTGTGTTCAGAAAGAAAAATAATGGAAGCTCACAATATTTTTAGTTTCATCCGGTGTCAGCTATCACATCGTTTTTCAAGTCTTCATCAAATAATGATTGAGCTGTAGGTTGATACTTTTTATAAACTGTTATAATTACAACTAAAATCCGAGCTGCGTTTTATTACGAAGGACTTAATGTCCGAGACGAATGACTGTTTTTTTTAGTTTGAAGGCAAACAATCAGTTTAGACCACTATCACTTATGAATTTAAGAAGAAGATTAAGAAAAGAAATTGAACACCCTTTTCTTGGTTTTAAGGACGGACCATGAATACCGGCAGTAGACTCATCTCGAACGTGAGCATAGTACGTTATTCCCTTTCGAAAAACGGATAGACTACAAAAATGAAATGACCAAATAATTGTGATAACGCGTAGAAATGAAACATGGAAATTCCAAGGAGTCAAAATATAGAAATAACAAAAAAAATGTAAAAAAGTAGAATAACGTGAAAAGTGAATAAACTGATAAAAGTGTAAAATGGTTTACATATCGAAATAAACATAAAAATTTCAAAATTATCGAATATCTGGAAAACGTGAAAAACATGGTACAAATGTCAAAAACGTGTAAATATGTTAAAAATGCCGAAAAAAGCTAAAAATGTTTGAAATGATAAAATTTTAAAATACCGAAAATTTAACAAAATGTAAAAGTTAAAAGGTTTAGAGAGTGTAACTTAACAACTACACCCCTTTAGACGACGGCGGAAGAAGAAAGAGAAAAAAGGAGAAGAGTAAGAAAGTTATATGATGCTTAATAGTACTGAACGTAGGGATAGATCAATGGTTCACATCTAGGAGTTGGAACTTTCCTAACCTGAGACAAAGGGAGGTTTCTAGTCACTAATTGGCCCATAATAATTAATGCTCGTACTAATGAAGAAGATTGTTTTTTTTTACGTAAACAGCTTTGTCAGTTTATAGTTCACTTTATAACAGCATTCACAACGAGGGAATCTAACTTTTTGCCAATGAGAGCCAAAGAAAGTTTATGTTTTACTTAAAACCAATTCAACTACTGATATTATAGTTTCTACAATATAAATTATTTAAATCAGATCCATGCAAGAACGATTGAACGTAAACACTGTGCATTCTGTGTATATTTCCTCAATATACTAGAGAAAGTTGCAATACTTACAAGATACCACAACCCAATAAACCGGAGGAAATGCCAACACTCACGAGATACTATCCACTAATACGCTAGTGGAAGTCCCAATACTCATGAAAACCCTTTCCAATACGCTAGTGGAAGTCCCAATACGCATGAGAACCCTTTCCAATACGCTAGTGGAAGTCCCAATACTCATGAGAACCCTTTCCAATACGCTAGTGGAAGTCCCAATACTCATGAGAACCCTTTCCAATACGCTAGGGTAAGTTCAAATACTCACGAGGACCCTTTTCAATACACTAGAAAAATTTTCAATACTCACGAGAGATCCTCCACAAAACGCTACTGAAAATCCATTAATCGCAAAAGATCCCCCACGATATGCCAGAAAAAATTCCAATATTCGTGAGCGATATCACCCACGATATGCTAGAGGAAATTCTAACAATAACGAGATACACCTCGTTAATTACAATACTAACTTACCGTATGAATCTTTTAGGGTTTAATATTTTTTTTTCAAAATCAGGTTCATTTAGCGAGTTAGTGGTCGTTGTCTATAATGTAAAGGTTTCTTGTTTAAACAATAAGAAAAACACAAGGAAAATTCCACTTATAAAACATGTAGGCGTGTTTCTATTGTATCAAAGTTACACTAATTCCACAAAAAAAGTTTCCTTTTAAAAGTTTAATCCCAACAACACATCTATTCTCGCTTAGAACAATGATATTTATAGACTGTAAACGAAATGCACATGATAAACTTTTATTAAAATGGCGCTCGAAAAAAAATCCCAGCATGTATAATCCAATAAGTGTTTCTCACCTCCACACTTCTTCCAGGTTTCAATGTAGTATAAGGACTCCAAGGTGAAGAACTTGAAATTTATACTGTCGTCTGTGTGTGTGTGTGTGTGTTGTTGTTGTGTGTGTGTGTGTGGGTTGTTGTTTTGTGTGTGTGTGTGTGTGTGTGTGTGTGTGTGTGTGTGTGTGTGTGTGTGTGAGTGTGTGTGTTTGTGTGTGTCTGTGTGTGTTTGTGTGTGTGTGTATGCATGTGTGTGTGTGTGTGTGTGTGTGTGTGTGTGTGTGTGTGTGTGTGTGTGTGTGTGTGTGTGTGTGTGTGTGTGTGTGGTGTGTGTGTGTGTGTGTGTGTATGTGTGTGTGTGTGTGTGTGTGTGTGTGTGTGTGTGTGTGTGTGTGTGTATGTGTGTGTGTGTGTGTGTGTGTGTGTGTGTGTGTGTGTGTGTGTGTGTGTGTGTGTGTGTGTGTGTGTGTGCAATATGTGTGCCTGTGTGTGTTAGTTTATTTTAGTAAACTTATTAAAATCTTCTTAAAACAGAAACCTCCATCTATAACATCCAGTAATGAGAAATCATTGTAAAATATTCGCTAAATGCCATGGACAAAAACTGAACTAGTCTTTTTTTTATTTCCTAGTTTTCTGAACAGTTATTGCGCTTTAAGCTACTATCCTTAAAACCACTTCTCCTTAATTTAACCGAGGATATCTTCGTCAGGCCTTATTTAACCGCATTTTTTACCATATTCTTCAACATAATCTTGTATAAACATCCTAGTTCTCGAGCTCACCGCACGAGCACTCAGTAATACGCAGTCGGGTAATATCTTCCGCTTAGTACCTGGCTCTACACGTACTGCATGACATAGTACGGCCATTTATTAAGTTACTATATGATCATTTCCATACTTATCCTTGCTATCCTTAGGGTTCTACAAATCTTTATTTTCCCATCCTCGTACTCCTTATGAAGCTGGTAAAGAGTTTTTTTGACTTCCCTAGTTCTATCGATGATTTACAATCAATTACTTATCTTTCATTGGCGATAATGGTCACATTTATCACCTTAAAACCACACAAACATGTAACACAAACAGTTCTATAATGACTCAAGTCTGAAGTTATAACATTAAAGGTCTCTGCTAGTATGTTATTGTTTTCAGTGTCCCAGTTAGCTGTCATTCCTAATAACGCCACATTAGTTTTTTTTGACGTTTTCGGAAATTTTGGAAAAAGATGACACCAATCAAATACGTTAACTTAGGGGAAAGTTTTAATGGTATTGAAAATTTAGAAATATACAAAATACAGTTGAAAATAATAAATGAACAAATACAAAATCAGTCGACTGTAGTGTTTAAGAATCAACATTTGCTCAAAATAAACATAAAATACTAACACTAAGTAGATGAAATTAGTATGAGGGCGGGGCAACCCGGTCAAACAGGGGTGTGACTTGATAAAGTATATAAAGACGACTCCTGTGCAGACACATGACTAAGAAGATGAAATCTTCGGGCGGAAGATGATTTGCTGCGTCATTCAGCATGTCCCCTTTTTTGATATATAAATGTAGTCCCCCAGAATGAAAATACTTTCTCTACCTTCCTACCCATTAAACTTTCTGCTTGGCAAATACCCCTCCTTAAATCCAGACCTCTACCAAAATCCATGACCCCACGTTCCTACTCGTAGCCAGGATCACGATGACAGACGCTGCAATCTTGGGGGACAACTAAACATTTTCTTCTCTGTCTGACTGACTGAGCCACGCCGTTAGTTTTAGGAGCGATATTTATTCCAAATTTTATTGTAAGTAGACCCTCTATTTTTAGTCTAATTATTAGGTCAATTTAGCTCTTAAGGCTTAGTGTAAATACCTCACTATTTGAAATAGCATAGGTTATTCGGATACTTTTAACACTGTGTACTTCACACGAGCAATAACACATAAAATAGATTGTAGTTTCCTAGCTTTTTTAAACTTATTATTTTTTTAATTCAGGTATTAAATTGTATTATATATACGTATATAAAAATGCATGCGCGCGCGCGCACACACCCACCCATCTACACACACACACACACACACAAACACACACACACATGTCTCTAGGGACGCTGCTCACGTGATCTCGGGACTACTGCCGATCGAGATTATTGCAGAGGAATATAGGAGACGGTATCGGCGAAGAATCCGAGAACCGGTGGAGGCAAAAGATTCCAGAACAAGGGAAAGGGAGAAGAGTCTACAACGATGGCAAGTGGAGTGGGATGGTTCTGAAAGAGGCAGGTGGACCCACCAGCTCATCCCACGGATAGCGGAATGGACCAACCGTCAGCACGATGATCCCAACTACTACCTGACGCAGCTACTTACTGGACATGGATGCTTTCGACAATACTTATATAAGTATAAGCAAGAGGACTCACCGAATTGCCCAGTATGTCATGGGGCAGAAGAGGACGCAAGGCATGTGTTCTTCACATGTCCAAGATTTGACCCACAGCGAAGAGAATTCGAAAGGCTAACCAACGTGACGATAACGCCAGAAAATTTAGTAGAGCAAATGCTCGCATCAGAAGCTATATGGAACGCCACAACGGACTTCACCAGAGAAGTGATTACAGAACTGCGGAAGGAAGAAAAGAAAAGGAAAGTACACCCAGCTAATAGTTAGTGGGGGACGTTAGGAAGGAAAAAGATGGGAGAGCGTAAGCGCTAATGCCGCCCCGTGAAGTAGTGCCTAACGGCGGTCCCACGGGGAATTAAGGCTTTTGGAAAGAGGAGAAGGGGGTTTTTTTAGTCGGTAGGCGTTTCGGCTCCATACTGAGATGAATCCGACACTACCCATAACATCGGGTGTCTTTTGAAAATCTTTCCAACACCTCCTTAAAAAAAAAAAAAAAAAAAAAAAAAAAAAAAAAAAAAAAAAAAAACACACACACACACACACACTGTAACGGGCTTAAATTGGGGATTTAAAAGTTACAATACAAATTTTAAATTTAACTTTTTTTTATATTTTAATTCATAGAAAGTAGAGTAAAGCCAAAAAGTAATGCCACACGCATAAAATAAATATCTTAAAAAAAGAAATGAATAATAGACAAAACCATTTACCACGTAAGGGGCTGTGTTGTAAAATTGAAAGAGTTAGACAAAGTCAAAATCTTGTTAGAGGTTAGAGAAACCATTGATAAAGAGAGGAGGCTGCTGAACTGCGGACAAAGACCAGAAGTGTTAGGGTGGGTCGAGTGTTCGCAGAGGAAAGACGGCAACTCCGGTCCGCTATTTCAAAATTCGTTTTAAAAAGTTTATGAACAGAAAAATACAGTGGTAGAAGGTACAGTAGTGGATGCCTTAAAATGTAGTCTAGTGCGTTTTGAGAGGAAACTCCCCAAAAATTAACATCGTTTTTTGGTTGCGTTTTTCCAAATAAAGAGTTTCTGGAAAATGAAAAAGGTGTAAATGCATGATATCTAAATTTATGAAAAATATACAGTGCCTAAATTAACAACCAAAAGAGTTAAAATTAAATTAAAGTAAAACCGGTAATTAGAAAAAAAACTATTTTTGATTTAAGTAGAGAAGGCTATCGTTGAGACGGGGCGCTTGGGCGGGAGCCAATAGGAAAGCCGGATTTGCTACCCCAACCCCTTTCCAAGATGGCGGCGCCCATAAGCGCGGGAATATGATGGCAGCGCCCATAAGCGCGGGAACAAGATGGCGTCCCGCTGTAGTGTCCTAACCTAAGAAATAGTGGTGTCTGGGGTGTATGTTGGTTCGATGAGGGTGTGGGGTCGCCTCAAGGGTAGTTTTTAATAGCATATGAAATTGCCAAAAAAATGATCGGTTAGATCAAATGACCAACGTTTCAAATAGTCAACCGTATGTGCGGGAAGCGGCCTATCACATTGCAGGCGCTCGGTAGGCTTACGTCTGATGGACACCCAACACACGGACGCGCTGCTGCAGGCGCACCCACAGGAGGGAGATGCGTGAAGAGGATGAATATCAGTACACCGAACTCTATGTCTGTTCCCGAATAACAAGGTCGATTCTCTGTAACGCCTAATACTGTGTGTGTAGCAAATATACAAGTTTATTGTTATCTAGACACCTGCACTCCTAACCGCTATGTGTAGAGGTGAAATAATAATAACTCCAATATCTCTTAGCATAAGGTTAGTCTCGGAGCTCCTGCATGCTCTGTCGTGGGTGTTTCCTAGCTTTTATAAAGGGAAAAACAACAAAAAAGTCTGTACCTGCTCAGACCTGCACACCCCTACGGAAAAGAGTTGCAAATACACCCCACAGAGGCGCTGACCTCGGATACCTTCCATAAAAAAAAAGACTGACCTCCTTGTATCATTTCAACTACCTAAACCGATGACCTCAAAACCGTCATGATCAATGTTATCTCGTACGGGGTAGTCGTCAAAAAAGAAAGTGCAGCCCCTCCACTTTCCCTACCCTTAAGATACCGATATTGCACTGATATCTGGAACATTCCCGACAGACTCCGTCAGATTCCATGCTAAAATACATACAGCATTGATTCGAGCCACCGCTTATCCCAAGTGCAGCCCCGCCACTTCCTCCATCTTCTTGTTCTACTTCTGTAGTTTACTATTACATTAGACAAATAACTTTTAAGAGAGGTAGGTTCAGACAGAGTATATCTGAAAAATACAAACTAACCGCAGTTTATAAATACAATCGGATACGACCGGTTATATCCATAATCAGATAACAAGCTCTGGTTAAAAACCTGGATATTATTTCAGCCTTCAGAATTATTCCTGAAACGTAATTGTTTTAGAAAAACCTGTATACGTAGGACTATGGTAAACACAGAGTAACTTAAAACTAAGTAAACATAAATTATGAGGTATTTCATCAGCAATAATATAGACTATAATTTTTCAAAAGACAAAGCTTTATAGGCAAATTTCCCCATCACCCTAGAGGTATAGCCTTCGATGCGCTGTCCGTTTTTTTACCTGGCGGACATCCCCTTGTAGGCCTACATCACCAGGTTAGCTTATTGCATGAGCTTAGTTTGAAAAGCGCTTGCAATGAGCATCAATTTTGAAAATTTTTATTATTGCTGTGTTTACATTACTTGTACTATCAATAGTAAAACATGTTTTAGGGTAACACATAGAACAAGAATAAACCTATTTTACTACACAACGCGATTAAAAGTACAGATTAATCACCTTTGTTTACTAAAAATTAGCTTCCCGGCAATTACGAAAGCAAGAGGTATCAACTAAATCTCGTTGACGATACGTAACTATGTTTGATGCGCAAATCTACTTTAAGGTTAACACTTCAGGTATCAAAAAATCAGATAACCATTATTTATTTATTTTGTATTTTTTAAATTTTTTTAAAATTTTTATATTATACTTGTCTTTGTTTACGGAAAAATTAACTTCATGCCAGTGACCCAGACACACCTTGGTTTACGGAAGAATTAACTCCACGCCAGTGACTCAGACAAACACACAGGTTCAACTACACACCAGTGACACACACACACACAGGTTTACGGAAGAATTAACTCCACGCCAGTGACCCCAAACACACCTTGGTTTACGGAAGAATTAACTCCACGCCAGTGACCCAGACATACTTTGGTTTACGGAAGAATTAACTCCACGCCAGTGACCCAGACACACCTTGGTTTACGGAAGAATTAACTCCACGCCAGTGACCCAGACAAACACACAGGTTTAACTCCACGCCAGAGACACACACACACAGGTTTACGGAAGAATTAACTCCACGCCAGTGACCCAGACACACAAGAATTAACTTCAAGCAGCTGACAAAAACAAGAAGCGACAATCATTTCTTATTGTATAATAATACACTGATTTTGACCTTTCATGCATAACCTTATCGTGTTACACAACGTGACTTAATCTCTAAGCTTTCTGTCTTGCCTTTGATTACGGAAAAATTAATTTCGGTAGCAAGAGACAGGATGAAGATCACACTGTACAAACTCGATTTATTAATAATTACGTATCTCCTTTTTAACGGGGATCTCAAACACCTTTTATGAAATTTTTCAGCCAAGAAATAAAAATAATTTACATTTGCTCTGATGTTACCCTTAAAACATGGTCTACGTGGAAAATTTAAAACTCATTTGAACTGATCGTGCGCTTATGTACGTCGTACTTTTTTATTATAACCATAAGGAAAGGAGTCATACTTACCCTCCCTTTTTCTCTTGAATCCTGTTATTTTAAACTGTTTCGATTCCTCGACAGTAACCACCTCACGATCTTTTGTTCTACGAATACGTGAAGCGGGCATCTCCAAGGATTCGTCTTTGTCTGTAACCATTGATTTTAGAGATTGAAAATTAACCAAACCAGATGTGCGAAGGTTTAAAGTCAGTCCTTTTACTTTGCAAACTGTCTCTATTGAGTTTTTAGCTGTAGAGAGTACTCTGAAGCCATACGTCTTTGGACCTCCCGATACAAATTCTGTAATGTATGATCCTTGTCCGTATGTAGCAAGCTCGTCAGTCATATGTCCTAAGTAGTCGCCTGTTTGTACCTTATGCATTCCAGGTCTGTGATAATATATAACACTATCAGTGTCATAATACAATACCTGCCTCCCCAAATCGTTCAAATGTTCGTACAGTTTTAATCTGGCCTGAGCTGTAGTGTATGCAGCAATTACAACATTTGCAATAGATAAGGGATCGCAATCGTTTTCTACGAATTGCCAGTTAACTATGATCACGTCGTCGTTGATTTCTTGAATATTGTTTACCTGTATAGATGGTGATCTCATCATTTTAAAAAATTCGGACGGCTGACGAAATATTGTAGTTTTAGTCTGATTTTCCCTTTGTCCAAATTTTCCCCAAAACGAGTTTAACATCAACTTGGCCAGGGATCTAAGGCCCTCGTTCTTCTCTATGGATTCCAATCTTATGTTTTCATGGTTGAGATAATCACTGACATAATTCTGTTTCTCCTCTTCATTGACACACCACCCGGGATATCCTGAAGCTTCCTGTTTGATCTTCAAGAACTGATTAATGTATTCGACAAAGAGGCCATTACCCTTGTCGAAACTAGCTACTTCGTACTCCCACATCTCGTACATTTCTAATACAGTGTAACCTTTTTCTATAGCCTTCCTTATTTCGTCCATGGTCCAAGTTCCTACCAACGCTCGTTCTTCGGTATTGTGGTCACACTCGGTTGTGCTCAGTTTGAGTGCACATGTTCTGCAGAGGACAAACATTAACTACTGATGAAGTTTAATAGGTAACACAGGATGATACAGAGCACGTGGAGGAAGGACTTTACACTTCAAAAGTCCTTCAGCGTCTATTCCACGTTGTCTGCACTCATTGTCACCCACGTGTACGTTTGGATGGCCAATAGGATACTTTCCATACTTACACACCCAAGGATAGAGCGAACATATATCAACGTAATGTATAGTCTCATCATTCTTACACGCGTGATAGGATTTAGTGTTTCCTATTCGCCCTCCAAAAAATGCATCACGTGGATTGAGAGTGCTTTGTTCAGAATGGGGTGTGTGTCCAGGTAGGTCATGGCCGTGTTTCCTTTTTTCATCTGTTTAAATTCGCACTCCCACATCTCCACGACATTGGAGAGTTTAGCCGATTTGACCCTCGTCCTCTCTAAACGTAAATTAAGTGTATCGGAGGGATCATCTTCCAAAGGTTCGTCACGTCTATTAGAGAAGCATTTGGGACACCCGTGCCAGTAGCATCCGTGGAACTCAAATATTTCTCCTTCGAAATATCCATCCACTCTCAAACCTTTTACTTTCACCTCGCGTCCTCGACCTGCGTGTTCAATACGAATTCCTCTCTGATCTTCTAACCAAGTCAGCCATTGCAAAGCTATTTCGGATTGTCTGTCTACTAGTCTGTATCCTCTTTTAGGAACAATTCCAATGATATTGGGTCTTAAATAGTTTCTTCTAAACGCAAGGTTACAAGCACTGATGATGGTTACGGCCTCGAGGAAGGGGTCCACATTACATATGCTCAAAAATATCGATCTAAACTTTATGCAGGCTAAAGGCAGGATCTCAACATCGGAACAACAGTATTCGACTATCTCCTTCTGGAAATCAAACACATACCCGTTACTTATCTGTTCATCGTGCCAGTTAACGAAATGATCATAACTATTTTTGTCCATCATAGAATCAGGACAATAGAATTCTTTAGGAGGGATAGGGCCAACATACGATTGGTTTTCCAGCGTGTTGAAGAGATGGGGGAAGTAGCCTTTTTTCTTTTCTGGCGGGAGACCGAAAGACTTGGGCAGTTTAGATAAGGCCATGGGCATATAGTTTAGGGAATCGATGAACTTTGCGTTATCTATCTCCATCAGAATCACCTTTGTCCCACGCGTGATCAGAGTGGGTGTAAATTGTGTCTTTTCCAGTACGTTCTTCAGTATAAACTGAAAATCAAAACACTGGCCATTATGGGCTATAACAGCTACTTTCTTGTACTGTTTCCTCACGTTCATCACGTATGTCATGAACTCATTGACAGGATCCTCTTTAAAGACTCTAGTTCTATAACATTCACAAGAATGTCCTTCTATACAACGGAAACAATACTGTTGAGAAACACACAAGGTAACTCGATGAACCTTAGTATCTTCGTTCTGAATATTTTCGTCTTGTCTGGTTTCCAGATCGAAGAATACAAAGAGGAAATCTTTCTTCATAGGACTACGAGAATCGACCTTCATGTAGCATGAGTGTGATGAAGGCATATACGATGTGCAAATCTTGCAATACACCTCACCGCACTCATGAATTGAACTGCGATTAGACTGATATATTACTTTCATACATAATGGACACTTTTTTATGGAATTACAAACATCAACAAGATGATTAGTGAAGCAGTTACGGTTTTTAAATTGTCTATTGCAAGCGCTACATTCAATTCCACTGTCAATCTGAGTACATGGGGGAGACCGTTTGCAAGAGTAACATGTCACCGAGCACCTGTGCTTCACACGATGGTCAAAAGGCGTATGACAGGTTTCGCAATAGTAACCACAAGCGAACGCAGCAGTCAGACTTGTAATAACGTTGAAATGATCGTTGTGAAATATAAGATTGATTTTCTTTTCAGCATCTTCTCCTTCGAAAAAAACGGTGCGACCCTTATTGCCGTACTGATACACAGTAATTTTATAGCCGGTGAGAAAAGTCTGGAACTTTTGTAACTCCTCTAGACCAGAGCCCTTGTCGGAAATTTGAACTCCTGCAGCGACCATCAACTGCTGTGCTTTCAATGTCTGTATATTACCGAAGTTCCTTCTTATTGCAATATATTCATTATCTCTGTCGACATTTGCTTTTCCTACAACAATCGAGAGAGGTAAACAGAGAGCATCGGAATTTTTAATTACTACGATACCTCTCCTTTCGTGACATTCCTCTTCATAGTTATTATAGAAACCTGGTCTGACACGCCCACTTCTATTTGCTGGTTGAGGACATGTGTGATGGTTGACGTTAAACGGAGTATGACAAGATTCACAATAATGATCACAATGAAATGCCGATGTCAAACTGGTAATGACATTAAAATGTCCGTCATGATACAACAAGTTTATTTTCCCCCCAGCATTGTCACCTTCGAATAAAATGTCACGTCCTTTGTTTCCGTACTTATACACTGTAATTTTATATCCAGAGAGAAAATTTTGAAATTTTTGTAAATCATCAGATGTCTGAACGTCGGCATTGTTCCTTAACTGTTGAGCTTTGATCGCCTGTATATTTTTCACGTTGCGTCTGATGTCACGATATTCAGGATCTTTGTCGACGTACGCTTTTGCAACAACAAGCGAACACGGGAGCGAGTCGGTATTTTTAATAACCACTATTCCTCTTCTCCTGCGACACTCTTCATCGTAGCTATTAATAGGCGCTATACGTCCTCGACCCCGTGGTACTCTGACTTTGGTACAGGTAATCTTGAAGGTGTCACTCGAACCAAAACCTGTCGAATTACTTTGAATAATCCCACCAAATACTTGCCAAAGTATATCAGAAGTGATTTGATCAGCCTGACAGAATGCAACATAGCCCGGTTCTCGATTTTTGAAATTTAAACTTGTCATCGTGAACCCCAGTTGATCCTCCTCATTCGTGTCTGATTTCATCTTGTCGACAATATCGGCAAGCCCTTTTTTAATCCACTCAATTTCCTCCACATCGTCAGGTGGTATATTAAATTTGAACAAAAAACTATTTCCGTACATACGGAACTTTTTTACATATGATTCATTACTAGAAATAAGCCTTACAGCCATTATGTATAGCTCTTACCCGTTCTCCACTTAGCAGCAGCGTAACAGGTTCTAAAATCAAAGTTGAAATGCCGTGAGATTAATTTTGTTTAGTAGAAAGTGTGTTCCTTTAAATTAAATGTGTGTGTGTGTGTGTGTGTGTGTGTGTGTGTGTGTGTGTGTGTGTGTGTGTGTGTGTGTGTGTGTGTGTGTGTGTGTGTGTGTTTGTGTGTGCGTTTGTCAGTGATTGGCTTAACGGTTGTAACGCTTTGTTTACTATTACACAACACACACAAAACTCTCAAACAATTTAGTTAACGACTGTATCGTATTGCTTACTATTATTAAACTACAAACGTATTTGTACATAGGTAGGGAGTGCATGTACTAAGAAAAATCTCCCTCTTCACTAGAGATAATATACACTTGTACACCTCTCAAGCAAATGACTTAATGACTGTAGCGCATTGATTAATATTACTAAACTCCGTAAGTATTTGCGCATGCGCAGAGCATAGGTGTATTAGGTAACATGGAAAATCACCTTCTTCACTAAAACCGTTATAGTCTTGTACAAATCTCAAACAAATGATTTAACGTATGTATAGCATTGGTTATAATTACAAGATTATCTAAGTATTTGCGCATGCGCAGAAAATACATGTATTAGGTAACACGGAAAATCACCTTCTTCACTAAAGCTGTTATACCTTTGTACACATCTCAAGAAAATGATTTAACGCATGTATAGCATTGGTTATAATTACAAGACTATCTAAGTATTAGCGCCTGCGCAGAGAATACATGAAAAAAATCATGGAAAATCACCTTCTTCACTAAACCTAATCTACACCTGTATTTCACTCAAACGAATAGCATAATGACTGTAACGCATTGTTTATTATTACAATATGACTAGAGTATTTGGACATAGGCACGGAATACATATCTGATGATAAGACGACATGATCATGAAAATGTACATATGGGTTTAATCTTAGTTACCTTGTATTAGAAGCTGTTTTTGATTATTTTGCGGTATTTGTGGAGTTGTTTTCAATAATTTCATTGTAGTATGTTGTAGCACTGTGCTCTTGATATTGTATATACTAAACTGAACTAGGTTAGAAACATAGATAGTAAAAATTAAAATGAGATAAATTTAATGAATTATTTAATTATAATTTTAATTTAATGAGTTAATATTGTTTAGGATATTAAAATTTGAGATAATAGCCTAGATTTGTAAATAACAATCAAATAGATAGTTTCACTTTCTACCCACAAAAATTAGACAAAAACTGTTTTAAAATAAATAAAGTTACATTGAACGTAATCATTTCTTTAAGGTTTATAAAATCTTGTGACACATTAGCGCCACTAGCGGCTAGCTACGAAAGATTAGAGAATGGAATTAAGTTTATCATTACATAAAGAAACGGGAAAATTGTAAGAACAAATTATATAAATGCATCTCATAAAATTACCTACTCTTAGCGTCTAGAAAACTGAATTAAAGTAAAACTAATGAGAAAGTGTAATGTTTAGAAATAAACAAACTGGATACTTTGACAGCACTAATGTAATTCGATGAAATGGAAAAACAGGATTACAAGAGATTACACGTTTAGTGAGAGTTTACGAGAGTTTAGCGAAATCAAGGCTGTTGACACGGTGTGATGTATTTTAATAGTACTCAAGATGAGCATGTATTACCTGCATTTTTAGTCGCCTGTATACTCTTGACACCTGTAAATATAAGTCAGTTAAAGGTTTAAGTCACCTGTATAGGTAGTCACCTGTATACGTAGTCACATGTATACTTACTTACCTCTATTCACTAGTATACGTAGCAACACGATTACACCAACATGTATATTTAGTCACCTGTGGACATAGACACATGTATACGTAACCACCTATATATGTAGACAGTTTCATACACCTGTATACATAGTCACGTGTATATTTTATCACCTGTATAGATAGTCACCTGGATGCGTCGGTAGTCACATGAATAGGTATCTCATATGTATACGTAACTAACTGTACACGTAGTCAAAGTGAACAAATTAGTAAAAGTGTAAATAATTGTATAAAGCAATGATTTGCATACGTAGACCTTTCTATTCGTAGTCACCTGTATTCCTAATCCTCTGTATATGTAACGACCTGTTCACGTTGTCATCTGTAAACGTAATCATCTGCATACATTGGCTACTTCTACATTAGTCGGTTGTACATTTATGACACAAATATAGGTTTAACGGTTTTATGAGTACTGTTACCTATATAGGTGGGCCGCCTATACTTATTTTAACATTAGTCATAACATTAAGAATTAGTCAAAAGTGTAAATAATTGTATAAAGCAGTGATTTGTATACGTAGTTGACCTCTATACGCAAGCATCTATATCTATAATGAGTCACCTATATTAGCTCATCAAGTTTATGATATCAATATAGGTTTATCAGTTTAACATTAGTCATAACATTAAGTGTTAGTCAAAAGTGTAATTAATTGTATAAAGCAGTGATTTGTATAGGTAATTGACCTCTATACGCAAGCATCTATATCTATAATGAGTCACCTATATGAGCTCATCAAGTTTATGATATCAATATAGGTTTATCAGTTTAACATTAGTCATAACATTAAGTGTTAGTCAAAAGTGTAATTAATTGTATAAAGCAGTGATTTGTATACGTAGTTGACCTCTATACGCAAGCATCTATATCTATAATGAGTCACCTATATTAGCTCATCAAGTTTATGATATCAATATAGATTTATCAGTTTAACATTAGTCATAACATTAAGTGTTAGTCAAAAGTGTAATTAATTGTATAAAGCAGTGATTTGTATACGTAGTTGACCTCTATACGCAAGCATCTATATCTATAATGAGTCACCTATATGAGTTCATCAAGTTTATGATATCAATATAGGTTTATCAGTTTAACATTAGTCATAACATTAAGTGTTAGTCAAAAGTGTAATTAATTGTATAAAGCAGTGATTTGTATACGTAGTTGACCTCTATACGCAAGCATCTATTTCTATAATGAGTCACCTATATTAGCTCATCAAGTTTATGATATCAATATAGGTTTATCAGTTTAACATTAGTCATAACATTAAGTGTTAGTCAAAAGTGTAATTAATTGTATAAAGCAGTGATTTGTATACGTAGTTGACCTCTATACGCAAGCATCTATATCTATAATGAGTCACCTATATTAGCTCATCAAGTTTATGATATCAATATAGGTTTATCAGTTTAACATTAGTCATAACATTAAGTGTTAGTCAAAAGTGTAATTAATTGTATAAAGCAGTGATTTGTATACGTAGTTGACCTCTATACGCAAGCATCAATATCTATAATGAGTCACCTATATGAGCTCATCAAGTTTATGATATCAATATAGGTTTATCAGCTTTATTGATTTGTCACCTATACAGTTAGTCACCTGTACATGTAGTCACCTATATATTTACCCACTTTTATACACAGACTCCTGTATACGTATGCACCTTTTAATGTTGTCACCTGTATAGGTAGCCGTCTGTATGTATAGTCACATGCATGAATTTATAAGATTTGTTTGTGTTTGTGGCCGGCAGGTTGTACCGCTTTATTCAATATGACAAACAAACATTTAATTCAGACGTAACTAAGAGAAACGCCTATTGAAAACAATAATAATACCAATTAACATATGGTTGAGTTGTAGTACGTATGATTTATTAGCTGAAAAACTTGTTGTTTTTAAAAGATACACATAATTAATATAATATTAGGAGATTATTTTAGCTCTTTAACGAATAATGCAGTGTTAGTTTGATAATAAAAGAGTGTCGTTAACGTTAAATCTTTTCTCTTTATGATTGTAATGTTTGAGTTGTTACTATATTAGTACTTACATGTTATCCTGAACGAATACAACTGCACAACTGCATATCATACGAACGGTGACGTCACAGCGCACATGTTCTAAACCTCCTTTACCCATTTAGAATGAATAATGAACTATTTCACTCAGACCGGAAGCTTCCTTATCACGTAGATATCATTCTACGGCTGTGGTTTCTATAAGTCTATACTATTGTACAATTTAAACTCTATTATAATTAATTTAAAAACATAAATTCTCCTTCTAACGCAGGTCAAAATTATATTCTACATTACAAGATTGTTAATTCAAAGATAATTGCGCCGTATAATATAGAGTAATAATATTCAGACATAATAATTACTCTAGCTTTCCAGCTTTTTCTTCTTTTCAAAATAATAAATAATTTATATAAACAGGGATCCTAAAATGTACTGCCGGCAAGTTATACAGTGTCTGGGGTTTACCTCTCTCACTGATAAACCACGTCATAATTATAACGGAGTATAAGGATTATAGTCCTACGTATACAGGTTTTTCTAAAACAATTACGTTTCAGGAATAATTCTGAAGGCAGAAATAATATCCAGGTTTTTAACCAGAGCTTGTTATCTGATTATGGATATAACCGGTCGTATCCGATTGTATTTATAAACTGCGGTTAGTTTGTATTTTTCAGATATACTCTGTCTGAACCTACCTCTCTTAAAAGTTATTTGTCTAATGTAATAGTAAACTACAGAAGTAGAACAAGAAGATGGAGGAAGTGGCGGGGCTGCACTTGGGATGAGCGGTGGCTCGAATCAATGCTGTATGTATTTTAGCATGGAATCTGACGGAGTCTGTCGGGAATGTTCAAGATATCAGTGCAATATCGGTATCTTAAGGGTAGGGAAAGTGGCGGGGCTGCACTTTCTTTTTTGACGACTACCCCGTACGAGATAACATTGATCATGACGGTTTTGAGGTCATCGGTTTAGGTAGTTGAAATGATACAAGGAGGTCAGTCTTTTTTTTATGGAAGGTATCCCAGGTCAGCGCCTCTGTGGGTGTATTTGCAACTCTTTTCCGTAGGGGTGTGCAGGTCTGAGCAGGTACAGACTTTTTTGTTGTTTTTCCCTTTATAAAAGCTAGGAAACACCCACGACAGAGCATGCAGGAGCTCCGAGACTAACCTTATGCTAAGAGATATTGGAGCTATTATTATTTCACCTCTACACATAGCGGTTAGGAGTGCAGGTGTCTAGATAACAATAAACTTGTATATTTGCTACACACACAGTATTAGGCGTTACAGAGAATCGACCTTCTTATTCGGGAACAGACATAGAGTTTGGTGTACTGATATTCATCCTCTTCACGCATCTCCCTCCTGTGGGTGCGCCTGCAGCAGCGCGTCCGTGTGTTGGGTGTCCGTCAGACGTAAGCCTACCGAGCGCCTGCAATGTGATAGGCCGCTTCCCGCACATACGGTTGACTATTTGAAACGTTGGTCATTTGATCTAACCGATCATTTTTTTGGCAATTTCATATGCTATTAAAAACTACCCTTGAGGCGACCCCACACCCTCATGGAACCAACATACACCCCAGACACCACTATTTCTTAGGTAAGGACACTACAGCGAGACGCCATCTTGTTCCCGCGTTTATGAACGCTGCCATCATGTTCCCGCGCTTATGGGCGCCGCCATCTTGGAAAGGGGTTGGGGTAGCAAATCCGGCTTTCCTATTGGCTCCCGCCCAAGCGCCCCACCTCAACGATAGCCTTCTCTACTGATTTATTAAAAGAGTAAGTTTGGAAAATTATAAACTACAGACATTTGAAAAGAAAATTAAATTTGCCAAACACTTTAACGTTTTTAAACGGGAACCAAAGGAAGAAGAAGCAATGACGCCAATTCGGCTAACAGACAGTAGAAGGGCAGAGGGAAGATTGCTACCCGTCAGTCCACCTACGGGATCTACAACAGAGGATAGTGTGCATTCAAAATTAAAGGTCAGGCCTCAGCTTCTCTCTCTTTCATTTAAAATTAAAATTAGGTGTAACTATTTTGAGAAAATTTAACTAGAAAATACGATTGTGTGAAATGAAAATACTAATTAGTTATTAAGCATTGTTAGAACTAGAAAATATGATTGTGTGAAATGAAAATACTAATTAGTTATTAAGCATTGTTAGAACTAGAAAATATGATTGTGTGAAATGAAAATACTAATTAGTTATTAAGCATTGTTAGAACTAGAAAATATGATTGTGTGAAATGAAAATACTAATTAGTTATTAAGCATTGTTAGAACTAGAAAATATGATTGTGTGAAATGAAAATACTAATTAGTTATTAAGCATTGTTAGAACTAGAAAATATGATTGTGTGAAATGAAAATACTAATTAGTTATTAAGCATTGTTAGAACTAGAAAGTGTGGATTGCACTTATAATGGTCAGAAAATTAATAAATTAATACAGGTTTAGGTCTGTTACAATTTTACATTATGAACAATTGGAAGAACAATATAAGAATATGTTTTATGTTTATTTTAATTGTTTTTTTAAATATTTTTGTGTAAGCCAAAAAGATTATCAAGAGATTGTTTTAGTTTATTATATAATGCATTAGATCAAAATTTGAGCAAGAATTATGTAATGATTTTTTTCATAAAAGTTATTGATTTAAAATTGAGTAATTTGAAGGGATAAATGAGATTAATTTATTATACTAAAGTTAAAGAGAATAATAATTGTTTTAAAAATGTTGTCAAGGGAGTAATAATGCTGAATAAAGAGATAATTAACGCCTGTAAATGTTTGCAAGTTTTATCACCTGATAAATCAAAAAATTAATATTCTCCAATTAGCTGTCGTTAGTTTTGATATAGTTTAATGACACACAGTCTTACAGTTTCTTACTAAAAACTTTCCAAGTATTAAACACCTCAAATAGCATACACCCCATACCGAGTATTATGCTGGTAAAGGGAAATACTCTGTAATTGATTTTTGAACGAAATTTAGGGATTTATTCATATGAGATCTAGTCAGGGATGTTAGTCGGGATGGCCGACCGAAATCTCTCCTAGGTCATTATACCATTGCAGGGCAACTGGTAAGTATTAGGTAGACCTATAGTTAGGGATAGAAACATATGGGTAAATGGTGATAGGAAAAGTAGGTCCTAATACTTACCAGGTAGAAAGAATGTCGGTGAATAATAAATAAATAAATGTAAATACGAAAGGAATAAGATAAACATAGAGAAATGTAAAAGGTGAGTAGGGATTTTATTGGTAAATAAATAATTAATAATTAGGTTGTAAGGGTAAAATAAAAGGTAGAATATAAATAGAGATGTAAACAAGTAGAATAATTTATTTTTTAAAAAATAAAAGAAGAATATCCCGTTGCAACAAACACACACACACGTACACACACACACACACACACACAACACACACACACACACACACACACAAACACACACATATATATATATATATACATATAAAAGGGAAAAAGCCTTCGAATACCTAAAAGTGGTTACAAATTTAATATATGACATTTTGGTAACATTCTATAGTTATAATTTGGTTCTTAAGCAATACACATTTGAATAACTATCCACTTATTAAAATAAAAGTTATACACTAAAAGACAATTCAAAAATCATACAACAAAAGTTATACAGATATATAAGCTAAGATGTAAAAAACATTTAATGATTTTATACAATAATCGCTCTTTTTATATATAATATGTATTTTAATTCTTTAATTCAGTAAATATTATGTAATAATTAAGCAGTACTATAACCTCAAAATTCAATTTATTTTTTATTTTCAGTCAATATATAAATAAGGTTCAAACTAAGTATTCAAACTTATAGTTCAACAAATTAATATGTTCATCTTATATAGCCTATATATTTTTAATTTGTTTTGAACGATACAAACATTAGAGTCATGGTACCTGACATTTTGTGTCTAATGAGATAGTTAATTTTGCATGTCTCAGCAACTTGTTATATATAGTGACAATATCTATTCCTATTTATGGGGGGGGGGGGTTCCTCAGTTCAGACACCAAAGTTTAGTTTTCCTTATCTATGCCTGCCAGGGGCAGTCTGATCTTACTACATGCTACCTACGGTACGGAAAATATCTCACGATGATCTGTATATAGAAGCATCTATTTAGGAAAACAACGCGGGTGGTCACAACAATATACTTATCAATGCTGCACAGCTACTCAAGTTTTGCCCCAGTTTTGCGAATATTCACGAAGGCACCAAGTTTAACATTGCTTCATACTGACTTAAAGTGCCTTGATCAAACAGCACGACCGACACCTAGTAACAAGGCTCTACAAACAGACCCACGCTCATACATCTACACATCAATGTATCACTGGGTAGATGCGACCACCCACGACCAAAAATGCATCTTATTCCTACCATAGCGTCACTAACAAGTTATACGTAAGGTAATAGCCCTCTACTATCTCTTAGCATAAAGATATTCCAGTCCCCAAGGATTCTGCTTGTCCTATCGTAGGTTTTTTCGCTTTATAGCGCGACACGTCCATTATTTTAATCCACTAACTAGCTTGTTTCTATCAGAGCTTATTACCTTGGTACAAGGACAACCTATCAAGATTTCGTCGCTCGCTGTGAGGATTCTAATCGTAACAGCTTGCCATGAGGATTCAGTGGGTTTTGGGTGACCAGACCCGGGTCCCAGCGGGTTGAAAAAAAATATAGACAAAATGCTCAAAAACCATTATCGCCGATACCCAGACCCGGACAGTTTTCATATTACTGTCCTAAACCCCTGCATCCTTATCCATCAAGTGATAACACATTTTTTTCATGTTCTATATATCTTTTCTAATCGTCCTAAGATATTTAAGTACTATATGATCGTTCAGCGGCATTTTTCAACGATTTTGCCTTAAACAATAACCTTTGGTCCCAGTTTACTAGTTTGTAGATTTTTAGTATTATTTGCTTGTATAATTCGTTATATTCACAGTTTTTCTTTCTTTTTTTTAATCAACTCTTTATTTAAAGAACAAAATTTCAAATTAACACTTTTTTTTAAATTTTAAAGTTTTAAAACACTCCATTGACAATCCGACAATTAGGAAATGAAAAGCTTCTTCAACAAAGCCTGCTCTACATTGGATGCACATTCAATTCTCAAAATTCACTACTCCAGTAAAAAGTACATTTTAAGAACAACCCTACCAACAGTGAACAAAGGTTACGATAAAATTGTAACTCTACAAATACTATTCAATATAAACCTTAAATAACATGTTAATTTTTCAAAACAAAGAACACTTTGTCAATGACTTTTAAATATATTTGTATTTTTGTGGTATACTTACATAAGCTATTTCATATCGAGAAATAATACAGCTCACCAGAATAGGAACTGTCAGGAACATTCACGACATTGAATAGAGCTTGGAACCAAAGTTCTTTACGAACAGGACTTCCTATTTAACACATCCTGTACATTTACTTGCTAAACACTGAAAACGTGCTACAAAATAGCAAAAAACCGAGTATTTCACTAAGCACTCGAAACGCAGTACATTACGACTTTGAGTTATACCAAGTCATTGACATAAGTAATCCGCACACTAGTTTGAAAATAAACCTACCTGGTTTGAAGAAACACACTCAATAAACTGTTCAGTATATCTTATCTTTCTGTGACGAATAAATCCGAAGTGATCGGTCGCTATTAAGTTCTTATTGCCTCATGTCAACTCTAATCTTATGATAACGGGTTACACATAAGATGTATAATACTTGTCTACAATTACATTCTTAAAGGTTTCATTTAATAAACTGGTCTTATTAGAGTCAAAAATAGCTTTCCTTACATATGTTAGTAATAAAGTGTGTTGTCTTGTTAGTCGTGCCTTACATATCTGATTAGAACTATCCCAACACTACACTAACTGAAATCTTCAACGCGTCTGTCTTCAGTTTTAAATCTCGTTATAATTGGGATATTCAAAACTGAGTGATAGTTTTATTTTTAACACACCAAAGGACATTACACATACTACCCAGTTACTATTTTAGAGCTGTCTGTGATAAATTTATAATAAATAACACAAGCGTCATTTTACCACAATAAGGTTTTATTACCCTTATGTACACTTCTGTTGCACAAGAGTTTTTTTTTGTATCATCAAATTATTCTTGAATTAGGAAAGTTAATGAAACAAAGCCTAGACGGACTCGTGCATTGGCTTCGTTGGTGATCTCGATCTGTTTGGAAAGTATTTTAAAAGCTAAATTAATTTTGAATAGACTGTACTTCAAATGTTTATTATGTTTGAAAATCGGTAGTTTAATAGAAACAAAATTAATATATTCAATTCGTTGATATAGATTTACAATTATAATGTTTATTGCACTCGTATTTCAGAGGATATTTTTAGAAAATAACTTTTCAAAAAATTACCAAGTAGCCATATCTCCTAGGCTTCGAGGAGAGGCTCTCTTGGTGTTTAGGAGAGATGGACACCTTTAGAAAAAATAAACAAAGCCGAAAATGTTTTTAAAAAACATTGTTCGATTACCTTTTTAATTTGAAAATCTGGTTACGAACATATCTCTTCTAAAGCAAACAGAGGAGTTATGTACAATATTCTTTGAGTACAGGAGAAGAATGTCAATACAAAAGAAACTTTGACCGGCTTTGATGTTACGCATAAACGTAAACGTATAAAGCAACAAATTATATCATGAGATTCGAAAATGCAAATTAAACTCACTTAGATCAATTCAAATTATAATTTCAGAGATTTTTTAATTATATTGTTCTAAATGTGAACTCTAGTTCCTGACGATGCTAACGGTTGAGTGCTATTTCGGCAAGCAACAAAATTCCTAGAAAACAGTGCCATTTCGGCAAGCTCGGTTTTACAAATTACCATAAACATTAATGAGTGCTATCTCGTCCAGAAGAAATTTTGAAGAGGGTTGAGGCGGTTCAGGTAACTTCTTTAATTTATAGATGGAAAGTATTTCGTGTAAATAAGTAACTATTTTTAAATACTTCCACAACTGTTTAAATTTAACAGTGCTTTCGCTTTATTCAGGCATCATAAGTTGATGATAATCATCAGTAAACTAAGGTGAAAGCGCTTTTAAATTTTAAAAGTGTTATTTATTTAGAAGTTTAAAAATGGTATATAGTCTACTAAAAATTTTTACAGTACAAAAATCAATCTATGTATATAAATTTTATATATAGAAAAGTTATACAACGGTTATTGTTTTTAAAATGTCTTATTTATAACGTTTTGAAGCATATAACGAAGGCCGCTTTGGATGTATCTTAATTAGGCTATCACCTGATTTGTGAACATATTTTTTTTATTCTCACCATGTTGTTTACATTATAAGTATTTAATTGTAAAATTTGTTTGACTGGCAAACGAGCCACATCCTCTATTACAAACATCAACAAATTAGATAACATTCTACCCATTTATAAGAACGCCTTGAAACGCATTGAATTCAAACAGTTTTTGTAGACCTGTCAAACTGTCAAGTATAGGTTTTTGCCGAAATAGCACTAGTGGGCAGGTAAAGAGTTGACTCTTTTAGTGAAACTGCTAACTTGCCCTTTTCGTGGAAATTCGGCGAGATAGCACCTTTGCCAAAATGGCACTACAGGGATGATAACAGTGTGGTCAGTAAAATTATTATGCAATGTATAATCAAAATTGTTTTATTAGTGAATTACTTTAAATTGAATATATAAAATATACTGTTGTGTGTGCGTGTGTGTGTAAGAGAGTGTATATTTCAACGCGCCCACCCATATCTCTTTTTATTTTTAACCACCTGCCTATTGCTTAAAATATACTTAAGCGCATGCAACGACACGCAGACTTGACTTTCTGCTTAAACATACCCCCTAACTGTTAACTAATACTGTGAGGGCTATATAGTCATATATGTCAGTAATTTTGTCAGCTGAAAAGATCCATATTAGCATGAACAATGGTAACATACATATAATTTTACCATGTGCCATTCTTAACAGATGATCCAAGTTAGGCCGTGCAAAACTCATGATCCTGCTTATTTTTACCTTTTTATAAGCTCTTGTGTTACATTTAGGCGGAACCTGCCAGTGGAACTAGTACCTGGACTTTATTTTAAAAACCAAATATTTTAAATTAATTTTCTCTCAGGAGGAAGCTCTCTTGTTGTAACATTAGGCACTTATTTTATTACATTTATTATTTTATGAATTTAAATACTCTGGATATCTAACTTTTTAACCATTAATTTATTAGTTGAAAAACACTTTTTTTATTTTTTATTTACAGTTATTTTATTTTATAGTTTTTATTTATTTATTAACACAGGATATTTTGAGATTAATTAAAACAATTTCGCATGATAATTTTAATTATTAAAAAATAAAAAATTAACACAATTACACACTTTTTGATTTCTGCCTTTCTCAATATGCAGACAATATTTTAACAATATATATTTAATTAAATTAATTTTTCACATATATTTAATTAATTTTATGAATTAATTCATTGTTCTTGAAATATTAATTATAAATTTATTTTGAATTTTCACATTATATAATACGTTATTTATTTCCATAATTTTCAACTTTTGGATTAATTTCTCTTGAGTGTTAATATTTAATTATAAAACTGTGTTATAATAATAGTTATATAATAAGTTTAAAATCATTTACCAATATTACATGAAATTATTACTCATCTTTAACATTTTAAATTATACAAACTTTTGCAAAAATTCTTTTCTCTTTTGAACTTATTAAAAATAACCAAGTTTATAATCGAAACCACTCTAATAAGTTTAACTAAATATTCTTTGGTTTGTTTCTTCATGATTAAGTCGGTCTAAAACCTCTAATATGAAATTTGAATAGTTTATACACAAAAACTCTCCTTTTTGGAGAACTGACTTATTTCATTTGATTTTAATTATTTTACACAATTAAATATTACATATAAGAAAAATCTTTTACTTTTTTAAAACTATTTAACAATTTTATTTAGAGTGAAGCCATTGTTTATTTCTTTATAAATCGAAAATTGAAATTTAATTTTCTGAAAAGTTTATTAAAATTTAACTTTGGTTAATAAATAAATTAATTTAATTAAATTTAATAAATGTGACTTTAAAAAATGACTTGCTTATAGTTCTCACTTCCTCCATCATTTTATTTGAATTTGCTGTAGTTTTGTATTTACTAAAGTTGTATGGTTTATGATTTCACTATTGATATTTTCACACTTTACTTGTTCTTTAGAAATGTCGATGGTGGTTGTAGGTGGTTTCTTGCACTTAATTATCGGTGCTACACACCCGGTTTGTCAAATTTATTTAGTAATTACAATTTTTAATATTTACTGTAAAATATTGGCTTTTTCCACTCTGTTATTTTATGCTTTACTTTAATTTTTCTTTAATATAAAAATGTTAACATTTGGTAGTTATAATTTAATTTTTGAAATTCAAAATTATAAGAATTTTAATTCTTTTTTATTGCAAGGGCAAACTACCCTTGCAGTGTATGTGTTGTGACGGCCAAATCTTTCTCAGCTGCCTGGTGTCACAATCCAGAGCTCATTGACATGTTTTAGATTGGTGCTTCTTTACGTGAACCAGCTTGCGTAGCGGCCGATAGCGTTTTATTTATTCCTAAAATGACTTTTTCATTAAATTTGCTGTATTATTTTATTTATTAAAGTTTTTTGGTTTAGGTTTTCACTATTTAGTTTTTCACACGTTGCTTGTTCTTTAGAAATGTTGATGGTGGTTGTGGGCGGTTCGGTTCACTAGATAGTACTTTTCAGTTATTTCCTTGCTCCTAATTATCGGTATTTCACTCCCGGTGTCATATTCATTTGTTAATTACAATTTTATTTTATTTACTATAAAATACTGACTTTCTTTACTCTTTTATTCTTTGTTTTACTATACTTTTTCTCTTAGGCATATATAAAAATTTTAGCCTTTGGTACTTTAATTTAATTTTTTAAATTCAAAATTGAAATTTAAAAAAAAAATTTATTGTAAGGGAAAACTGCCCGTTGCAGCATGTGTGTGTGTGTGTGTGTGTGTGTGTTAAGAATTCCTGCCCTGTTTTAATATTAAAACTAGATTCTAAGGCTGTTTTAAACGCAGAAGGCAGTTACGATGGGAAAGGTTTTATCTATTAACCTGAGGGAAAATGTAAACAAAAGGCCAGGTTAGGAAGAGACAGCTGGAGATCATTTGAAGACTTGAACAAAAAATATTTTAAATTTTAGACAAGAAATTTTATAAACACAAAATTTATTTATTAATGCTGAACAATATTTTAAAATGAAATGCAGTACAGGAATATTTACTAAAATATGTTCAAAATAAAATATCAAAAATTTGTACAAAGTGAAGTCAACATTTTAAATTGTATGCAAAATAAATAAATAATTGTAATTAATTAAAAAATGTGCCACAGGGAGTGAATCATAACAGTGCTTTATTCTCAGGAAATGAACATTATGGAAATGTCGGTCAACAATTTTTGAACAATGCTGTTAATGGTATAAAACAATTATTTAAAATAAACATTTATTAAATCAGTAACAAAAGGGTTCGAAATGTTATTCGAAATACCAGTATTATTCGAAATAGGGTTTTAAAAAATAAGTACTCCAAAATAGACATAAAAATTTACTTTACTATTGCTGAGAAAAACTAAAAAAGGGATTTTAGTAAACGTAAGGAATTAAAAATTACTAGTAGTGTACCACAGTCTATTAGTTAAATCCTTATGAAGGATTATTAGTATAATCATCGTTCGAATTAATGAAAAAGGTTCGACCAGAAACTAGTCATCATCATACTATGTAAAATTTCAATCTGGGCTACGTATTAATAAAACCATCTAAATATCTAGCTAAATAAGTGTTACACAAGAAATAAGAAAATTTTCATCTTAGAATGCAGAAGAGTAATGAATAATAGACTATACAAACCAAGCATTTGAAATAATTTAGGATTAGACTGAATTGAATATAACCAAATTAGTTAGGCCCTATATATGTGTACATTATAGGATCTATTAACAAGCTTTATCAGATATAATTTGTATATATAGAAAATTTATTGTTAGAAATAGTCAAACATATTATACTCGTAAGTGTTAGGTTTTGAGTATTACAAATATAACCAAATTTTTGGAAAAAACACTATCGACAAAATAATTATAGTAAATGAAATTGTGTCATGTAAAAGTGTTAACTCAAAGGTTAGATCAACTTGGATACGACTGACACAGAGCGTTACCACGTTGACAAACTTGATATAAATAGGAGCGAAAACCTTGGATACGACGAGCAAAATGCGAACGCAAGATGATAGTTGTGATAGAATTGGAGCTTTCCATCGGATGCAGCTTACATACAATGATAGCATGACGACAGCACTGAAATGAATTACACCAAGAATCTTGGATACGAAGCAGAGACCGAAAGCAAGAAGGCAACATGTGATAAATAAAGAACTTTCCATTATCAGCTTGATAAGACGCGTAGAGAACAAACCCAAAACGCTGCATGTGATAAAATTGGAGCTTTCCAACGGATAAGGTTGGCATACAGTGCCAGTACTATGACCGCATTGAAATAAATGAATGTGTCACTTGTTCATGACAAACAAAGAACAATCCCAAAACGCTGCATGTGATAAAATTGGAGCTTTCCAACGGATAAGGTTGGCATACAGTGCCAGTACGATGACAGCATTGAAATAAATGAAATGTGTCACTTGTTCATGACAAGCAGAGAACAATCACAAAATGCAGTATGTGATAAAATTGGAGCTTTCCATTGGATACGTTTGACATACAGTGCCAGCGCGACGTCAGCAGTGAAATGAATGAGATGTGGTGCTTACTTACGATGGGCAAAGAGCAAACATAAGTTTCAGCAAGTAATGAAATTAAAGCTTTCCATTGGATACGTTTGACATACATTTCCAGCACGACGACAGCAGTGAAATGAATGAGATGTGGTGTTTGCTTACGATGGTCATAGAGCAATCACAAGATCCAGCATGTGATATAATTGGAGTTTTGCTCCAGTATATTTTCCCAAAATATGAACCTCCAATAGGCACCTAGTATATTCATAATAAATAAATCCCTTTGGCGTAATTGATAATTAAGGACAATTTTATTCGAACTAAGTGGAGAAATCGTTTTTATATCGCGGCATACAAGTTACGTTGAGCGATTCTTACATAACACTTACATTATATGGGACACAGATGCAAGTTATTTAAGCTGAGAGGATTGAAAGAAACATCTGAGCGAAGGATCAGAAAAAGTTTTATATATATATATATATATATATATATATATATATATATATATATATATATATGTGTGTGTATATATATATATATGTGTGTGTGTGTGTGTGTGTGTGTGTGTGTGTGTGTGTGTGTGTGTGTGTGTGTGTATTAGTAAACTTGCTTAGCAAAAGTTAAAAATTACACAATAAAAAAGAGACAAAAAATGAAACTTTTAAAAAGTTCACAGGCAGTTTTATTTCAAACGCATTTACTGAATTAAATGAGAAGCGAAATATTTGCTTTTATGTCGATTCCACATGTAACCTACATTTCAAAAAGAATATAAATTTTCAATTTAGAACGTTCTCTCTGGAGTACGAACAAATTAAAACTCTGTGCCTCTGAGATAGAAATAAAGTTTTGAAAAAACATATATTCAAACTTACTTAACAACCCACACGAAACATTATAAAATTCAGGTTTATTTATCACCTAGAACATTTTTAGGTCGCTTGCAGTGTGACAAAGTTTGTGGTTAGGATAAGTTCAGTTTTATACAAAAGACCAACTTTTGTGCAATAGCATACACAGTAGAAGTACTCTACTCCAAGATTTACTTGACAATCGATTACCTTACCTGCTGGATACATTTTACATAACACAGTGGTGTGTTCTATATGTAAACCTTGAGTTGATTATATTTGTATGTTGTAACGTGAGTTTTTTTTACTTTTAAATTTCTAACTTTTGGGGCGCAAGCGCCAGGAACTTAATAAATGGCGAGATGGTTCCGCAGAAACGGTTATGTGTGGGATCGATATGAATACTAAAAGATTTACACAGATCGAAAGATCAGTAATAGAGTCAACATGGCGATCTAAGGCCACGGCTTTCCTAACAAATAATAGATATAAAATAGAAAACCGACTCAATAGATAAGACAAAATGGACGCTTACAATAAAAATATAGAAATGTCTTATTAATTTTCATACTGTATTATAATAAGGCAATTGTGTAATCGCTCCAATTGAGAAGGAGGTGGTAACTGTGATAGAAACAAGGTCTAACAATACATTTTGCGATACGGAACGCCACCTCGAGTCTTACATTACTTTAAGCCAAACTTGTAGCTATTATTGGGAAGAGGTACTGAGTTACCCAGGCGATATGTCTAGTCAGTCGGGTAGCTTGCCTCCTCTGACCATTTGAGCGAAATTTGTCCTCTTCTAGTGTAAATCGAATACCAAAATATGGTTCAATTTTTTGGGACTTTACCCTCTTCTCGTGTAAATTGAATGTCAATATTATTGATCTATTTGTATTAAGACTAAAAGTTACACTACATGTGACTCTTGAGGTACAACTTTGCAGCTATTATTGGGGGAAGAGGTACTGAGTTACCCAGGCCATATGTCTAGTCAGTCGGGTAGCTTGCATCCTCTGACCACTTGAGCGAAATTTGTCCTCTTCTAGTGTAAATCGAATACCAAAATATTGTTTGGAGAACTTTACTATCTTCTCATGTAAATAGAATGTCAACCTGTGACCCTTCAGATACAATTTTGTAGATATTATTAAGAAGAGGCACTGAGTTATAGAGACCATAAGTTTAGTCAGTCGGGTAGCTAGACTTTTCTGAACATTTGAGCGAACTATGCATTCTTTTGGTGTAAAACGAAAGCCAAATTATCGTTCGATTTATATTGAGGCTAATGTTACACTACTTAAGACACTTCGCGTACAGACAAGATGCTCTTATTGAGAACATGCACAGGGTTCCCCGAATCATGTGTCTAGCCAGTCAGCTAATTGCCTTTTCTAACATAGATATTATTAGGTAGAGACATTGAGTTAAGCAGGCCGTATGTCTAGTCAGTCAGGTAACATGCCTCCTCTGACCATTTGAATGAACATTGCCCTTTTCTCGAGTAATTCGATTGGTAAAATATAGTACAATTTGTATTAAAAATGAATGTTACACTACTTACAGACAAGATCCTCTTATTGGGAAGATAGAATGGGTTACACGGGACATGTGCCTAGTTACTTGTATAGATAATCTCCTCTGATTATTTGAGTGAACATAGCCCTTATGCTGAGTAATTAAAATGCCAAAATGGCATTCAATATGTAGTGAGAATAGATGTTATACTACCTAAGACACTTCACGTACTGACAAGATGTAATGAGTTAGCCCAGTCATGTGTCTAGTCAGCCATGTAGTTTAAATCCTCTCAACATTTGAATGAAATTTGCACTCTACTGGTGTAGAAGGAATTTGTTTAAATTTAAATTGTATTGAGATTTATTGTTCGCTACCATTGACACTTGAGGTACAAATTTTTAGCTATTATTAGGTAGAACCAATAAGATATTCGGACCATATGTCTAATCAATCGGGTAGCATGCCTTCCGAGACCATTGAGGGAAAATTGCCTCTTCAGGATTAATTCGTTTGCCAAAATATCCTTCGATTTGTATAGAGAATATTTGATACACTTCAATTGATACTTGAGGTTCAAAATTGTAGTTACTACTAGGAAGAGACACTGAATTACTCGCCTCACCAATTGAGGGAACTTTAGCCTCTTCTGGATTTATTCGCTTGCCAAAATACCCTTCGATTTGTATAGAGAATATTTGATACACGTAAAATGATACTTGAGGTACAATTTTTTAGTTATTACTGGGAAAAGACACTTAATTATCAAGGCCATATGTCTACTCAGTCTGGTAGTTAAAATATACTCACTATTTGAATGCACATTGGCCTCTTCTGGATTAATTCGGTTGCCAAAATATCCTTCTATTTGTATAGAGAATATTTGATACACGTCTAATGATACTTAAGGTACAAATTTGTAGTTATTATTGGCAAGAGACACTGAATTATCCAGGTAATATATCTACTCAGTCTGGTAGCTTGCCTCCCCTCACCATTTGAGGGAACTTTGGCCTCTTCAGGATTAATTCGCTTGCCAAAATATCCTTAGATTTGTATAGAGAATATTTGATACACTACCAATGATACTTGAGGTACAAATTTGTAAATATTACTGGGATGATACACTGGATTCTCCAGGCCATATATCTACTTAGTCTGGTAGCTTGCCTCCCCTCACCATTTAAGGAAACATTAGCTTATTCTGGAATAATTCGTTTGCACAAATATCCATCGATTTGTATAGATATTATTTGATACAATACCTATGATACTTGAGATACAAATTTGTAGTTATTACTAGGAAGAAACACTGATTTATCTAGGCCATATGTATACTCAGTCCGGTAGCTTACCTCCCCTCAACATTAAAGGGAATATTATCCTTCTGGATTAACTCGCTTGCGAAAATATCCTTTGATTTGTATAGAGAATATTTGATACACATCCAATTATACTTGAGGTGCAAATTTGAAGTTATTACTGGAAAGAAACACTGAATTATCCATACCATATGTCTACTCAGTCTAATAGCTTGCCTCGCCTCACCCTTTGAATAAACATTGGCCTCTTCTGGATTAATTCGCTTGCCAAAATATTCTTCGATGTTTATAGAGAATATTTGATACACTCGAAATGAAACTTGAGGTAATATGTTGTAGTTATTATTGGAAAGAGACACTGAATTTTCTAGGTCATATGTCTACTCAGTCTGGTAGCTTACCTCTTATCACTATTTGAATGAACATTGGCCACTTCTGGTTTAATTCGTTTGCCAAAACATCCTTCGATTTGTAAAGTGAATATTTTATACACTTCCAATGAAACTTGAATGAAGTTAAAATTTGTAGTTATTACTGGGAAGAGACACTGAATTATCCATACCATATGTCTACTCAGTGTGGTAGTTTGCCTCCCCTCACCATTTGAATGAACAATAACCTCTTCTGGATTAATTCGTTTGCCTAAATATTCTTCGATTTGTATAGAGAATATTTGATACTCAACCAATGATACTTGAGGTACAAATTTGTAGTTATTACTGGAATGAGACACTGAATTACATGCCTCACCATTTGAGGGATCTTTGGCCTCTACTGGATTTTTCGCTTGCCAAAATATCCTTCGATTTGTTTAGAGAATATTTGATACACGTCCAATGATACTCGAGGTACAATTTTGTAGTTATTACTGGGAAAAGACCCTGAAAAATCCAGGCCATATGTTTACTCAGTTAGGTAGCTTGCCTCCCCTCACCATTTGAGGGAACATTGGCCTCTTCTGGATTAGTTCGTTTGCCAAAATATCATTCAATTTCTATAGAGAATATTTGATACACATCAATTGATACTTGAGGTTCATATTTGTAGTTATTGCTAGGAAGAGACACTGAATTATCCATACCATATGTCTACTCAGTCCTGTAGCTTGCCTCTCCTCACCCTTTGAATGAATATTAGCCTCTTCTGAATTAATTCACTACCCAAAATATTCTTCAATTTTTATAGAGCATATTTGATACACTTCCAATGATACTTGAAGTACAAATTTGTAGTTATTACTGGAAAGAGACAGTGAATTATCCATGCCATATGCCTACTCAGTCTGATAGCTTACCTTCCTGACCCTTTGAATAAACACTGGCTCTTCTGGATTAACTCGCTTGCCAAAATATATTTCGACTTGTATAGAGAAGATTTATACACTTCAAATGATACATGAGGTACAATTTTGTAGTTATTACTGGGAAGAGACACTGAATTATCCATGCCATATGTCTACTCAGTCTGATAGCTTGCCTTCCTGACCCTTTGAATAAACACTGGCTCTTCTGGATTAACTCGCTTGCCAAAATATATTTCGACTTGTATAGAGAAGATTTATACACTTCAAATGATACATGAGGTACAATTTTGTAGTTATTACTGGGAAGAGACACTGAATTATCCAGGTCATATGTCTATTCAGCCTGGTTGCTTCCCTCCTCTCACTATTTGAATGAACATTAGCCTCTTCTGGATTAATTCGTTTGCCAAAATATCCTTCGTAAAGTGAATATTTTATACACTTCCACTTATTCTTCAGGTACAAATTTGTAGTAATCACTGGGGAGAGACACTGAATTATCCAGGTGATATGTCTTCTCAGTCTGGTAGCTTGCCTCTCCTCACTATTAGAGGGAATATTGGCCTCTTCTGGATTAATTCGCTTGCCAAAATATCCTTCGATTTGTATAGAGAATATTTGATACGCTACCAATTATACTTGAGGTACAAGTGTGTAGTTTTTACTGGGAAGTGACACTGAATGATCCAGACCATATGTCTACTCAGTCTAGTAGCCTGCCTCCCCTCACCATTTGATGGAACATTTGCCTCTTCTGGAATTATTCATTTGCTAAAATATCCTTCGATTTTATAGATAATATTTGATACACTACCAATGATACTTGAGGTACAAATTTGTAGTTATTACTGGAAAGAGACACTGAATTATCCAGTCCATATGTCTACTCAGTGTGGTAGCTTGCCTCCTCTGACTATTTGATTGACTTTTCACTTTCCTGCAGTAATTCGAATGTTATAATTTCGTTAATTTTGTTATTGACGATATATGTTACAGTACGTGACCCGGGTCAAGTGTCTAGTAAGTTTTCTAGTTAGTCTACTCCAAATTTTCGAATAAACTTTGCAATCTTCTGGTGTAATTCGAATGCCATAATATTGTACAATTTTTATTGAGAATAAATGTTACACTACCTATGATAGTTGACCTACAGATGTATAGCTATTATTGGAAAGATGCACTGAAGTATCAAGACCATATGTGTACACAAGTGGGTAGCTTGCCTGCTCTCACCATTTGAGTCACCATTTCCCACTTCTGGAGTAACTTGAATGAAAAAATATCGTTAAATTAGGGTTGAGAATAAATGTTACACTACCATAAACGACACTTCACGTACACAGGATACTCATAATGGAAAGATACATTGGGTTACCCGGGTCATGTGTTTAGCAAGGAAGGGAGCTTGACTACACTGAACATTTGAGTGAACTTTGCCCTTTTCTGGTGTAAATCGAATGCCAAAATATCGTTCAATTTTTTATTGAGTATAAATGTTACACTACCTGTGACTCTCTCAAGGTACAAATGTTTAGCTATTTTTGGGAAACGCTAGCTATATAAGTCATAACGTCCAGTCAGTCGGGTAGCTGGCCTACTCTAACCTTTAGAGTTGACTTTGGCCTCTTTTTGGAGTAATTCGAATGACAAAATATCGTTTAATTTGTATTAAATAAAAGTTACTTTATTAAGACTCTTCAAGTATAGACAAAATGCTCTGATTGGGAAGATGCATTGGGTGTGTCGGGTCATGAGTCCAGTTACCTCGGTAGCTACCCTCCTCTGAAACTAAAGTGAACTTTTATTTCTGGTTTAAATCAAATGCTAAAGTACGATAAATAGGTATTTGGTAATAATGTTATTACTTAAAAGTCAATCTGGTTGCTCTGATTGGTCAGATGCACTGGTTTTCCCGGGTCATTGATCAGTTAGTTGGGTAGCTAGAATCATCTGAGCATTTCAGTGTACTTTGCTCTCTTGTGGTGTAAATCGAATGGTAAATATGGTTCAATTTCTATAGAGAAAAAAATGTTACTCCACCTATGAGATACAAGCTTGTAGCTATTTGGGGGGAAAGACACTGAGTTATCCGGGTCATATGTACTCGATTGGATATCTTGCCTCCTCCTGGCCATTTGAATGATCTTCGCCCTCTTCAGATGTAAATCGAATGCCAAAATATCGTTCAATATATATAGAGAACTATTGTTACACTACCTATGACACTTGAGATATATAATTGTAGCTATTTTTGGGAAAAGACACAGGGTTATCCGGCCCATATGTCTACTCAGTTGGGTAGTTTTCCTCCTCTGACCATATTTGAGAGACATTTGCCCTCTTCTGGAGTAATTCGAATGCCAAAATATTGGCCAATTTGTATTGGGGAAAAATATGACATTACTTAACACAATTCACGTACAGGAAAAATGCTCTTATTGATAATATGCACTGTGTTATTCAGGTGATATCTCTAGTCAAGTCGGGTAGCTTGCCTCCTCTGAACATTTCAGTGAACAATAGCCTTTTTTGGAATAATTCGAATCCCAAATATCGTTCAATTTTTATTGAGAATAAATGTTACACTGCTTAAAAGTAATCTGGTTGCTCTTATTGGACAGATGCACTGCACGTATAGACACTTTACGTACAGACAAGATGATCCCAGAGCCATTTGTCTATTCCAGTCTGTTATCTTGCCTCCTCTGATCATTTGAGGGAACTTTGCTCTCTTCTGGAGTAATCCCAATGCCAAAATACCGTCCAATGTGTATTTAGAACAAATATTACACTGCCTATGACACTTGAGATTAACGTTTTTAGCTATCCCTGCAAGAACCACTGTGTTATCCAGACCATACATATAGTCAGTCGGTTGACTTGTCTCCTCTGATTATTTTAGTTAATTTGCCCTCTTCTGGAGAAATTTGAATGCTAAAATACCGTTTGATTTGTATTGCGAATAAATGTTACACTACTTAAGACATTTCACGTAGAGACCATAAGATGGTCTTATTGGGAAGATGAATTGGGTTATTCAGGTTATGTAGCTAGTTAGTTGGTTAGCTAGCCTCCTCTGTATATTTGAGTTAACAATCACTTTTGGTTTAAATCGAATGGCAAAGTACAATCAATAGGTATTTAGAATAAATGTTACATTACTTCAGCTCTTTGAGGGTGAATTTGAATGATCTTATTGGACTACCGTTGTCATTGAGTGAGTTGTCTGCGCATTAGAGTGAATTTTGACCTCTCTTATTTCTATAAAATCGAGTGCAAAGTATCGTTTAATTAGTATCGAGATTAAATGTTACACGCTCATGCTACTTGAGCTACAAACTAGTTCCTTTTATTTGAAAGATGCACTGATAATTGTTCCTGTCATGTGTCTAGCTAGTTGGGTAGAATCTCTCCTCTGACCATACGAGTGAACTTCAGATCTGATGTGAATCTAACGAAAATGTACGTTCAATCTATAGAAAAGAAATTTTACATTGCATAAGCTACATTAGGTCAAACTAGCTCCTTTTATTTGAAAGATGCACTGATAATTGTTCCTGTCATGTGTCTAGCTAGTTGGGTAGCATCTCTCCTCTGACCATACGAGTGAAATTCAGATCTGATGTAAATCTAACGAAAATGTACGTTCAATCTATAGAAAAGAAATTTTACATTGCATAAGCTACATTAGGTCAAACTAGTTCCTTTTATTTGAAAGATGCACTGATAATTGTTCCTGTCATGTGTCTAGCTAGTTGGGTAGCATCTCTCCTCTGACCATACGAGTGAACTTCAGATCTGATGTAAATCTAACGAAAATGTACGTTCAATCTATAGAAAATAAATTGCACAAGCTAAATAAAGTCAAACTAGTTCCTTTTATTGGAAAGATGCACTGGGTACTCGGGTATGTGGGCAGCTAACCTCCTTTAACCATTTGAGTGAACATTGCCCTTTTCTGGAGTAAACGGAACGCGAAAGTATCGTTCAATTTGCATTCAGAACTATTGAGCTTTCAATGTCATCCAAGCACGAGTATGAATGTTTCTCAAAACAATTTATTCCGAAGAACATGTTTTAAGATATTTCAAAAACATAATTGCACAGACATTTATTGCAAGTACATAGAAAGAGACAGAGAGAGAGAGAGAGAGAGATACTCAGAAGTGTGGAGGTAGCTTTATACCAGGAATTAAGGAATTACTCTCTCTCCAAACATTGTTAGGGTTGATTAATTTTGAAGACTGAATTGAGCAGATCACGTAACCAGAATGAAACATATTATCCCTGTTTGTTTGACAAAAGACAGGTACGCAAACCCTTTGAAGTTGATATTGAGTCTTACAGATCATAAGATTTGCAATTATAAATTAATGACTTTGGCTGCAACACGGATTAATTTCTAGTGTTTACCAGGTTCTACGTACCCATGTTATTAATATTAAGGCTTATCAATTGTCTTAATTTGTCAATTCAATTGTCGTAACATTCAGTAGACATTATCAACAGAGTCACGCCTTATGTAGGAAACTAGCCGCATTCATCCTTTAGACGAAGTAAGACGGAGATGACACTATAGTGAACGGATGAGCCTAATCACAATTATTGTAGGAAACTACCTGCATTCGCCCTTTTCACGAAGTAAGACGGAGATGACACTATAGTGAACCCATGAGCCTAGTCACAATTATTGTAGGAAACTACCTGCATTCGCCCTTTTCACGAAATAAGACGGAGATTACGACACTATAGTGAACCCATGAACCTAGTCACAATTATTGTAGGAAACTACCTGCATTTGCCCTTTTCACGAAGTAAGACGGAGATGACACTATAGTGAACCCATGAGCCTAATCACAATTATTGTAGGAAACTACCTGCATTTGCCCTTTTCACGAAGTAAGACGGAGATGACACTATAGTAAATCCATGAGCCTAGTCACAATTATTGTAGGAAACTACCTGCATTTGCCCTTTTCACGAAGTAAGACGGAGATGACACTATAGTGAACCCATGAGCCTAATCACAATTAATGAAGGAAACTACCTACATTCGCCCTTTTCACGAAGTAAGACGGAGATTACGACACTATAGTAAACCCATGAGCCTAGTCACAGTTATTGTAGGAAACTACCTGCATTTGCCCTTTTCACGAAGTAAGATGGAGATGACACTATAGTGAACCCATGAGCCTAATCACAATTATTGTAGGAAACTAATTGCATTCGCCCTTTTCACGAAGTAAGACGGAGATTACGACACTATAGTGAACCCATGAGCCTAGTCACAATTATTGTAGGAAACTACCTGCATTTGCCCTTTTCACGAAGTAAGACGGAGATAACACTATAGTGAACCCATGAGCCTAATCACAATTATTGTAGGAAACTACCTGCATTCGTCCTTTTCACGAAGTAAGACGGAGATTACGACACTATAGTGAACCCATGAGCCTAATCACAATTATTGTAGGAAACTACCTGTATTCGAACTTTTCACGAAGTAAGACGGAGATGACACTATAGTGAACCCATGAGCCTAATCACAATTATTGTAGGAAACTACCTGCATTCGCCCTTTTCACGAAGTAAGACGGAGATTACGACACTATAGTAAACCCATGAGCCTAGTCACAATTATTGTAGGAAACTACCTGCATTTGCCCTTTTCACGAAGTAAGACGGAGATGACACTATAGTAAATCCATGAGCCTAGTCACAATTATTGTAGGAAACTACCTGCATTCGCCCTTTTCACAAAGTAAGACGGAGATTACGACACTATAGTAAACCCATGAGCCTAATCCCAATTATTGTAGGAAACCTTCTGCATTCGCTCTTTTGACGAAGTTAAACACAGATGATGACATTTTAGTGGAGTGATGAGCAGAATCACCTTTTCTGTAGAAAACTATCCTAGACGGAGAAATTATTATTGAAAAATATGTTTCATGAAATTTTGTATATCATGCAGAAAACATTTAGAGCATCAGTGTTCCTAATATAAAGACAACGGCATATTAATACCACAAATTTAAAATGTATACCAAAAAAACGATAGATAAACCAGAGGCATTAGACTTTACTTTCTTACTCTCACACCTCCTTTCAACATTCGACTACATGGTGAACTATCATTAAAATATACCTCTCTTGTGTATAATAAATCTTATATACATTTTTTAACAAGACTAGCAAATATTCTACAAAAAAAAACTTCTCAACGCCAAAACTAGACAACGTTTTCTACAAAACATTTTGCAAATAAAATTACAAAGGTCTTTGCAAAACCTTTAAACCGAACGTAATTTTTTTTTTAACGTTTCTTACAAACAAAACTATCTTATCTTTTACAAAACAATTTTTAGACCAACACAAACACTGTTAAAACTAACAAATGTTTATAAAATAAAATTTTCAAAACTGGCAAGCATGTTTTACAAAACCTACTTCTTAAAATAAAATACAATTACCTGACACGTCTTGGTCTTACCGTATTTAATTGGTTTTTTAACATTGAAATAAATTGTATTTTCAAAGAGTAACAAGAATTTGGAAAATAGTAATCCTGGGACTCGTCAAGCTACTTCAGGGATAGTTTTGGGTAGCTTGTACATACCTCACAGTATCGGACAATGTGAATGCAAAACCTTGATATTTCTTGGATCCGTACACTACTTCAGGGACGGTATCGGGTATCGGGTTGACACCTCACAACACCGAAGAATCTGTACGTAAAACTATGACATTCCCGAGACTCACACTGCTACTTTAGAGCCGCTTTCAGGTATCGGGTTGACACCTCACAACACCGAAGAATATGTACGTAAAACTATTATTAAGTAATATTAAGTACGTAAAAAATATTTATTATTTCTTTTGTCTTTTTCTATTTATTTATTTTAAACCTCCAAGGCCTGGTGATTCGGTACAAAATCTATCGTCTTTTTGTCTGTGGCTTTTTATTTTTATTTTATTTGAATTCGATTATGTTTATAACTTCTCTTATATAAAAGTTTTTTTATAAAGTGATTATTTTTTTATTTTCCGACTTAACAATTTTTTTATAAAATTAATTTCGTTTATTTGTTTTCGATTCGTAATGTTATTTATTTTTATATTAGGAGCAATGTTTTATTTTTACCAGCAAAATCGAGCTTTTTGAAATTAGGCACCTGTTTCAAGCTCCACACGTTCGGGTTGGAATTTGGCAATGAATCCTCATACTAACGGCATGACGATGTTTATAAACCAAAACTACTTACTGTTAATTTCACTAGCGAGTTTGAGAATTTATTTACATTTATTATTTAATAATTATAAAAGTTTTTTAAGTATAGTTTGACAACCAATAAATTAGCTAGTTTGAAAAAACCTAGAATTTTTATTTATGTTTCAACACACGATAGCTTTAGAAATAATTAAAACAGTTACTTGTACGACAATTTCAATGATTTACGTTATTTTAAAAATAGGCCTACTGATAAAAATAGAATATAACATAATATTCTTTTATCTATTTTAACGATTTTTGTACTTTGCATACTAAACAAAATCAGTAACCTTTAAAATACTATTTGATCATTTCAAAGCTCTTTTTTATTGTTTTAATTTATATTTCTTTTACAAATTTTTTACATAAAATGTTGATAAATTCTCTTGATGCTACTAACATTTTCATATAATAATATATTTAATTCAATAATTAAATCAATTTTATTCTATTTATTAACATTGCTATTGATTCTTGTACCTATGATTATATTTTATAAACCTATATTTATTTCTATAAATACTTACGATGATGTTGTTGATGATATGCTGATGTGATATGATATGATATGATATGTTGAAAGATATGCTGATTGCAAAGGCCAGAATGACCGATGCAAATAAATCTGGTATTAGTAAAGATAAATGTAGGGCCTAACTAAGCCTAGAATAGTTAAATAGATCAATCAACTAATATTCCAATTATTTCATAGTATTATAATAAAAATGTTAAATATAGGGAAAATCAATGTAAACTAAGGTAATTAGAACTAAATAGACAAACTGCGAATATTAGAATAAATTATAAACCAACACAACATTAATTAGGCTAACCGCTAATAGACCGATTTAAATGAAACAATAAGAGTGAGGCCTATGGGTCCCAGCCAAAATGTATAATATTAACTTAATTTTGACCAAGTATAATCAGGGATAGTGAATATAAGTATAAAAATGTGCGGAAAGTAAATTAGGCATAGCTAGGAAGAGTTGTATTTCTGTAAAGATGCAAATTTTAATTTAAAACATAATATCCTAAAAAATTGAGGTTATCCACACGAAGTTATATTAGTTTCGGTAAAAACCGCGTGGGGAGATGATTTATACGATCTTACCACACTGCAGCGACAGCGCTACATCGAAGTTGGAGTTAACAAGAAGAAACAGCAACTTAATTAAATTAGAAGAAATAACGACAAACAAATTATTAAATGGTAGTTGAAAAATTGAAATAACACAATGGAGTAGAGAAATATCTTTCACAAAAATTGAAACTAATTAAAATTCAAAATTACGAAATAAACAAAGTCAGTCACCATAGCAACGGCTTTCTCATTGGTTAAAAATGTAAGATGGACTTAGTAAAGGTGGAATTTTGAAGAAATTGGTGAAGACGAAGCCAAAAAGGTGACGCTTAGTCAGAACAGTTTGAACGGTCACCGAGTGTGGTCTTATTGATACACGCAGAACCATTAACGACCCAATATGTGGTAAGAAGTCCGTATAAAGTGCTACGATGTGACCCGGGGGTGTACAAATATATGAGCTGAAGCTCATATATGTTTCTACCAACATCTCGACCAAGAAAATGAAAAAAGAAGCCGAACTTAACAAAATTCACCGACGCCATGCAATGCAGTGAAGCCTATATCCAACCCCATGGAAGCTGGGAAGAAGCTCAAAGACAACCCAACTACAGAAGATACCTAACGTTTTGCAGTATAAAGTCATATAAAAAATTTAATTTTCTTTTAGATAAAATTTTATTTCAAAATATATTAACTTAAAATCAAAATTAACAAAACATTGAATAACCTAAGGGAATGAAAACTCTCTTAGTTTACCTAAATTAATTAAGAAATATTCAAAACTGATTTCCATTCAACGATTTGCCTGAAGTAGAATTAAACGTATTGTGTTTAAATAATTTTATCTGATATGGCTTTATTCTTGAAAAATGTATGAAATCCTTTGACTTAGTATTTAAGTATCAGCAGGAAGTTTTTATTAAATGCCTAGCATGTAATAACTAATTATGTTAACCTATAAATAGGTAAATGTTAACCAGAATCTATTAGTGAATTAAAAGGATTGTTTGTTAAAAAGTATAGCCTAAAGTAACTAGAAATTAACCTTAAAATGTTTGAAAGTAAACAAGACTCTAAAATACGTAAAATTTAACTTGAATACTCAAAATTATGTGCAAATTAATTATAATAATTGAATTTAAATAGATGATACTAGACATATTAAACAATTTTGGATTTTGATAATAATATTAGAAAAGAATATAATATGTGTATATATATATATATATATATATATATATATATATATATATATATATATATGTATGTATATGTGTGTTAATATCTAATAAAGGGGACATATTATGTACCAATACCATGAAACAAGATAATCATGGTAATTCAAAAGTAAGGTTAGGTAAAATTAAAAAAGCTAAATCCTGTTAATTAAAATAAATCAAATAATAATTAGCAATTCTAAATCCAAACAGATAATAAAAAATGTATAGTTTACAATTAGCTGTGTTTCCATTTAAAATAAAATAAGTTAACTAGGTATCCATGTATAGTCTTTAAGTCACAAGTGTCTCTCAAAGATTCCACTACCCCGAAAAAAGCTTGAGGAGGCTTATGGGAGGCTAATTAGTTTTCATAAAAAATTCAGGAGTTGGTTCTCCCGAGAGGTTTATTCCTTGAAATACAGGTCTTGAACCAAGGTTCGTAGTCAAGGGATAAACCATTACTCTCTTACGGACAAGGTGTGGTAAAAGGAAGATATGTGAAGAGTAAGAGAAAAGGCTAGTCGGAGGGAAAAGCAGCGGGGGGAAGGTAAGGACCGTGAGATGATGAATGTTGTGAAATAAATTTCAAATTGTTATTTCATAAAGTATTCCATTTAAATTTAGTATACTGTATTATTTATGCTTTAGTAAATATGTGTCATATTAACTTTTTACATTTAGTTCACATAATTGAATTTTGAATGAAGCCATGGTCGATATTTATAAATTTGAAATTTTGAAACATATTGCGAAATAATTTACAAAAATTTGGTATAAATTTGATATAAAAATGACTTGCTAATATTTCGCACTGTCTTCTTTCTCGTTCCTTGGTTCCCAGAACCAACATCTCTATGGTATTGAACAGATTCTTCTAACTCCTTTGAGTCCTCGGAAAGCGGAAACTACTTCAAGTCGTTAACTAGAAATTTACATTATTTAAATATGAAATAACTATCACAGTTTTACGACTTATAACCTACGCTATACACATACGATAGAAGAAATTTTTGTAGGTTTCCGGACCGAACGTTTTAGTCAAAAACCTATATTACGACCTACGGGACTGTAAAATTTCTATTCTTTGTTAATTCCGAATTACGCTTGTTTTCTCGTATGTATGCGCTCAAAACCGTTCTCTTTCTCCCCTCACTTTACCCTTCTAGCCTTTCGACTGTTATTTGTTCGCCGGCTTGTTCTATCGAATTCTTTGTTTACTTACAGGAAATGTCTTGCTCTTTGGCCTTTATCGCACTTCTTAATTTTAATTTGTCCTTTTATATTAATTATTCCGTAATTTTCTACTTAGTTATATTTTACTGTCCTAATGAGCTCTATCATTTTTTAGTCTATAGAAACTTTAATGAATGTTCTATGTGGTCAAGTTCACAAGTTAGTTTTTTTCTGTACTAGGTTTCTTATTTCACTAGCGATGTTATCACTCTCGGTGTCAAATTTTTTAAATAATTACATTTTTTCTTATTTCAATCAAATACTTTTTCCCTTCAATCCATCCAATGATTTTTATTTTACTTTTTATAAAATATTGAAATATTTAAAAGTTATTTAAAGCAATTTACTTACACACACACACACACAGACACACTGCCGCGGTCGAACCCATTACTATCCTCGTCAGATGTAGCCCCCGAACACGTGTTCCACCTCCCTACGCAACGTAACCACATTCATGCATTATACGCGTTAGTTGTACATGCTAATGATGGCTACTGTAGGGCTGAAACGCTCCAATTCAACCGCGGTCGATGGATTTATGATCCAGCCCGGCTTACCAGATCCTGGTACCTGTTGTATATCGAGTGTAAACTTAATGTTCTTAGAATGTTGGCATAAAATTTACCAATTATATTGTTGACACTATTATTTAAAATTATTTAAAATTCTTTGTTATTTGACAACATTTTGGTTTTTACACGTAAAATGGCATACATATTTAAATACAAATTGACAATAATTTATACAAATTTATTCCGTGTCCAAAATTTGTTTCTAGAAGTATTATTCGACATTACTTCTTAAAGAATTTATTTTAATTTATATTTGGCGCTCAAACATAAATTTGAATGACTACTCTTTTGCCATTTTATTTTTACAAAAACCAAATTTATATAATTGTCACTTTTACAGTAATTTAATCCTGGTTGTTTAATATATTTGATATAGACATAAATTAAGTTATATGAATTTAAGTAATTGCTTTTTAATCTTCATTTTCTTTTCGAATTTTTCATTCTATTGCTTCGCAAATGATTTAAATATTTCCTGTTTTAACTGCCTAGTGGTAACTTTGATAATAATCGTGAAAGTTAAAACTAGCATTCTGCATATAAATAACTTTTATTTTATTACCACCACTTATATTTCTCTTTAAAAGAAAGTCATGCGTTTATATATTTTTTAAATTAATAATTATAATTTGGTTATTAAAGTTCTACTCAAACAAATCTGAATTTATTAATTGTGAAAAATTTAATAAGTGGTTAAAATTCTGACTTGCCCCAAAAATTATCACTAAAGTGCTCCTCTTCTCCCATGGTCTTGGATTGAAAACTCTATCGGTATTCCTTGAGGGTGGAAACTCGTTGCACTTAAAACTGTTTTTAATTTTAATTCAATAAGATTTCAAGTTCGAATCGCGGACGTTTGAAGACAGACCTTCTCCACTTTCATCTTTGGCTAGATTTTGGTTTTATTCACAGACCAGCATCTTATAATTTCCGTCCTGGATCTCCATAAAATCCGTCTGCTCACCAAGATAGTTGCTTTTCGTCTCCCACTATATTACGTCTCCCCAATATTTGACTTGGCTACTTGTTTACGATTAGGTTACCGATTAAACTGGAATACATTTTGCCCTTTGGTACGCTTGTTTCCTAGATTTGTGCTCTTTTTTTCCACTTCTGCTTAAAATGTTTAAACACTTATGGTTTAAAAATTTAATATTTTTTAGTGGCATGGTCCTTTTCAGATTTTTAGATTTTATTAGAAATTTGAACGGTAATTTTACACCACTCCGTTCGCTAGTTACATTTTATCGGCACTAGAAAAGTCCCGCACTTGACACTTTTTCAATTTTGGGGTAATCTAATAACCATATAGACTATTAATTACAATTTTGTTGAAAATTTGTTAAAAAATAATAATTCATTTTCTTACAATATTCTGCATTTATTAGTTTTATATTTTATGCCTACTTAAATTCTGGTGGGTTTTTTAATTACCTAATTTTTTTTTTTATTTTATCATTCCTTCATAATAAAAACGTTCCCATTACAAATCAAGCCCGTCAGATCGCTATTTCTTTACATAAGAAGATAACCAGGCTGGTTTTGCACGTTACACAACTTCCAGCTTATTATTTTTAAAAATTTTAATAATATTTCAAAGATTTTGTACAAGATATAAAATCTGCTACTTGGAGAATGATTTGGCCGTCACAAACCACAATGCAACCAGCAGTTTGCCCTTGCAATCTAAAAAAATTTAAATGTGTTAAAATTAAATTATAACTACCAAATGTTAAAATTTTTATATTAAAGAGAAATTGAAGTAACAGAGAATAACAGAACAACCTCTCAGCACATATTCAACAAACTTTATTTAACCTTATGTATATTACGATTACAAAGTAATCATCTTCAGAGGTATTTTTACACAGTTATTTGTTAAAATACCTCTGAAGATTATTACTTTGCAATCGAAATGTACATAAGGTTAAATAAAATTTGTTGAATTTGTGGTGAGAGGTTGTTTTAATATAAACATTTACGCCACAGTTGCTTCAGGTTGTTGTTATAGAATAACAGAGTTGAAAAGCCAATATTTTATATTAATTAATAAAAACTGTAATTAACAAGTATATCTGACAAACCGGAAGTATAGTACCGATAATTAAGTGCAAGAAAATTTTTAAAAATACTATCTAGTGAACTTTACCACCTACAACCCCCATCGACATTTCTAAAGAACAGTAAAGTGTGAAAAAATCAATAGTGAAATCATAAGCCATAAAACTTTAGTAAATAAAAAATTACAGCAAATTCTAATAGAATAGTCATTTTATGAATTCAAAGAACTATAACGGCCTTTAAGCAAGCTGGTTCACGTGAGGGAGAAACCATCTAAAACACGTAAATAAGTTATCGGAATTGTAAAACCAAGTGGCTGGAGGGGAATTTGAGGCGAGGCAAATAAATAGGAAAACGCGAGAGTTTCTAGGGTAGTTCGAAAAAATTAAAATTTAGCGGTGCCAAACGTTACAATGTCGGTTTTTGGCTAGGCTGGACAGTCTATAGGCCAGATGGTGTCTACAAGAATGTGTCTATCGTCAAATTTATAACGCAAGTTATTAATCGTGAATCAGCGATCGGTACTTCCTTTTTTTTAGAAAATTTATTTAAATTCGTAACGACTTACCATGGTTTTGCTGTCCGAAAATCCAAAGGATCCAGGAAAAAAGAAAGAAGAATCCAGCCTCAACAAGGGCCAGGAGCCGAAAATTTAGGAAGTGAGAACTTTTGGTAAGTCGTTTTTTAAAGTCAAATTTATTAATGAAATTTTAATATTATATTAATATATTATATTAATAAATGAAAATTTTAACTTTTCAAAGAATTTTAATTTAAAATTTTGATTGAAAAAGAAATGGCTTCACTCTAAATAAAATTGTTAAATAGTTTTTAAAAAATAAAAGATTTTCTTATATGCAATATTTAATTTTGTAAAATAATTAAAATCAAATGAAATAAGTCAGTTTTCCAAAACGGCACGTTTTTTCATGTAAATTATTAATATTACAGGTTCTAGACCGGCCTAATCATGAAGAAACCAACCAAAGAATATTTAATTAAACTTATTAGTTTCAGTTCAACAAAGTTAAACTTAGTAGAAATCAAGAAGTGTATAATTGTGTTAATTTTTATTTTACTAATAATTAAAATTATTATGCAAAATCTTTTTAATTTATGTCAAAATATCCTGTGTTAATAAATAAATAAAAACTTCAAGTCTTCTCCAACTAGTATATTAATAGTTATAAAGTTAGATATCTAGAGTATTTTAATTCATAAAATAATAAATGTAATAAAATAAGACCCAACAGGAGAGCTTCCTCCTGAAAAAACATTATTTCAAAATACTTTAGCTATAATAAAAAATAGTTTGTTTTTTAAAATAAAGTCCAGGGACGAGTACCGCTGGCAGGTTTTATTTAATTGTAACACAGGAACCTATAAAAAGGTAAAAATAAGCAGGATCATATTTTACCACAGGCCTAACTTGGATAACCTGTTAAGAATGGTACATTGTAAGATTATATATATGTTATGATTCTTCATGCAAATATTTAACTTTTCAGCTGACAAAATTCCTGACATATATGACGACATAGCCCTCACAATATTAGTTTACAGTAGAGGGATCTTAACACAGCAAGTCAGCGTGTCGTTGCATGCGCTTAAGCGCATTGCAAGCATTAGACAGGGGCTTAAAAATAAAGAGATAAGGGTGGGTGCGTTGCAACACACACACACACACATTGAGACGGCCACATCTGTCTCAGATTTTGCACGAAACACCAAATCTTTAAATAACTTTAGAATTTTGGAAATATCTAGAAGTTGGGTAATGGTAGAAGAGTTTCCAAGGCGCCTTATCAATTTGTGCAAACAAAGATAGCGGTAACAAAGATAGACGCTCTTAATTTCAAAGGAAAAGGTTTTTAAAGTAAGAGAATAATTTTATTTTTATTCTAAATTACAATAAATTTCATTTTTATTATTCAACGAAAATAAATCATAATCAAAATTATATAATGAAAAAACCACCGGAATTTAAGTAAGCAGAAATGTGAAACAAATATTTGCGGAATATTGTAAACATTAAAATAATGTTATATATTAACATTTAAAAAAATACAATAGTAATTAATAAACGGTAAGATTGTAAATAGTTCACCCCAAAATTATAAAAGTGTCAAGGGCGGGACTTGTATAGTAGCGATAAAGTATAACCAGAGTTTCTAGTAAATTGTAAAGTGTGAGACGGACCATTCCGCTAAAAATATTAAATTATAAAATCATAAATTTTATAGCTTTAGTTTTACCCGAATGTAAAGGTAGAGAATTTGATAAGAAAGCAAGTTGGAACGAATGAGTTCAACTTACAAGTAACCAGTTGAATATCGAAAACGATAGCCAGGAAAAAGTAGTGGAAAGGCTTGAGCGAAGAGACGGAAAAGAACTCTCGTGGCAGGCAGAAGGTTTTTTTTACGTAGATCCAGGACGGGAAACTCTAATATGCTGTGCGTGGCTAAAACCCAAATCTAACCAAAGAAGGAAGTGGAGAATGTCTGTCTACAATTGTCCGTAATTCGAAATTGAAAATTTAGTTTGTAATAACTAAGGCACAGTTTTAAAAGCGGCCCAAAAAAATGATTAAAAGAAGGTGCAACGAGATTCCATCCTCAAGGATCACAGAAGAAGTTTTGATTCAAGATCATGGGAGAAGAAGAGTCCCACAGTGATAATTTGGGGGCAAGTCAGAATTTAAACAGCTATATAACCATTTAATAAATTCTGCAAAATTATTACATTCAGATTTGTATAAGTAAAAGTTTGATAGCTTATTGATTATTAATTATTAAAAAATATATAAGTCCATGACTTCCTTTTAAAACCATAAAACAGAATATAACAAATAGAATAAGGAAGTAATAAAATAAGAGCTATTCATATACAGAAGCCAGGTTTAATTTTCAAGATTATTATTAAAGTTATCGCAATCCAGTTAAATAGTCAAAATGTTTCAAGTCATTTCTAACATAACTTAATTAAATTCAGCCAAAGTAAAAGATAAAAAAGTTCATACAAAAAATCAATAATTATTAAGCAGTAACATAATTTCATATAGCATATTTTGTGCCCATATCAAATATATTATGCATCCAGGATCTGTAAACGGAAAATTTATATAAATTTAGTTTTTGTAAAAATAAAATTGCAAACAATTAATCCTTAAGAGATGTGTTTGGGTGCATAAAAATAAATTAAAATAAATTCATTAGGAAGTAATGCCGCCTAATAATTCTAGAAATATATTTATGGACACAAAATTGATTTGTATAAACTATTATCATGTTGTATTTAAATATGTATGTCATTTTATGTGTGTAATTTTAAGTATAAAAAACCAAAATGTTGTCAAATAACGTCAAATGTTAAAAAACTTTAAACAATAACTTTGACAACAATATGAACTTTCTGCCAGCATTATAAGAACATTAAGTTTATTTCAAATTAAACAATAACTTGTCAAAATTAGAAAAATAGCAAACGTTTGGAAAAATTAAGATAAATTTTATAATATATTACGAAGAGAAGATTTTAGTTTTATATTTAAACTCAATTTAATTAAATCAAGAAGGAAACTCTAATATTTAAAATTATTATAACTATCCTGTGGTAATCAACTAAATAAAATTCCTAAAACGTTTCCAACCAACAAGAGCAGAAGTCAAAAGTTCAAATCAAGCTAGAATAAAGTTTTTTTAGGTTCCATTCCTCCGATAGCAAATTAGTAAATTATTTTACACGAAAACAAAAATTACTAAATATATTATCACATAAATATGATTGAACATTTTGGTTGGTTTTTAAATAAAGTCCAGGTATTAATTCACTGACAGATCCCGCTCGACAAACCACAGGTTTGCCTTACCAGGATCTGGAAAGTCGGGTGGGGTCATTTTTTGACCGTGGATGAATTGGCGCGTTTAAGCTCTACAGTAGCCATCATCACCATGAACAATTGACGTGTAAAACACATGAATGTAATAATGTTTTATAGGGAGGAGGGAAGTGTTCGGAGGCACCGCCTCGGAGAGAAGAGGGTTCGGCCGCGGCAACACACACACACACACACACACACACACACACACACACACACACACACACACACACACACACACACACTCACACACACACCACACACACACACACACACACACACACACACACACACACTCACGCGTACACTCACACACACACACACACACACGCGCGCGCGCGCACATGTACACTCACACACACACACTCACACACCACACACACACACACACACACACACACACCACACACACCACACACACACACACACACACACACACACACACACACACCACACACATCACACAAACGCGCGCGCGCACATGTATACTCACACACACCACATACACCACACACACACAGACACAGACACACACACACACACACACACAAACACACACACTCACACACACACACACACACTCACACACACACACACCACACACATCACACACACTCACGCGCACACACACACACACACACACACACACGCGTGCGCGCACATGTATAGTCACACACACACTCACACACACCACATACACCACACACACACACACACACACACACACACACACACACACACACACACACACATACATACACACACACACACACTCACTCACGCGCACACTCACACACACACACGCGCGCGCGCACGTACACTCACACACACACACACACACACACACACACTCACACACACCACATACACCACACACACACACACACACACACACACACACACACACACACACACACACACACACACACACACACACACACACACACACACACACACACACACACACACACACACACACACACACACACACACACACACACACACACACACACACACACACACACATACATACACACACACACACACACACACACACACACATACATACACACACACACACGCGCGCGCGCGCGCACGTACACTCACACACACACCACACACACACACACACACACACACACACACACACACACACACACACACACACACACATATGCGCGCGCATGCACTAACACAAATTGTTATTCGACAATAACTATATCAAGTAACCAAATGATCGTTTAATTATTTATTACATCGTTTCAGGAAATATTTTTTAATTTTTATCTTTTCATTTGATAAATTTCTTTATTATATTTCATAATATTACTAATGTTTTAATATATTTTTATATTCTCAAAAATAATTTGTTTATAACATTTAGCCTTTCGAAAATACTTTTGGTTTTCCTGAAGTTTACTTGTTTAAATACGATTTTAACACTGTATTCCTGTATAGCAGTTAGTATCCAACAATTTAGTAGGAAGACACTTCCTTACTTCTCTCGCCCGTAAAGTACAGGTTACTTCTAGATGTATATTACTCCCCTACACTTGTTGCAGATTTCCTTAAGTATCCCTTAGAAGCCAACTGTTTCCGATATTGGGCAAACATGAAAACGCGTTGTTTCGTTCCGATTGGATTTATTTATAGTTTAGTATAAAAAAGTTTAGTTTTTAATGTCCATAACTAAATAAAAACAGTTATGAAGATTTTAAAATAATTAAATAAAATGTAACCCTTCCGGTTATTGTATAATGTGTTTAGTTAATTTAATCAAACCGTTATTCTTGTACAATTTATTATTTACAGTTTGAAAACACTTACCGGGTCTACTGTTTACCTTAACAATTGTATCTGACGATTAAGGCAGTCTGGCTGTCATGCACATCGTTCTGAAGAAAGATAGATTACATTAAAGTTCACGTTTAAAGTACAGTATCAAAAATGAAGATTTAATTTAAATCAAAATTTAAATTATTACACTTTAAAAGGTTTGATAAATAATAAAATTTTTAATTAATAAAAAAAGTTTACATCTTTTTAAAATTATTTTATTTGAAAACTTTGGTTGGACACATATTGGTACCTGATTATATACTTACTGATTTTATTAAATTACATTTTTTTTAAATAATTTTAAAACATACCTTAGCAAACACATAAACTTTGGCTTAGTTACAAATCAAAAGATTACTAAGAAACATAATTAAATATTGAAAACTTAAACACAAACTACATATTAAATACTACAAAACATCTTTTAACTTAAAAACACAAGAAATATATAGCCTACAATATTTCTTAAAACAATATCTGTTAAACGATAGTTATTTTATTTTTAAACTTGTTATTATTTAATTTTGAATATTGCATTATTGAAACTATTTATGTCATTTAGCTCCAAGATTGCAACCATCAGCTGTCTCCTATGAAAGCTAGATCAGAATAGGCTAAAATTCAAGATGTTACGCTTGGTCAACAGAGCTTCCCCATACACTTTGAAAATAAAGGGCATTGATTGGTTATAGTATTATTAGTATACATCTCTACTCAAATTCTTTTTAATGACTTTCTCAGAAACAAAATTTTATTTTAAATTACAACCGATTTTACGTTACTTAAAAAACCCCAATTTTTATGTAACATACTAACATTTAACATGTTACAACGGTAGCCTAATATTAGTAGCATACAATAATAATTATGATTTGTTTTCATTTAGTCCTTTCTCGGAACGTTTGTTCCACTCGCTATTAAATCAGTTTTTGCAGCATGGAATAAACGAGTGACAGATGCAACTTTCATATCATTATTTGGGGGGGGGCGTTTATTATTGTTGCTGAAAGGAAGGAATTTGTAATAACGTTTCTTGTCAGTACGCTACCCACGTGTATAAACTTCCAATAAACGTGCGTCATGATGTTTTGCGTTATTCTATCAATAGTCGCCTTATAATGCGCGAAGATAAAGTTTCAATTGAGTAGGCCGATTGCAATGTTCAATGTTCAAGTACCTTTGATATTTCCAATGAGCATATCCTTTTATTTGTAATACTTATATTCCAAATATGTTCAATTAAACGATAAAAATTAAATTTTTAACACTAGTTGGAGTTACATTGTAATTAAAACTGTCTTTAAAGAATATGAAACTTGACAATCAAAGTTATTTTACCTAAAATATAATATGAAGTTGTATATGAATAAAATAATATTCCAAATATATTAAATTAAAGGATAAAAATTAGCTCTACAATACTAGCTGACGTTCCATTACAATTAAAACTGTCTTTACATAATATTAAAATTGACGATATGAAATATTTTAACTAAAATATAATATAAAGTTGTATATGAATAAAATAATATTCCAAATATATTAAATTAAACGATAAAAATTAGATCTACAACAATGACAGGCGTTACATTACAATTGAAAATGTCTTTACAAAATATGAAACTTGACGGGAGAAAATATTTTAGCTAAAATATAATATGAAGTTGTATATGAATACAATAATATCTCAAATATATTAAAGTAAACAATTAAAATTGATCCCCAACGAACTAAACCATAAAGACAAATAACAACTTTTAGACTAACTACAAAAACTGTTTAACTTCCTTCTCTCTCTCTCTCTCTCTCTCTCTCTCTCTCTCTCTCTCTCTCTCTCCCTCTCCCTCTCTCCCCCTCTCTCCCTCTCATCCTCGGTATTACAATTAAAATTGTCTTTACATAATATGAAACTTGACGGTATGAAATATTTCAGCTAAAATATAATTTGAAGTTCCATATCAATAAAACTATATTTCATTTGATTATATTCCATTTGAATTAACTGTGAAAAAAAGGATCTACAACACTAGCTGGCGTTATTTTACAATTAAAACTGTCTCTGAAATATATTACACTTGACGATATAAAATAATTTAGCTAAGATATGGTATGAAGTTCCATATAAATAAAACTATATTTCAAATATATTAAATTTAACAGTAAAAAAAGGATCTACAATACTAACTGGTGTTAAATTGTAATTAAAACTGCCTTTAAATGATATGAAACTTGACGATATGAAAGATTTTAGATAAAATATGATATGAAGTTCAATATAAATAAAACTATATTTCAAATATAATAAATTAAACAGTAAAAAAACGATCTACAACACTAGCTGGCGTTATATTATAATTAAAACTGTCTTTATATAATATGAAACTTGACGATATGAAACATTTTAGATAAAATATGATATGAAGTTCGATATAAATAAAACAATTAGAATTGACTTTAAATAATTTGAAACACTACTGTAAACAATACTTTACCTATAATAAATTATGAAGTTCCATATAAATAAAACTATATTCCAATATATTAAATTAAAAAGTAAGAAAAAGGTTCTACAACACCAGCTGGTATTATATTACAATTAGAATTGTCTTTAAATAATTTTAAACACTACTGTAAACAATACTTTACCTATAATATATTATGAAGTTCCATATAAATAAAACTATATTCCAATATATTTAATTAAAAAGTAAAAAAAAGGTTCTACAACACCATCTGGTATTATATTACAATTAGAATTGTATTTAATAATTTGAAACACTACTGTAAACAGTACTTTACCTATAATAAATTATGAAGTTCCATATAAATAAAACTATATTTCAAATATATTAAATTAAAAAGTAAGAAAAAGCTTCTACAACACCAGCTGGTATTATATTACAATTAGAATTGTCTTTAAGTAATTTCAATCACTACTGTAAACAATACTTTACCTATAATATATTATGAAGTTCCATATAAATAAAACTATATTTCAAGTATATTAAATTAAAAAGTAAGAAAAAGGTTTTACAACACCATCTGGTATTATATTACAATTAGAATTGTCTTTGAATAATTTGAAACACTACTCTAAACAATACTTTACCCATAATATATTATAAAATTCCATATAAATAAAACTATATTCCAATATATTAAATTAAAAAGTAAGAAAAAGGTTCTACAATACCAGCTGGTATTATATTACAATTAGAATTGTCTTTAAATAATTCAAAACATTACTGTAAACAATACTTTACCTATAATATATTATGAAGTTCCATATAAATAAAACTATATTCCAATATATTAAATTAAAAAGTAAGAAAAAGGTTCTACAACACCAGCTGGTATTATATTACAATTAAAATTGTCTTTAAATAATTTGAAACACTACTGTAAACAATACTTTACCTATAATATATTATGAAGTTCCATATAAATAAAACTATATTCCAATATAATAAATTAAAATGTAATAAAAAGGTTTTACAACACCAGCTGGTATTATATTACAATTAGAATTGTCTTTAAATAATTTGAAACACTACTGTAAACAATACTTTACCTATAATATATTATGAAGTTCCATATAAATAAAACTATATTCCAATATAATAAATTAAAATGTAATAAAAAGGTTTTACAACACCAGCTGGTATTATATTACAATTAGAATTGTCTTTAAATAATTTGAAACACTACTGTAAACAATACTTTACCTATAATATATTATGAAGTTCCATATAAATAAAACTATATTCCAATATATTAAATTGAACAGTAAATAGAAAGAATTTACACCACTAGCTGGCGTTATATTACAATTAAAACTGTCTTTAAAATATAATACACTTTATGATATGAAATATGTTAGCTAAAATATAATACACTTGACGATATGAAATATGTTAGCTAAAATATAATATGAAGTTCCATATAAATAAAACTATATTTCAAATATATTAAATTCAACAGTATATAAAAAAGTATTTACAACATTAGCTGACGTTATATTACAAATAAAACTGTCTTTAAATAATGTGAAACTTTACTGTAAAAAATACTTTAGCTAAACTGTAATATGAAGTTCCATATCAATAAAACTATATTTCCAATGTATTAAATTACACAGTAAGATATAAGCTTACCTTAGCAACTGGGCGGGTCCACGGGTGGCGGATAGTGGAACGGCCTACAGATATATAGGTTACTTGTGAATAAGGATTCCGGAAGGTTTCTGAATAAGCAGGCCCGGACCAAGGCAATGGTTCAAATCTGAAGAATTATCCCTCATCGTCAGTCAACCGGTTGGGTGTGGTAGACATAACTGCTCTTACTGGGGACTGGGGTAGTTGGGAATTAAGTCCTCACAATGCTACTCTCACCTCCCAGGTGAACCAAGGGCAATGTGGCTGTGAAGTATGGGCGGGAAACTACCCTAACGACACAGTTGTAACAAAAGAGAGTAAAGCAGACTGTTCGCTCCATGAGCAACAGTTAATAATGTTCCGAACTTGGGGTGTGCTTCAAGGTCAGTGACTGAATACCCAATCCAAGGTGGAAGGAATCGTGCCGATGGATGAATGGCTGCAGGGTATAAAATGCAGTAGCACACGATCCCCTTGAGGAACCAGACAACACCTCATTGTATGTTGTCTTGCTAGGGCAGTGGGGGTTCTGCTCTGGTTGACCGTTCTTTCCCCCATACTTGGGAAGCTAATGGACCAAGTAAGTACACAAATTGATGTTGAGTCTGCACAGACAGCGGGAGCCAATGAGACGGCAAACCGTGAGTCTGTAGCAGATGCGTCAACGGCAACTTCCACTGGGGATGCGGGGGTGGCTACCAAGCTGCCGACTGCAGAAACCAGTGAAATGGTTGTAGAGTTGAGCACGCTTTCTCCACGGAGAAAGCGTATGAGTAGAGCGGCCAGAAGGCGGCTCCGAAGAGATCAGGCGAGAGCAGCGGAAGGGCCAATAATCCTGAGCACACAACGCAGGGGAGGCCAAAACCGAGCCGAGCATGTTAACATCCAGGGCTTGGATGTTGTGAAGGGTAAGGTGCAACAGGTGGGAAACAATCAACCACGAGCACCAAACCCCAGCATGGAGATTGCATACTCGAACAACTGGGCTAATCTCCCAGATGTTTCGGGACATATGAGTATCGAGTGCGTGGTCAAAGAACATATCTTGGAGATGGGCAGTGACCACCTTACTCGGACGTTTGCACCTGACCAGGCCCACCAAACTATGATGGAATGGTCAGGGTCAGTAACATCGGGAGCTCGGATCTGGTACACAGATGGCGCCAAGATGGACTTCGGCACTGGAGCGGGGGTGTATTGTAAAAACCCAAGGGTAAAACTAATTTCTCCCTTGGGAAGGCATACCTCTGTCTTTCAGGCCGAAATATATGCTATAAATGCCTGTCTGGGAGAGATAGCGAGAAGGGGAATACACAGGACCCGGATTGCTATTTTCTCTGACAGTCAGGCAGCAATTAAGGCACTAAACGGACATGTGGTCACCTCGGCCATAGTCAGGGAGTGCCTAAATAACCTAGAAACCCTGGCAAGGCACAATCAAATCAAGATAGGTTGGGTGCCAGGTCATAAGGGAAAATTTGGAAATGAAGCCGCAGATGCACTGGCCAGAGAGGGGTCTTCAACTCCTTTAACTGGACCGGAGCCGGCGGCAGGTATTTCGAAATCCATGGTCAAGATTGCAGTGCGAAGGTGGATGGCTGAAAGACACTGTGAGCACTGGGCCAGGGCTGAAGGAATGAGACACAGTAAGCTTACCCTTAGGAAATCTTCCTTGGGGCTGCAGGAGAGTCTCATCTATCTGTCTAGGCAGGAATTGAGGATAGCCACAGGTCTACTCACGGGACACTGTGGACTAAGGAAACATCTGCATAATACGGGTATCTTCAAAGATGAACCAGTGTGCAGATTATGCGGGCAAGAACTGGAGACCGCCACACACATCATTTATAGATGTGAAACACTTTCCGAGAGGCGCTTCAACCTCTTTGGTGATAGCACAGCTCTGGAAGAGGATGCTGAAGGTAAAACACTAGTCAGGAAACTTCTAAACCTGGTAAGACGGAAGGGGCTCTTTGATTAGATCAGCGAGGTAAATACAATATACCTGAGGTAGCGGTGCTTCGGGCAGTTTAAACCCGCTTCCAAGTTAATAAAAAAAAAAGATATAGGATCTACAACACTAGCTGGAGTTATATTACAATTCCAACTGTCTTTAAATATTATGAAACTTGACGGTAGTAAATATTTTAGCTAATATTTAATATGAAGTTCCATTTCAATAAATCTATATTTCAAATATACTAAATTGAACAGTAAAAAAAAGGATTTACAACACTTGCTGGCGTTATATTACAATTAAAACTGTCTTTACATAAATTGAAACTTGACGATATGAAATATTTTAGCTAAAATATCATATGAAGTTCCGTATAAATAAAACTGTATTTCAAACATATTAAATTAAACCGTAAAAAAAGGATTTACAACACTAGCTGGCGTTATTTTACAATTAAAACTGTCTTTACATAAATTGAAACTTGACAATATTAAATATTTTAGCTAAAATATCTTATGAAGTTCCGTATAAATGAAACTATATTTCAAACATATTAAATTAAACCGTAAAAAAGGATTTACAACACTAGCTGGCGTTATTTTACAATTAAAACTGTCTTTACATAAATTGAAACTTGACAATATGAAATATTTTAGCTAAAATATCTTAAGAAGTTCCGTATAAATGAAACTATATTTCAAACATATTAAATTAAACCGTAAAAAAGGATTTACAACACTAGCTGGCGTTATTTTACAATTAAAATTATCTTTAAATTATATAAAACTTTACTGCAAAAATACTTTAGCTAAAATATAATTTGAAGTTACATATCAATAAAACTATATTTCAAATATATTAAATTGAATAATAAAAAATATGATCTACATCCCTAGCTGGCGTTATATTAAAATTATATCTGTTTTTAAATCATTTAAAACTTAACGATATGAAATATTTTAGCTAAATATTAATAATAATATAGTACCAGATAATATGAAGTACCATATCAATAAAACTATATTTCAAATAATATAAAATAAATGGTAAAATATAGATCTACACAGTACTTGGCGTTACACGTAATTAAAACTCTATTTAAATAATATGAAACTCATATTAATTTTTTTTCTAAAATAAATTAAGTTGTTGTAAGTCAATAAAACTATATTACAAATATGTTAAATAAACAATAAAAATTATAGTTCCGTTTCTAGCTGGCGTAACATTATAATTAAAACTTTATTTATATATTATGAAACTACGAGTATACAATAAAAGAAAACGAAATAGCTGTGGTATTAATGTATGAAATTTCTTTAGCTATAAATGGTCCAATAGAGGTTTAAATTACATTCCGTAAACGTTGCTGTAATTTCCGTACATTTTTTTAAAGCGATGCACATTTCCTTTAATTTACGAATATCTAAATTTTCTTTAAACAACAAACAAACAATAATTAACTATTGGCAGTCTTAAATTTGTTTGTTGCTCTCTAATTCTGTAAATATAATGTTCAATGTATTTTTTTAGGCACAAATAATTCGAATCTCTCTTGCTATTACTACCAAATCCCCTGTGGTTTATAATCTACACTACTTTATAATTTATAATTTTTACCCCTTTATAGTCTAAAATCCCCTTCTAATATGTAGTTTATTTAAACCATAAAACTAAATTACATTTATCACACTATAAACTTAATTTACAAATAATCGGATAACTTAAATATAATTGTTAGTTACTAATTATTTTAATGTAATATAAATATATTTTGTAATGATTATTTACAAATATCATCAATATTTAAACGGTAAATTTCAAATATTATTATTATTATTATTTATTATTATTATTATTATAAAAATTATGCGTGATTAAATTGAATAGGAAAACACACAAAGCCAAACGTAAGCTACGTTAGGTTGAGTAGAATATAAATTCTATACTTACAACTGTAACTTATTAAGGAGACAAAAATCATTATTCACAGTAACACTTGGACTTAGTTTGTTATTTGTTGAATCTTCAACAAAGAAGATGTCTTCCTCAGATGTGACTAATCACTCAACTGATAGCTGTAGTGGTAATTGTCGGATGAGTGCGTAATTGTTACTGAAGATAACAAATTTTTTGGTAGATATATGTAAGAATAAAATTAAAACCTATTTGTTGTCAATAGGGATGGGCCGATTCCGATTCTTGTTTCCAGTTTTCGTCAATTCTAAAACTATCGAATACTCGATTCCCCATTAGTTAAAGTGCCGACTCAGATTCTTGTTTTTTAACTATTAAAATACGTGTAAGGTATAATTTATTAGAAAAATAATTATTTATCAGTAGATAGCAGTTTCTGAGGTTTCAATCAGAAGGTCAAATAAAGAAATACGAGGTGTTTTACTGAAGTCATGAGAGTTGGTTGGTAATGGTTTTGTTTGATGTCATCATCGGGAAAATGTGTTTTCCATCGTCGGGGTTGACCGAATGACGTCATCGGAAAATTTGTGATTTACTCGGGTAATAAGGAGCTGATCAGTAGGTCAAAGACACCCGAAAGTGTTTTTAAAAAAGTCGCAAGCCGTTTTAAAACTGCTTGCGTCATCTTTTTATTTATTTATTTTCATTATTTGTTTATATTTTTTTGCTATTATTGTATTTTTTACAAAACCTTTTAAATACAATATTATGATCTGCTTACAATTTATTAAAATGAACATAAAATTATTTTTTAAGGCTAATAAGACTAGTGGTGCAAAGTCAGTTCGGTGGATCCACATCGTTGGACACGATGTAAAATTTTCCGGCAGACACCTTATCCAAGTCCATGTTTGACAACAGCGTAATTAGGCGTATATATAGGAATATCTGAAATTTCGGATCCTTCCTTGCATGGGAAACCTCCGGGCGCTGCAATAACTGCATCCCTGTAAGTAGTGTCGACTGTTCTGAGGTAGTGCACCGAATACCTCTTGCCTTCCTTGAATTCGAAACATTCCTTTGTGGGCAACCGGGCAGATTCGACTTTGAGTTAAACTGTTTAGTTATGGACTGTAAGGCTTTTTCGCGGTTCATGGTTATAGAGAAGAAGAAAACTATCGTCTAGATCTGACCGAGATGTAAAAGAAAATTATGTTTCTTTCATAGGTTTATATAAAGTGTTTCCTCCTCCCTCTTTAATGACGTCATAATCTCAATGATGTCACGATTTTCATATACGTAAAAGCGTTAAATTGGTTTCTTTGTGTTATGCATCAATAACGCTTTTGTAAAACTTCTGGATACCCATTCTGGAAGCTCCTTTCTTTCGAGGAACCGATGTAGATAACTTCAGCAGAAGTGAAACCACGAATACATTTTTTTTATCGATATCCATAGGAAAATCAGATCAGACACTTTCACGTAGTGTAACAACCCGTTACGAAGTTCGCCGTAATCTGTGAATAGGAGACTCTAACATCTTTACCAAATACGTTTTCCTCATAAGGCCTTTGCAAGATATCATATCGCTCAATATTCTGACGTCTCTGCGTGACTAGTAAACAAACGTTCTTCCATCATCTTCATCCGATGCATAGTCTTCGGATGCAACAGCAGTGTCCGTGAACTCCCCGCCTGCTACCAGTTTATTAGGCAATATGTCTTATGCGTCACCATCTATCTATGCGTTTTCACTGAGCTTTTCAGAAATTTTCTTCACGGTTCTACTATCGGTTTGAACGTGATTTCCAAGTATTTATCCCTTTCGCTTATGCCTAACTTCAAGGCTTCATTTTACTTCTAATAGTATCACTCAGCGCTCTCATTTCGTTTACCAACTTCCTTTGTTTCTCCATGTTTTTACACATCTATAATTATCCAGTTAAATAACTGCATCGTAATGTTAAGATTGTAAGTCGCTCTGCGAGTTTATTACAACGTATCTATCGAATCCCAGTCTGTATCGGCTTTCATTGATGTTACGCTCTTTATAGACGAGAAGGAATCCGAAGTTATTCCACGCTGTAGAGCATATCTGTTATAGCACATGTCAGCTTCTACGTGATCGTCATATACGTGTCTTGTGTCAGTCTCATCGTTTTTTAACATAATACCCAGATGACCATTATCTTTTAACAACTGCTTGAAGATTTTACTATACGTTTTCTCTATGTAAACACAATCTGTCATGTTATGTCGTCGCATAACAAAGTACGTGGTTATGTGATGATGTCTTATGGAGATCACGTCATCGAATAAAAATACAGAATACGGTCGAACTTTAATTGGTCCCATGATATCTTCGTTTATGTCAAATTTGAAACAATTGACACCTGGTACCCCTGACATAAACCTTTCCAGAAGCAAGTACTTCTATTGTATCAGAGACTTGAAAAATATGTATACTTTATTAAAGCGCAACCCTTTCGCTTGCGTGGGCAGTTTAAACACTACGTTTGTCTTGACGGAGTTTTATGGACTCATGAGTCTGCATCTGACAGTGTCGGGCAGTAATGCACCGTGTTTCCCTTTTCACGGGCAGTGGTTTCATCAGCGGTCACAAGGTCTACATTTTTAACAATAAGGTTGTCCAATATTTCCATGTCTTGCAGGCTTACAGACTCAATTTATACTACACATCCGTTATTCGATTAATCCCTTTTTACTACGATTAATCCTGACTACGATCAAAACCTAACCAACGTAAAAGAACTTTGTAACCCTTTCTGCAGAATATTTTTTCTACTAAATATACGTTTTCAACGGTAAACTGCGATACTCGTTCCCGTAGAAATCTCCTTGGATGATGTCCACTTTGTGAACTTTCAAAAGATACGTCTGAGGTACAGTCGGTTGTATCCTGTACACTGTAAACACTTCATTTGGCCAGTTAGGAAGGAATTGTTTGTTTGTTAAGTAAGCGGTTTTGCTTCCCCAAACCGGGGAGGAAAGGTTACACAGAGGTAAAGGACTTCAGACCTATCAGCCTTACATCTTTCTTGTTAAAGACACTGGAAAGGCTGGTGGACCACTATTTGAAGGAGGGACCTTTGAAGCAGTACCCGCTTCATCAGGACCAACACGCCTACCGAACTGGTAGGTCAGTGGAGTCTGCGCTGTTGTCGGTCGTGGACTTTATTGAAGGTCAGATCAACAACAAGAGGATATGTATTGGGGCTTTTCTTGGTGTGGAGGGGGCTTTTAATAGTACCTATAGACTGGCCATCAAGAGAACAGCTATGGATCACGGGATTTCTGATGGAATTATAAATTGGATTATGAGTTACTTGGAAAACCGGACAAGTACTGCATCCTGGATGGGGTGCACGATAAATGGGATGGTCTCGGAGGGCTGCCCGCAGGGTGGAGTGTTATCCCCTTTGCTGTAAAGCCTTGTCGTGGACGGACTACTAAGGACGCTCAGTGGAATGGGTGTCAAGGTGGTAGGATATGCGGATGATATAGCTATCCTTGTTAGGGACCATTTGAAGAGGTCCTCAAAGACCTGCTTCAAGAGGCACTCAAGGTAACAGAAGTATGGTGCAGGGAGAATGCACTATGCATTCAAGGAGAGAAATCTGTGGCACTTATCTTCACTAGGCGATTTAAAACTAAATCGCTGGAGATGATGGAAGTTGGTAATACCAAAATAAGCTACGTTGAGAGCGTTAAATATCAGGGAGTTATTCTGGACCTATCCAGCTTCCTAAAGCTACTCTGGCGTGAGCACTTGGATGATAAGTGCAAAAAAGCCATAGCTACGTTCTGACAATGCAGAGGAGCAATAGGCACGAGATGGGGTTTGGGTCCACGTCAGATGAACTGGTTTTATTTCGCCATTGTGGTGCCGAGGTTGGTCTTTACCTCAATTGTCTGGTGGGACAGGGCACAGAAAGAAACAAGTAAAAGAATGCTGGACCGCGCGCAGAGGCTCTTTCTTAGAGGCATAAAAGCTACAAGGAGAAGCACACCATGTGCGGCCATAAGGGTTATGTTGGGTTTTCCATCCTTGAATCTTCAAATTAGGATGGAGGCAATGAAAACTGCATACCGGCTAAGTTGTACCGGGCAGTGGAAGACAAGTAGCAAACGTCATAAACTGCTATTTGGGGATTCACTGAAGGAGCTCTGGATAGAAACTCAGGATAAGATAATGTCTCTTAAAAGGGGAAAAGGAAACTACAAAATCCATATTCCTGCAAGAGAGGCATGGACGGAGTATAGACCCAGACATTGTGAAATCTGGTTCACCGATGGGTCCAAGATGAAGGAAGGAGTGGGAGCAGGATTTAGTGGACCGAGACACCAAGACAGATTTTGTCATCGCCTGGAGGACTACAACTCTGTCTTCCAAAGGGAGGTGCTCGCGATCAAACTATGTCCTGAGGAAATAATAGGGTCTGGCAGGAAGGGCAAGACCATCTGGATTTGCTCGGACAGTCAGGCAACTCTGAAGGCTTTAGGTAAGGTTAGTACCAGCTCTAGGCTGGTGGCCAACCTAACCTGGATTCCAGGACATTCTGGCTGGATAGGGAATGAGAGAGCTGACGCCTTAGCAAAACAAGGGTGTATAACTCAAGGATCGTTACTGAGGGCAGTGGGCATGCCGCCTCAGGAAGAGCGCAAGAGGATCACGGCACATATAGACAGGTTGTGCAGGGAAGAATGGAATGCTACCTTGGGGAGTAACAAATCCAAGGTACTGTGGGGTTACTCAAGATATTTGTGGGGAAAAGAACTACTCTCCTTAAGTAGACATCAACTCAGAGCTACTGTAGAGCTGGTCACAGACCTTGGGAATCTGAGGGAGTTCCAATACAAAATTGTAAAATCTAGGTCCCCTGTGTGTAAGAGATGCGACGAGAACCAAGAGGAAAGCCCAATCCACGTACTCTGTGAGTGCCCTGCTTTGGGAGCTGCAAGGAGAAAGTGGTTTGGCTGGCAGGTATGTACACCAGAGGATATCAGAAGATTTAGCATCAGGTTGGTACTTGATTTCTGCAAAGAGGTAGGTATCCACTAATCTAGCCCTGTGGTAGGGATGGGAAGAGAGTACAAAGGCTGCAGCTAAGTGCTCTACACCGATAAGGTCCCTCCGAGTTTTAGTAATAATAATAAATAATAAAGCGCTTGTGCTTACTAATACGTACTTTATCGAGTAGAGAAATACTTTTTGGCATTAATTTTTTTCGTAGGAGGCTTTGTTTGCTGGACTATATGATCAAACATCCTATAGTTTGTTCGTTTTATTAATGTCTAGAGGTTTTATTAACGCCGATAGTCCTGTGCACCGTATTATTGTATTCCAAAACGGGTAGTATGTCACGCCGAGCCTTTGCTTGAGAAAAACGTCTACATCTTACTCTTTAGTGTTCTATTGAACCGTTCTATTATAGAAGCTTCAATTTCACGCCTGCTAGTGTAATAGTTGATACGAGACTTCTTCATTAGTGATTAAATGATTTATCGAAAAATTCTTTACCGTCTTCGGCCTGCAGTTTCTTAATCCTCTCATAAGACATTAACCCATCCATAACATTTGCGACGGTTTCCGAAGACTCATTTTTCAACGAAATAGCGTACGCCATTTTCATAAAGCAATCTAAAATTGTCAAAATCTAATTATAACCTTTATTTACCTTAGGCCTCATCTTCACTAGATCAGCTTGGAAAAATTTATCATCGAGTCCTTCTGAGACTGTTCTCCTAGGGATCTTTCTTCTTGCCTGTGCTTGTAACTCACGCACAAACCTCTCCCTTTGCCACTACGAGAAACAAATAATAGCATTTAATTTTTTGCCATATATATTCAGAACATTTTCGGTTGCTGCGCCAACATTCGGAGATGTCTCGTAGAGCAAAGGCTCGTACGGTAAATTGTTTATACAGTCCGAAGTGTATTTCATTTATCGTCCCTTGACGACATTCGTCTTTTTGGCTCCTACATAGTGTAGGTTTCATGTCTAAAGCTACGAATTGAATTTAAAGTAGCCTTGTGTTTTACAACAGACTTCCAATAGACATTTTCTGATGTGTTCGAAAATAATGGATTGCTTAAGATAGTTCGTCTTTATTCCTTTAGCCTTCCTAATCACTCCTTGTTCCTCTTCGCAATCGTGTCCACCTACGACTGTAGTCATGGCGTACATCTTCGGCGCCAACGCTATCAGTTCGATGACTGGTATGATGTTGAGCTCATCCTTAAATTTGCCTGTTCGTAATAGTCCTAGTTGTATGGCTTGTTTTGCGGTCCAATAGTGAATGACGTAATGATATTTTTAATCAACAGTCATCAACTGTTTGGTGTTTAACTCCAGGCGGAAGAAGAGGGAGGTCGTAGTGATGGTCATGGATTAGCTCCGGATATTGAAAGTCGAACTTTAAAATATACCCGAATATAGCAGCCACCAAGTCTTCCAGCGTCTGCTGACGAAACTCTTTCACTTGTGAACAAGACAGAACTAATTTCGCTATCGGAGCATGGATCTGTGAAGGTTAAACCCCCAGACACACTGTTGCCCGAATTATTCAACGTCTAAACTTATTCTAGGTTTTAAATAAAAGAAGTATAAACGTTATATGCGATCGTATGTTAATAATGCAAACAGAATTTATTAAACTAATTTTACACTACTTAACTAAGTGAATACGTAATTGCTTACTTGCTGACGCGTTTCAAAACGATCGGTCCTGTTACGAAGCTAACCCTCTACTCAGAGGCTAATTACGTGCGTCAACTGCTAAGTATTTTATGGTTTTAACATTTCTTAAATAATTCTAAGCTCTTCTTAACCTAATTTAAGACAAATGAATAATAATTAAAAATTAATTTTTGGAATTGGGAGGGCTGCGCCCCAGAGCCCTTTTGGACAAACCGCCACTGCTCACAAGCTTAGCTCAAATAATAATTGTATATTTAGTAAACAATTATAAAACTTTAGCTACAAATGAGATGTTAATGGAGCCTTTAGTTGTAACCTTCTGATGATGCTAATTGTCCTATCGAAACGTACATAAAAGTTGTATAACTATCTTAATTTGTAGTAAATGTTTTGAGTAGTTTATTAATTATAATCAAGCTACTGTGATCTTAAATGTTTTTGTATTTAGCTTAAATATATTAAACCTATTATCTAGATAAACTAAATCTACTGAAATCGATTAAATATTAAGAATTACAGAATCATTGTACGCGATATAATCATATCATGTATTAAGAAGTGTTTTGATACAACGCTTCTAACAGAAACATTTATACCGTATTCATATTTCTGTTATCTTCCCCTAACCCTATGTCATCCCCTCCTTATGATTTCCTCCCCATGGATCTTTTAAATGACTAACAGGTTCATGTATTGATTTTATACTAACAGGTGAAACAAGTGGCGGCACATGGAAACCGTTGTATTGTTAGAGATAGGGGTGACCCGAATGGCAATATTCCTGTTTCAATTGTTATTGATATTAAAACCCCTACTTTCACTTCTACCATACCATTAACTGGCATTAACCAGTTTGTGTCATTTTTACAAGGAGTATCTTATCTATGTTCCACATAACCGTAGATTCAAATATTACTAGTAGTTTACTATAAAATGAAATAACACAAAGTTATAACTATTGAAAATGTTTAAAAACTTTTCAGCTCTTACGCATGATCGTGTATTTATCAGATCGTGTTAGTGCTGAATCTCATAAGCGGACGGCGTGTTTGTCAAATATTCATTTATGATACTCGGCTTTTTGTTTATGAGACTTAGCACTGATACGATCTGATAAAGACTCAGTGATGTCAAAACCGATAACATTTTTTTTTTAAATAAAAGTTAATTAGGGCCATGTGTCATTCGAAAATATTAAATTTAGTAAAAATCGGGAGAAATTGTTGCATTTTATGTTATATTACAATATAATTAAATTTTACCCAGTAATGGACTCATACATTGATTATTTAATCAAAAATAAAATACAAACACTAGTAAATTATAGGAACCTAACACTTATAGGATCTGCTAAAGATTCAGTGATGCCAAAACCAATGTCATTTTTTTTAAATAAAACTTAATTAGGAACATGTGTCATTCAAAAATAATAAATTTAATGAAAATCGGGAGAAATTGTTCCATTTTACATTATATTACAATACAATTAAAATACAATTAAATTTCACCAAGTAAAGTTCTTATACATTGATTATTTCTAATCAGAAATAAAAATACATAATCTTTTTAATAATACAACTTTAGCACTAAAAGTATCTGTTGGGATCCCAGTGATGTTAAAACAACTGTTATTGTTTAAAGAAAAAAATTAAACACAAACATCTGTCATTAAAAAAAAATTTATGAAAATCGGAGACATGATTACATTTTATTTTTATAAATATAAAATTAATTTCCACCAAGTAAATGATTTATTTATAGATTTTGTAATCAGAGATAAAATACAAACACTAGTTAATAAAAGAGACTTGGCACTAACAAGATCTGTTGAAGACTTGATGATGTCAAAACCGATTCATTTTTTCTAAGGTTAAAAAGGAACATTTGACATTTAAAAAAAATAAAAGTTAGTGAAAATGGGAGACTACATTATAATAGTAAAATAATAATAAAGTATAAGTGTAATAATAAACATTATTCTGATTGGTTCAGAGAATTGACGGCTAGTTTTGGTTTAGAAATGATGTTAGTATTGACTTGTAGTCTATTAGAGCACTAAAGTCGTTAACATGCATTTGTAACCATGGGTACCCATATTAAAGTTAGTAGGGCTGGACGTAAAGGCATTAAATACTAAAAAATTAGGCAGCTAAAAATTTTAGGTTTTAACCTAATACTATTTTTAGTAATAATTTTTCAAGGTATTACTAATTATAAAATACCAGACCACAGTTCTTAATGTTAAAAGAAAATAAACACGTAACCTAATTACTCCTTCTTACTTCTTATTAAGTACTTCTTATGAAAAACCAATAATATGTAAATATTCACTGGAAACACGTTTTTTTAATATAAATATGTTATTCTCAAGACATGTTCTAAAATTCACCAATTTTTAAAATAACTCTGGTTTATTATTTAAAATATCTAAGATAGCTCTCGAAATAATCCACTGGGCTCCCTATGACGCTTGGATATTAATTTTGTATTTTAAATACAGAGGTAAGCTACAGGGTAAGGTCTAAATGGCAATGACCTGCTATTTAGACATAAAATGTAGTATGATGATTTTCTTGAGCAACTGTGGCCTATGTTATAATATTTTAAATAATAAACCCAATAACCAAAAATTAACTTTATTTATTCACCTGATGTACACTTCAGTTACAAGGTAACCATCTTCAGAAGTACTGAACAAAAAATTAATTTAATTTAAAACGTATATATATAAAACATATATAGCAAAAAAATATTGAGGTTATGCTATATATCATAACCTCAATATGTTTTGCTATATATGATATATATATATATATATATATATATATATATATATATATATATATATATATATACCTTTTAAATTAAATTAATTTTTTGTTCAGTACTTCTGAAGATGGTTACCTTGTAACTGAAATGTACATCAAGTGAATAAATAAAGTTAATTTTTGGTTATTGGGTTTATTATTTAAAATATTATAAAATGTAGTGTTTTAAAATATATTTCTATGTTTTGTTAAATTAGTTATATTATTTATTTCATGACTTTCATTTTAGTAGATAAATTATTTTATTATTATGTATTTGTTGTATACAACAACATTTTTTAAATACCAAATTATAGTTATAATCAGAATAAAAGAATGCTAAACACGTTTTTCACGAAATAAATTATAATACCCTATAAATATAGGTAAAAAAATCGGTTAAATAAAAAAGAACAAATTATTCATAATCGCAAGTAATTAATTATAAATAATATAAAATTCAAGAGAAGTATTTAAATATAAGAAAGACTTGAATAAATTCTGTTTGAAAATAAATTACTAAAGCCTATACAAATATAAAATTATATTTGAAATATTAGTTCAGGGTTGACCTATATTTATTAATTTTGATAACCTATAAAAATTATTATACAAATAAGAAGTAATAATTTGAAGCTAAATGGATTAAATAAAATATAAAAAGTAAAAATAAAATAAACTATTGAAAAATAATGTTTTTTTTAAATTAATTTTTTTTTGAAATGTATGTATTGTATGTTTTGATAAAAAGAAGTAGAAAGCTGTACAAACTATTATACTTCTGAAAATAATGGGTTATAAATTCCCACGTCGGTAATGGAACTCATTAAGGAATTGGTCTTTCACGCGGCCAGGATTTGCAATTAACGGTCATTTTATCAATACCACTATTTTTCCACTGAATACCAACTGATAAAAGAGCGTCCGGGCTAACAATGCCTTCTTAATAGTTAAATGACATTCATGAAGTCCCTATTAACAATTATGCACATTTGATTAACACAGTTAGCACAGTGCTAAGTGTGTTAGCAAGATACTAACTGTTAGCAAATATGCATAATGCTTTGTAACCATTGATTTCATTTCCTCTCTATCCAGGATCTCTCTTGTTTAGATTATAATTCTTACTACAGTCTCATTGTTCTTATATTATTATCCATTATTTAATGACACTGTATATATATATATATATATATATATATATATATATATATATATATATATATATATATATATATATATATATATATATTATAACATAACGTTTGAGGCAAAAGAATAAATTCAGCTTATTCCAAAAAGAAAAATAGTCGGAAGAAATATTAAGCCAAAGCAACAAAGATAGTTCCTAAAATTACGGACCAGGTTAACCATTGTTCTATTTCGAAGTAGTCATAAAGGGGCTGGGGAAATCTTTAACAAAAGAAGGGTTCAACTATTTTAAGATAGGACTTCCCAAATTACCTGGGTTATAATAATGTACCGTTGCGGCAAGGTCTTTGTAGATGGTTATGGGAATAACCAAATTAACTGAAAATAAGTAAGGGGGGAGAGATGACGCGGGGTTGAAAAAGGAAGTGATCGAGGAGTCTTGGAAGAACTTCAGAAGAGGGGAGATGTATTGGGAAGGGGGTTCAAGTGTCAGTAATGTTAATCAGGGTTAAAATTTGTTGGTAAAATTAAAGGAAATGTAATTTTTGTATTTGTATAATTTAAAAGGTAAAAGTGCGACGTAAGTAAATTAATAAAGAATTAGGAAAATGAAAAGAGTTATGTGAAAGTGCATCGAAGCAGTATCAACGGTCAAGATCCAAGGAATCGACAAACAATAAGTACTCTCTTTTTAGTTTCAGTAAAATTAGCCAACAGAACTTTAAAAGCAGTAAATTCAGAACAATTTTAAATTCTTTAGTATAAAATAATAATCTAGTTTTTTTCACCACGTTCCAACTTATAAAAAGACCTATAATAACGACCCAGAGAACGAGAAATTAACACTGTCATTTTTAAACTTTATTGTTATAACCTAAAGCCTCAAGAATCCACCTTTGTTTTTTTGTAATTGTAATATTAATTAAAGAACCAATCTTGTCACAAATAGTATTAAGAACAATGGGTACAATGTGTGTAAATTAAGTGACAAGAATAAATACAAGTTATGTTAAAATTGATATTGGTGTTAATTAATTAGAATCCTGAAGGTGAGACAAAAGAGTGTTAAGGTAATTAAATATAGAACCTAAAAGAAAAGTTATATTTTAAAATAACTTAGGTTATAATGTATATATATATATATATATATATATATATATATATATATATATATATATATATATAAAATTATAATAACATTTGCCTAGAATTATTAGAAATAATAAACTCGTCTCGGCATAAAGGTATGTTTTTTCAGTTAGCAGTTTTCCATGAAAATTATACAGTGGCTCAGAGTTTTCCTAACTGTAATCCAGGAACCGAGACAGTTTGATTTGGAGTCCGTGAGCGAATTATTTTCATTAAAGATTACAAGTTGATTATATTCAACGTTCCATGTCAGCGACTTGCGTAGAAGATTTAACACAATTCTTGGTAGCGTTACTACAGTTATTTGTGAAAGGTAAGTAAATGACAATCTATTGCAGTGCTTTGTGAGGGTTTCAGCAAAAGGTTTTGCATAGGGCGGCAGAAGGTTAACAATTACCTAATGTTGGGTGTCAAGTCTGTATTGTAAACCTATTACAATTAAATAAAAAATTCTGGATTTAACAACAAAAACGCAATGAATTGATTCTTAAATTTACTTACTAATTTACATTTAAATAATTTTGTAAATTTGCCAGCTAGCTTCAACGGTAACAAAAACAGCAAGAACTCTTTACAAATTAACAGTTGTCTCAAACCTAATGTTAACCTAGACACAACCTACGTTGAATGTTTTATCTCTAGGCGCGAGGTTTGTGTTATGGCTTGTATTCTTATAACTCTACCTTATGCCTGTATCGAAATTTTAGCTTGTTGATTTTCTAATTTAAATTTTACAAAAATTAAAATTTTAAATAATAAAAAATTAAATAATAATTATGGTTAACTTGTACTTAAATTTGCGTTGATTAACTCGGGTGATCCTCACAGTTCCTCCGTATTGCCCTCGTGATCCACGGCGTCCCTCCTTAATCCTCTCTTGCCTCTCTGGCTCCCCTCGTGATCCACGGCGTCCCTCCTTAATCCTCTCTTGTCTCTCTGGCTCCCAGGGTTGGACTCCTCTTCGGCTGCCCAAAACTGCAATACCCCTCCGTCTCTATTAACTCCTTCTTCAACCGCCTAAACTGGACTGTCTTCCTCGACTTCCAAAACTCTTCTCCGACTTTCCTTTCTTTTATCTTCTTCACTAATACGGGTATCTCTTGATTTCCATTGTTCTCTCCACGCGTTCAATTTTGGGAAAGTACATTTGTGGCTATTCCGCCGACAAAGGCTACTTTCGGACTCTAGGTTTATCCGTATATGGTTCCCATTCCCAGTATATAACTTTACATATCTTTGAAAAGCTCCTTTGTTTGTTCAAGTAACGGTGTATCTTAACACAGCAAGCATCGTTCTATGGATTTACAAACGTCTAACAATGCTTTTATTAAATATTGTTAGCTAGGAACATACGTTTCATTTATATATATATATATATATATATATATATATATATATAAATCATATATATAAATATAATTTGTACATATAGATCCCAATTTACAAGGTCAAACTGGCTGTATTAATACTGTATTATGCCATAAATTCTCAAAAAAGTTGTCAGTTTTAGGACGCAAGGGCGCTCCAAAAACTAGATAAAAGAGCTTGATACAGTTAAAAGAAAGTCAGTTTCAAAAAGAGGTTATATATTTTAAAAAATACGTTAGTAGTTCAATTTAGAAAAAATGATTGGTTTAAACTAGGAGAGAAGGGATAAGTGGTCCGAAAAGTTAGATGTTTGGGAGAAATGATAAGGAAACGTTCATCCTGGAACGTTCGATTGAAACACATTCGTTCGAATTACTTTCAATTCGTAGTAAAATACTGTATTAAGTAATCGCCGAAACATTGCAAGGGGAAATAATTAATATATCGACGGAAGTTGAATGTTAAACAGTAGCCTACGCGTTGTTAGTGAAGTGAAAGTACAATGGTCGAGAAGTTATCTTGGGGGAATAGGCCTATAGTGATTCAACAAACAGATGGGACTTCAGAACACGATCTACGAACAGGTGACCCTCCGATTCATTAAACGTTATAAATAATTTTTGAACATTAAACATTTTTGTTTATCTGCTAATCGCAAGTTTTTTTTTATTAAATTATCAAAGCAATAACTGTTTAGTAAATCAGAGCTTTACTTTATAAAGTTTGAGCTTATATTTCTTCAATTCCACACGAACCTAATACAGGGACTTTGAGAGTAAAACAATAAATTATATGTAAATTAGGTCAAGTAGTAGAATAAGATTAGGAGTCTCTTGAAGGTTATTATTATTGCAGAAACCAAAATTAAAATAAAGAGTAAGAAATCATCCAAAAATATAAAGATTGTAATTCTTTCTTGTATAAGTTTGATTAAATTATATTATGGACCAGTAATTTGTGTTATTTCAGTGCAATCCAGATAATGGATATTATAAACAATTATACCATTCTTATTCAAATATTTCTCATTTCTGATCTTCCAAACAAACAAAAACCTCAGCCATTTAAAGCAATCTTGAACAACTCATTAGAGGAAAAATACGATGTTTCTGAAATCCTTGTCGATGGTCTCGTTAGCCTTAATTTGCAACTTCCTTCTAAGATCGAACGATCGATATGTTATCCGTCGATAATAATCGGTCTTTTTCTATAAAAAGCAAAATCTGAAACATTTATTTTCCCATCGTTCATTTATATAAAAAGCTATACTCTTGATGTTAAGCTACTTTTTTTTATTCCTAATGATGGTTTACACTTTTTTACAAATAATTTTCAATCGTTCATAAAATACAATTCATTTATCCACTCAAGTTCAAATAAATTAGTTAAAACTTGTAATGGATGGCATTTGATGTTAATACAGTTTATTTTTAATCCCTAGTAAGAGTGAACAGTCTCCCTATATAAATCTTGTTCAAATTTCCAATCGTTCATACAACACTTTTTTATTCATCTACTTAAGCTCAAATACAATTTTAAACTTGCAGTGGATGACATATGTTAAATGTAACACATTCATAGTTCTGTTTCAGGTGCCGGAGAGGAACATCCCCAGGGACGCATTTAACCCAAACGGCAATACTAATTTTGCCTTGGATGTGATTTCAATTTCGAGTAAGCAGCAGAAAACGAAGTGTATGTAACTCCTACATTGCATCACTAATAAGGTATTTAGAAGGTAGAACCCCTCCTCATCCCTTGTGTGTGTGTGTGTGTGTGAGTATGTGTATGTAAGTGTGTGTGTGTGTGTGCGTGTGTGTGTGAGCGTGTCTGTGTGTGTGAGTATGTGTATGTAAGTGTGTATGTGTGTGTGTGTGTGCGTGTGTGTCTGTGTGTGTGTGTGTACGTGTGCGTGAGTACGATTTTGTGTGTGTGTGTGTGTGTGTGTGAGCGTGTTTGTTTGTTTCTGTGTGTGTGTGTGTGTATATATGTGTTTGTGTGTGTGAAGGAGAGAGAGAATGAGTGAGTGTATGTGTGTGTGTGTGTGTGTTGTGAGAGAGAGAAAATGAGTGTATATGTGTGTATGTGCATGCATACAGAAGTCCGTGGGTACGGGTTAATGTGTGTGTGTGTGTGTGTGTGTGTATTGTACGTAAGTGTGTTTATGTGTGTGTGTGTATTTGACAGTTTTGAGGGTGAAGTGTTCAATTAGGTCAGCTCTAATAGTACCTAGAACTCATCTCTATTTCTGCTAAGAATTTGTAAGAGGAACTGAGGTGAAGTAGTTACCAATACCATGTATCTAAGAACACTGTATGTTGTGCTATTGCACATCGTCCGATATATTGGACCTGACAATTTTATTTTAAATATTTTAATTTACAATCTGTAAATACAATCCATTAAATTAGTGTGTAATGTATGTACAAATCTGAAGAGCAATTTTCAAGCCCTGTATACTGGAATCTCAGTTCTCATACATTTCAGAATTAACCTAAACTTGCTGCTCTTTTCTTCTTTCGAAAAGTAATCTATTTTTTTGTAAACATTAAATTAATGATGCAGTTTTGTTTTCCACCAAAATGACAATCAGTTAGCAAATATCTGCAAAATAGAAAGCAAAAAAGTTTAAGATTGGCGTTATTTTTCCTGTTTTGAATTTTATAAGTGTCATAAAAACAAACTTTTCAGCAGCTGATTATCTCTGTGAGTTATTTTGCATTGTCTTGAACTTTAATGGACAGTGAAAATGAAAAAGTAGAGGCAAAATGTTTAGTACAAATGACAGAATAATTTATCTCAAGACTTATTCATAGAGAGTATGTATAAAGAACTAGTTCAAATGACGAAAACTGTTAATTAGGTCATAATTATGAAACAATGAGTGATATCCATATCACCAAATTAATAAGATAATAGTTAAAATTACATCAAAAATTTTTTACCTGAAATTTAAATAAAATATTCATTTCAAAATGTTAATACTTATTTCTTCTTCAAATAATATTTCAAAATATATGAAACAGAAACTTTCCCATGTATATGTAATGGTAGAGTAATGCTATTTTGTTACAAAACTAATAAACCTCCATAAACTAATAAAACTGTCAAAACAAACAATTTCTATAAACAGTACTTTTCATTCTATCTAGATGGCAATGGTTTTCTTGGAAATAATCTTTTCCTAAGTAGCTTTTTTTGACATTTAAGAAATTAGTAGGGATATAATTTATAACAAATTTGATGAAAAGTAAAAACAAGTGTTTTTATTTTGTTTAATAACTGTTGATTTACAACAGATTTTCAGATTTTTAATTTTTTATTTGTGTTATTGGAAAGTACTGACTTCAAGTAACAGGTAAATAAACCTTATTACCCCTACTCTGTTATATTTTCCTGTAAAGCTTAGAACTTTTACTATTTACAACTGTAATTTAGTCTGAAATATACTGAATTTCAATTTCTAATATGAAATATTTTTATTTTAAAAATTGAACAATGTTTCAAATGCTTTTTTATTTGTAAATCTGGGTTTATATATTTTTGGAATTTCATTTTCATGATCATTTTAGTTCTTTTAATGATGTCTATGTTATTAATGTTTGATTTTATTTGTTCATGTCACTATATTGAATTTATGCATAAGTGTTTTTTATACTTTTCTTTATAGTGTTTTCTTGGTTTGTTCTATACAGTACTTGTTACAATTTCTGCAAACAAAGAAAAACTTAATGAAACATATAAGGTTCATATTAATGAATATATAAATTAGGGACTTGGTAAGAGTGTTATAAACACCTCAGAATGTTTATAATTTTTTTTTAAATCTTTTATAAGATTAAGTTATTTTAAATTGGCCACTTTTGTAAAAATTTTTATATTAATTTCAAAGACCTGTAAGGAATTTCAAGTTTTATAACTTCAAAATTGTTTTATTTGTTGAGATGTAAAATGAGAACTTTTAATAAATATTCATTTACAATGTCTGTGAGAATTCAATGTGCATAGATCTAGTTGGTGATGGCTGGATATTTGAGAAATAAAACTTCTAAGTAAAGCCTAAATGGACTAGTTATGGCTTGAATCCATGAGAGAATTACTGAAAAAAAATACGAAGTTCTTAACAAACTTTCAAAGAATACTTGTAGACTAAGTATTTCTTTGCAGAATTGTAGTTAATGAAAATACAATTTTTTTCAGATCTTGCTATTTCTTGTAGCCTTTTTCAATGGATTTCTCAAGTGTATACAAGCCTATACAGGTGCTTAAATTTAATGTTCATTGAGTGCTCTTTAAATTTGGAATGTGTTTAAATTTTAAAAAAATTTAATTTACCTATTTTGTCAAATTACATAAAACTTAAAGTAAAAACAAAGTTTTTCTAGCCAAACATGTTTCTCTGCATTATTGAGTACATTTTTCTGCCTTTCCTAAAATATTTTCCTCTGTTGGACGCATTTCAGATTGACTCCATTTTCAAAACTTAAATAGTACTGCTTAAACTTTGAGTTCATCATTAAATACTGTTAGCCATGCCCCCCAACTTAGAGACCTCCCTTCCTATTGGTGCATGCCTCCTCTTGATACCTCATTCGGAAATGCATCATCAGAGGAAAATATTGTAAAGTTAGGAAAGACAGAAAAATGGACTCAAATATATAGAACTATTCCTAACAGAAATGAAGACGAGTATATTGAGGATTTCCTGTTTCTCTACCTTGATTTTTAAACATTTTGATATAATTGGAAGAAATCTTCAACCTTCAAAAGCAAAGTATATATTAATTTTTCAACTTCTAAGAACAACGTCAAAACAACAAAAGCCGAACAAGGGGACATAACAAGATATTGGTATATTTTGCAAGTACACATATAACTTCTACAGAATCCTCACAAAATCAAGAAGCCAGTTAAAAACAAATCTTAAAACCATCTAGTAAAAACCAATAGCCACGAAAGATCCCAATTTCAAACTTTACTCCAGAAGTTTCCCAATCCCTAGTAGATATTTTAAAGAAATATCCACCTATTTATATCTATCTATTTAAAGACACCGGTGGCTTCGAGACCACTTCAAATAATTCATGTAGATTGTATTATCCTTGAAAAGCAAAAAAATCTATTATCAAAAGTTAGAAATCCAAGGAAAATCAATGAAATTCTAATGTCTAATCCTTACATTAATCCTGCTCCATATTCCAATTATTCCCTCGAGAAGATGTCTAGGAAACATCAGGAATAAGACATCACGCAAAGTTCAAGCGTAATCCCAATCAATCTAGGACTGGAAAATTTCAAGTCCTCCCACTATACATTTGTACATTATTTTAGTTTAGAAAGAAATATTTACTCAACTAAATAACTTGGAATATTGTTACAAAATTGTGTTAAACCATTTTAACTCAAACTGTGTTAATTATATGTCATAAGTAAAATTAAATAGCGAATTTGTAACAGATAATGACAGTGAGTATAGATATGTAGTTATTATTTTAGATTTAATAATCACAAAAGAGGAATTAATAAAGAAAAACTAGAAATAATCTGTATAGGAGATAAAACTAATATTAGAAAGCGTAGAGGTATTGTTAATGAACTAGGTTCAGTAATATAAGTTATTACCGGAAATTTTTATGCAAAAATTTGACAAATTAATAAAGAAGATGAAAGATAATCAATCGAATTTAGCAAATCCAATTTCTCCTCAATATTCAACTAGTACAAATATTACAGAATTTAATAAAACGCTAAATGTAGTTGATGAAAAACCTTAATGAGCTGAGAGAAATTGTTTGTAAATAAGAAATTGATTTTGTAGACAAATATTCTTTGAGCTTATTTTTGAGGTTATGTTAAAAACAAATAAAAACATACACAAAACTCACAAATTATTCATTTATTTACTCATATGTGTTTCAATGACGCAACTCTACAGTTGTAAGTTAGAGTCTGTAGTAGTAACACTCACTGATGATGATGACTTGGTCATTGAAACGCATATGAGTAAATAAATGAATAATTTGTGAGTTTTGTATTTGTTTTTGATTTTGTAGAGTTGAAAAATGTCAGAGATATATTGAATCAGTTAAATATTCTACATATCATTTTGTTAAATTTAATACCAGACATAAAAAATAGTTTAACATTCTGTAATCTAGAAGTATTACACATTAGAATAATCTCAACAAAAGAATTACCAAGAGAAATAGAAATAATTCAGAAATATTAATATAATCAATTACCCTTAGAATCAAAATTAGAAAATGTTTGGGAATTTGAAAATCTAACAGACGTAAGCTTCAAAATTAGCACTAAAGAGATACTATATTTTTTTAATTTGCCTATTGTTGAAGAAACAGAATTTGATATTTACAAATTGTTTTCTGTACCTACCAAGTACAAATCAGAATACTTGATTGTAATTCCTAGAGTAAAATATTTATTATTGTCAAAAATTAAGTTGGGTAAATCAAATATTTTGGGTTTAGACACTAATTGTAATCACAAAATGCATTCAAAATTTTTATGCTCATTGGAAAACACTTTTCACCCAGACCTTGAGTGTGAAACGTCTATAACAGAATTCGAAACAACAGACAAATGTAAATAGCCAGTGAAGGTTTTTCATTGATAGTGATTTTATGAAAATCACTAAACATTTTATGAAAATCACTAAACATTTAATGAAGTGGATTCCAATAATGACCTAATATTTAGAAAGATTACTTCATCAAGGGACATTTAAAATTATGTCAGAAAAAGGTGACTACAACCACTCTTTAAGGTATCTATTTACTTGTGATAACCAACAAAACAATTTTCTACAGGCATAAAAAACTACAACATTCATTAAAAACCAAGGGTGGACATCCAAAGTCCCTGTATCCTTCTGGATTATATCTCCAACAAGCCAACTACCAGACTTCTCAGTCAACTTGAAGAGATTGAATTTAGACAAAATAATTTAAACATGGTTTTGGCAATTCCACAAGAAAATGTTATTACTGCTAGGATTAGCATCTGGAATATGATACTATACGGAGCCCTACCTTCTAGGGTTCTAACGTATAGAACATTCCGGAAGAAGAACCAAGACAACCCTTAATATCCTCTGGAAGTTTTATATAGAGATGGAGGAGTTATGTAACCAAATTTAGCCTTAAGTGTAATAGACAATGTCAGTATAGGATAAATGTACTGCTAAGCCTAGTATCATAAGATAAGCAGGTGTGCATAATGTTCCTAATGAAAGAACTATGAGCTGTGCAGCAGAACCAGCGTGACTCTCAGATAGTCCTATTCAGGACTCTCAACAGTTTTAACTTATCTTGAAACAATATCTCTCTGGCTTATTAGATGAATATGCATTGTAAATACATGATTGACAAAATATGACCAGTCTTACATGGAATTTGGTTTTACTGAGCTATCAAACAAACCACAATATGTCATATGTAGTGAAGTGTTGTAGCCAAAAGCATGAATCCTTCAAAATTGAAATATGATTTCGAAACAAAACACTGCATTTAAAACAAGCCACTGGAGTTTTTCAGAGAATTGTAATCGCTTCGAAGTCAACAGGACTTGCTGATTTATATAAAAATGCTCGTAAAGATATGTAGCACTGAAAATTGCTAAGGAGGAATCACATATAATTTTGAAGAATTAATGTTCCTACTGAAATCAATAAGGTTTAAAATATTATCAGGACTCAAAATCCCGAGAAACTGAAAAAATTCTGTTAGTAAATAACACTATGTCAAGACTAATATATATGCATGGTCAAACATGCTCAGAACCGGCTAAATAAGCAAATAAGTAATTGTACATTTTTTTCAATTCAGTTTGACGAATCAACAGATTTTGCCAAATGTGCTCAGTTTTTGAGATACATTCGATGATTGTGGTAATAATAATATGTAATGGTCTCAATAACATATTATTTTGTAAGCCACTGCCAAATAACACAAAAGATGAATTAAAAAGTTTTCGATGTCTTTATTGAAGCAACTGACCATTTTGAAATTAAATGGAAGAAATGTGTTTCAGTGATGGACCAAAGTCCTTTATGGGAAAAAGAGTAGTTTTATTGCCAGACTGAAACCTATAATGTCACTTGCAAACAGGGTCTAGTGTTTTTACAGGCAAGCTTTGACTGCTAAATAAATGCCAGATGAACTCCACTAAGTTTTGAATGAAGCTATTAAAATACAGTAAACTCCCGATTATCCGTGGAATAGGGTGGCCCGGCAACACCGGATAACGAATTATTCGGATAATCCGCTATGAACAAAGAATACGCAAAACAATCGATTATTATACCATAAGTTACACAAATAATGACCCCGGTTAATGCAATTCACAAATAATCTTCAGAGGACAAAATAAATACAGAAAATAATTCAAAATGTCGATGTATTCGTTCGTTGATGGATTATAACATGTACATTTATATGTCTAACTATTTACAATACGTACATAAGTATATGTCAAAAGTAAGTATGTATATACATATGTAATTTCCTTTACACATAATACAGTACTTTCACTTTTTAAGAAAAAAATCTGTCACTTTTGTCTGTTTTTTTGTGAGCATTGATTTAGCTTTAATGTGCGATCTAAGTTTCTTGAGAACCATTTTGTCGCACAGTGTCTACTTGTGTCACAAAGGCCATAAAGATCGATAATGTATATGACATACATGGATAATGCATATGTCACGTCCTATACTATTTATAGCCGAGATTAGCTGACATTTGTTTACAATCTTATGATACACGTTAGGTTTTCGGGCGTCCAAGCATTTTGTCATTGTCTCTTATATAAAGTAGTCTGCTCGCCCCTTTTATTTCGGTGGCCCACATCAGGATGCTTCCCTTTCAATGTAAAAATTAGTACGTATATATTTACATATCTATTCCCTTCATCTTAACTTCTATTAAGCCTTATATGTATTTACATCGTAATTCACCGTTTGGAAATTTAAACACATGAATCTGATTGGAATAAAAATTGGATATTTGTAAAACAATGACAGACCCCGGATAATCTGCAAACCAGTTAATCCACCCACGGATAATCGGGAGTTTACTGTAGTTAATATTAAGAGAAAGTTATTTGAAAACCTATATGAAGAGGTAGAACGTTTGCATTAACATTTGCTATTTTGACTATCCCATGATAATGTTAAAAAGGGTGTTTGAATTAAAGTCAGAAATGATGCTACATTTGGTTGTTAGTATACATGACTTTTCCAATTTTTTTAATGACAAAAAGTGGTTGACGAAGCTTGTATATTTGGCGGACATCTTTTTCTCATCTCAATAGCTTGTATATGTCCCTACAAGGATCACACAAAGTCGGCCTGTTTGCTCAAGACAAAGCTTGTGCATTTGTAAAGAAACACTTACTGTTTGGATTGCAAGACTCAAGAAAGAAAGAAGACTATGAAATTTTTCTACCTACACAAATACTAAAAGGAAATATATTGAGTATACATATCTATATATTTTATCTCTCTCCCAACTCATACCGTCTCACCCTGAAGTACTAATCGATCAATTGAGAAATTATTTTCCTGTTAAAGATATAAGTGGATCGATTTGATGAGCAAACCATTTTAAATGGGAAGCTGAATGCTTGTCGTCATACTAACTGATAGATATATCCTGTGATAAGTCTCTGAAATTATCTTCCATGAATGTTTTGTACCAAACAATTTTGCAACCCATTCAGATATGTACTGCGATCACTGAACTTTTTTAAAAGAGTCAAATGTTTTGTGCAATGTTTTCTTTTTTTTAATAAATAACTATAAAAATAATTGCTTTTAGTTTTTTACTGCATTTGCAACCCATTCAGATACATCCTGTGACCATTTAGGGGATTGCGACCCACCAGTTTAGAACCCCAGGTATAGATATCAGTAACATTTATAATACTGATATCATTTATCAAATGTTGATGAATGTTTTGAAAACAAATGTTCACCCTGGCCTCCCCTAAAGGTACTGCTTGAATGCCATTTTCTTAAAAACACAAAGCACTTCCAACATTAATTTGAAGACTTCCTAAATAAACAGGGGAAAAGTGTTTAGTATTGTCATTGAATTTTACGTTACAGTAACCATAGTGAATGTGCTACCTGATTTTTAATCACTGTAAATAAAACATACATGTTTTCTTAATCAGTTTATTTCATTATAACTACCTCTTAGTGTTTTTTCAGTTTTGTTTCAATTTGTCAACTTTAAAACATTTTGCTTATACGATTCTTTTATTAAAACGGACAAAACTCAGCCCCAATTAGTCTGCTATAATAAAGTTCTACTGTATATTTAAATGGGCTGAAATAACTACAGTATTCAAAAAAAAGTGATTCACTTATATTCTATTGACATAGAATATTTTACATAGAATTTTACGTTTTCTTGTTCTCATGTAAATATAGAAACTTTTTGTCACCTAATTTTTTTCTAAGGAGATGGTTTCTGTACCAAAAATTATATACAAAATAAAATTTTAATTAAAAATTTACATAAATCATTACATAAACATTTTTGTTTGCTTCTATTAGAAGAACTTTATGTAAACAAATTGTTGTTTTCTGGCTGTATTAAATGCTAGAAATTATGATGAAAACAATATATTATAAGGCTGATTTTATAATTTTTACAAAATATTCTACTACCAATCCAAAGTAACTTTCATTAAAAAAAATACGCCCTTTTACACAGCCTTCAAGCTAAGGACTTGAATATTTGAAATTTATTTTCTTTATGTCCCCATAGCAGTTCCATTACAACTGCAGAATGACGTGCCAGTAGTGTTGCTAGTACAAAAAATACATGGCAGATAATGAACTTATAAAATCTGTTAATATTTTAGATATCATACATCCATTTGCTCAAATGAAAACATACATACAAAGTTATGAATAAATACACTATTTTTCAGGATCTCACTTTGTAATTTTACTGTCTGAAGATTTGTCCTATCAAGTTTTACGTTTGGTGTCATTTTTTAATTTTGTATCCCTGAGAAACAGAGTACAGTACAGAATCTTTAGTGTGGGACAGTGAAGGATAGACGGATAAGTTGGTATATATAATTTTTAAAGGATATGCAAATAGGTTATGTAAGAAAAACAGGACAATACTGATTAGAAATGTATTTAAATTGATACACAATAGCAACAGGGTAGTAACAAAACAAAACTTTAAATTCGCAAGCTTCAGTGGAAGCTAGTGAAAGTAACCTAAATATATCAGCTACTATAATATAAATTACATATATGCACCTTAAACAACATCAAAAAATCACCAAGTTAAATATAACGTAAATTTGTTCATTTTCACAAACACAACTTTCTTTTATAGTCATTCATACATATACTCTCACAACAATAACAAACATTCCTGCGAACACTCATAAATATCATTTAAATATATAACTTATAAAAACAAGTTAAAGAAGCTTGCACGATTGGAGCTGAGAACAAACTTCATAATATCCCTGTCATAAATTTTTTTGAAATTTCTCAGTAACTAGTAATAAACATTTTTCATAAGGCTGAATTAACTATTGCTCTTTTGCAACAATTTTTTTCACAAAATTGTTACAATAGCAAACAATACAGTGTGACTAGTTTGATAAAGTTTGTGCCCTTGTTTTGGTAACAATAAGTCTTCTTTGGCATAAAGTTAAATAATTAAATTAACAGCTTTATTAAACTCATGATACAACCAATAACAAAACAACAAAAGTTTGCTTGCAATTTTCTTATAAACTAAACATGAGTTTATAAATAAACACAACATATTAGGCCTAAGAAATTAAACACAACCATTGCTCTATCACCAGTTCTAGTTATATCAAGTGATTTTAGGTAAACAATTTTACTCTAAACTTTATTAATCAATAAGTCCAGAGTTAATGTTTATAATAAATGATTGAATACAATCCCTAATTCTTTACTTTTCCTGAGTAAAATACATTTAAAAGTTTAAAAAACCCATTTGCCTAGCTGAAAATAAGATGCATGTAACTTAAACTTGACAGTAACACAACTAAATTTGAAATTTTGGTACTAAACAACTCTATAAAAATACTGGATTTATTCCATCATATTTATATTTATTACTTTATAGAATGAAAATTAGTTTTTGTAATTATGACAAAATATACACCAAAAATTTTGAAACAACCTCATTATTTTCAAAACATTACCCGACTTTTTTATTTCAAATTGGAATCCTCCTCAGCAGGTAAAAGTTTCATTTGATATCTGTTTAATTTATATACTTAAAACAACAACCAACACAAATTACAAAAACACTGACATTACATTATAAAATAAAAAGTATAATGTTTTGTTGAAACCAATTAAAACATGGAATGTTTTGGCCAAAATGCCAAACCCTTGCATAGAAAATCTAATTACAAGTGAAGAGGTATAAATGAAATGATTTATATTTTTTTTAAACAAAAAGTGTACTAATAAAATTATTAATCTGAATTTTTCCCAAATGCTTATGATTCAACCATAGATAAAATTTAAAGTTTTGTTTATGGTACACAACTTATAAAAGTTGTCTTGTTTATGGCCAAGAGAATATAAAACATAACAAAAAAGATACGTGTTTGACAAATATTATTGGATCAATTTTTTACTCAGGGACAGTATTTATGATCAAGAGACATTTTTATATAGCAACTTCAACTTGACATTTTTTATTTGAATTTTGTAACACTTAGTTTTATTTTAAATGTAGTAGCAGTATTTATCATATTTTGTGACAGTTGATTTGAATGTGTAAATGTATATGTTTGATAGGTAATATACAATTTTTACTGTTTAAAGAGACAATCCCAATTTGAAATCAGAACTCAGAGTAATGTTTTAAAAATAATTAGAGATTGTTTCAAATTGTTTGGTCTATAAAAAACAAATAAATCTTTAAATATAGAAATAAAAGATAGTTATTAGTTATTTATTATTATTAAAATTTATCATTTTTTTAATAGAAAAACTATTTTTTACAGAATCAAAAAATAACAGACCTTATACATCTCAGTTCAAAACATCTCAGCAGAACAATCAAAGTTTTTGTTCACTTATATAATAATAGAATTATGTAATATAATAATCCTAAACTGAAAGACAGTCTTTGATTTCAAACATACATATCTTTACCAAAGTTTATTTAAAACCAAATCAACTAAATAGCACAATTTAAATGTTCTTTTTTTAAAAAAAAGGACACTTTTTATAACTATTCAAACACAATTAATAACCATTCATATTACATAGTTCTTGATTTAAAATTACACAAAATTAAAAAATTAATTTATTAAAAACAGGTTTTTGTACTCAAAATGTTAGCATAATTATAAGACATATTAACAAAGGTAAATAAAATAAATGTCTATAGATGAACAGGTTTACTGTGCTTCTGTTTGTCATTAAAAAATAAAGATCAAAAACTTAAAAATTAAAATAAGTATTGTTAGTGTCTGGAATTAATCTTTAAATTTGTTACACCCCTACTCTCTTGGATTGAATAAATCTGATAAATTTACAAGGTATGAAATTCAAGCAGTTATGCTAAACTTTTAGTTGTATTTTTCGTTTATATTATTTACCTAATTTTTTAAAATTATTCTCTTTTTATTATGATTTCTTCTAAAACACTAATAAATTTCAAACATTTAAAAAGGCACAACATATGCTATTTATCATTATTACAAAAACATTTCCAGTAAGTGCCTATGTTGGCAACAACAATAGAAAAATAACTAAATTGAGTAAAAAATTAGTAATAATAACTTTTATAGACGAGAATTAAAATAAAATGATTATTTATAGTTGGAACGCCAATATGTTATTATTTATACTTTTACGAAGTTTTGTCTGGAAAATCTTTTTAACTTTGTAAAAATAACTTTACCAATGCTTAATATCACAGCAACACTAGGAGTGCTGCGATGCATACAGTTAGCAACAGCAAAGATAAACAGGTTACATAAATTTGCAAGATAATATTTTGCTTGGTTGCTGTACTAAACAATGTGACATTTGTTCTGTAATTTTTATTGCAAATACGAGTAAATGTGATTTTCAATATCAAGTGAAATTTAATGTCTATAAGGAAAATTATTATGCAAATCGTTTGAAATGGTGAGACTAGCACCAAGCGATTTGGCTTCAAATTAAATTTTAAAAAACAAGGAGAGGAGTCATTGTCAAAATGAAAAATTCATTTAATTGTTATTAAAATACATTCATTTTACCACTATTTAACTGATCATAAAATAGCTGAGAAATGTTTTTATACATTTTGCTAGATGAGAGTTTTTTCTAAAAATGGGTTAAGAGTCCTTACACACCTCAGAGAGGATAAATTACAACCAGAATTTTTACTAACAAATGAAAAGTGAATTTATTTTGTTTGATAATTTCAATTGATTTTCTTGATAGAATAAAAGTATTGGAATTGAAGTAAAAATGTCATAAGTATTAATTACAAGCTGATACAACCTATTTATTTCAAAGTACTTTATTTACAAAGATCGGCCAATTTTTTTTGAAACCTTCTATAAATGTTTGTATAAAACTATTCCATATTTAACCCTTAGTCCTGCATATAAAATAGACTGTTTACCACTATTGTGGAATAAGTCTGAAAAATTAAATTTTTTATTTGTTTAAACATTTATTTAAGTTTAAGTTCTTAGTGCACATGAAAAAAATGAGAAACAATATTTTTCAGTGTTTTATATACTTTGACACCCTATCAAGGTTGAAAATATTTTTTGGAGAGTATGAGAAATAAGGAAGCATTTATTTGGTTCTAACATGGGGTTAGATACACAAGTTTTACAATCGTAACAACAACGTAATAAATTCAAAAAACACGAAATGCAAAAACAAAGTCACAGCATGCTAAGGTGATAGCGAGTGTCTAATGGGTTCTGAGAATTCAAGTCAAACGCCTATATACATACTCCATAAAAGCTGCCTGTTGTTATGATAATAAAATGCTGATGAATAGCAAGTGGACCAATATGATAAATACAGTGTAAAAATCAGTTTATAACATGTCAGCATTATACTGCAATTTAATTGATTTTTTTATCAAACTGTAGTAGGGTAAAAATGTCGGACTTGTAAGTATGAGATATCGCATTACAATAATTTGCTGAAAATCTGACTTATCAAGATATTCCATCATACGTGTATTCAAGAAAACAAAATAAATAATTTATCACTATTTACACAATTGTCAAAATTATCCAATAAAATGTTTTTGTTATTGAGTTTGGCGTTGCTTATTACATAAAAAGTTCATTATCAATTATGTATTAGTAAAGTCATGAATAAATTTCACAGATTTTTCCAAAAGAGTTGGAAAGTTATTTTGTTCATACACTAATCACATAGTTAATCATTTTACTAATCTTTTATATTACCAAAAGTAATACTCGCAAACATCACTCAAAAATTCTTTTAGAATTACATTTAACAATTATTTAATAGTAAAAGCTGAGCACACATTTTGCAAAGAACAAACAAACACATCATAGTTTACATGAACTAAACAAAACCGTTTAACCAGGGTTGTTAAAAGATGGGAGAAATATATTATAGCATTTTATAGCTATATATGTGCACTGTTTATATTAAATCTAATTTTGCACAACCAATAAAAATAAAATAAACAAATAACATTGTTGACAGTGAGAACTATTCAACACCTGTTTTCTGCATAAACTCTTGATTACTTTAAATAGTTATTTAAAAACATCTTTTTTATTTGGCATTAATAAAACAAAATACAGAATTTGAAAAGTAGGCAAACTAATAAAATAATATACTGATTGTAGACTAATCACTGACTAGGTCAACATAGTTCCTGAAAACATGTTCTGATTAAAGAATTGTATTGAGAAAAGTTGTATATTTCTTGTATTATACTAAAGGTTACTACTAAAGAATTTAGTTAGAACAGCAAACCAAAAAAGATTGTATATTTCTCAAAAACTGCTAATTTGTTTTCATCTCAGGTAAGTCAGAATAACCAAACTGTTATCACCAAAAAACTCATGCAAGGTTTAAGACCCTGTATACTAACATGACAATTTCTAAACTACTTTAAAATGTTATATATTTCTACTATGTGTAGCAGCACATGGCAACACTGTGTTGGGTGGGGCAAAAATTTTCTCTTGATGTGAATACTAATTAATGTGACTAATTTATTTAACTATTTGATTTTTTTTTAACAGCATCTCTCATGATTCCTTATGAAGTGTATGTTTATGCACAGCATTCTAGCATTTTTCTTTACTCTATAGCTCAACGTCTCTCTTCGAAATAAATCTAAAATTATGAATCATGTTTTAGATAATATGCCAGAAATTAAAAATTTTTTTGTCAAATTCCTGTCATAGAGAATTAAAAGAGAAACATAATGCTACAAAGAATTAATTATTTTATTCAAAATAAAATGATTTGGCGAAGCTGCAGAAGAAACATTTACTTGCACACAATTTAAATGATTAGTTCGTAGTATTCTATCAAAAATGTTTTGCTTTTACAGCTACCTCGTTTGGTTTATAAATAAATATAATGCATTATAAATCGATTTTCAACAAATTTTTATATTAGCTAAGTTTCTATTATAATAAAAAACATTTTTTGACTGTGAGGGCACTTTTACAATAGAAAAAAAATGCACTTATAATATTTTTTTAAACACCAGTTCTGAGGCAAAATCTATTTAGTATAAATTATTATTAGTTATATATACCCACAAAATTAATATTATAAATACTGATCCACAATCACGTTATATATAAAAATTAAATATTAAAGAAAACAAATTCTCATTACGATACTAAAAACTGAATTTGGCTAAAATAAGAACACAACAAAAAACACACTTTGTAAATATATTTCACATAATATTAACACAAGTTCAGTGATGTCAGTTTTTAGCTTGAATCATTGTTTTAAATGAGCCACAACTATTTAACATCTACATGCTGTGGTAAGTTCCAGTATAAAAACGGAAGTCCTTGGACATTGGAGAATAATACATTAGATAAAAAAAATCAATCACACAAAAATTCCAAGAAAAAATGTTCTTGACTATTTAATAATAAAAATTTACTTGATTAACTTTACAAATTTTAAATGTTACAGATTCAACTAGTTTCAACATGTTTAAAGTAAAATATTTGTTTTAAACAAAGTCCTTACAAAATATAGTGTTAAAATACACAAACTTCATCAAATTTCACATCCAATAGTACTGATAATTTAACACTTTAGCTGTCACATCGGGCCAATGGCCAGTAGACCGAACCGTATACCTTCGGGCCTCTACATTCTTCTCTACTAACGTTTTATGTTTATACATAATATGCAACCAGTGTTGTTACTTTTGGAAAAATAAATGCACAGTATTAAACAACAAGCTTTACACTACTTACAGATATAACTCGATGATTTCTGTTAGATAAATGCCAATGGTATTATAAACATGATGTTATTTTAGGAGCTTTTCCTTGGGATTTACACATATTCCCCGACACAAACATTTCCTAACAATTTTAGTGAAGTTGAGTTGATAATTCTAATCAAACAAAATTGGTTCATTGAAAGTTTATCTTTATATACTTTCATAATAAAATGAATCATTTTTAATGACATATTATATTGATTTTCACTATTGTTTTCAAAATTTCACAAAACCTAAAACATAAGTCAGAAATATTGACCAAATATTTAGTTGTATAATAAATCTTACAAAAACTGTCTTGGTTCAAGTGAATTACAAATATTGATACACTTAGATAAACTCATTCATACTAGGAAGTAAATTATAAAGTAAACTCCTTAAAAAGTAAATTATTAGGTTTCAAAACTTTTCCTTGTTGTGAATCTTGTATAGTATTTATCAGATTTGAAGCATTACTTTTCAGACAGAATATGTTTACACTTCCCTTCCATATACAAAATATTTATACTCACAAATCTATCACATGTGACATGTTTACATCTCTTACTGATAAGTGAAAAAACACTTTACTCCCCAGTCTCAGCTTATTGTGTTGGTAAATGGAACATGAATTTGTGGTTTTGTTGTTTATTGTTTACACACAAAACACAAAAAATATTAAGATAGTGTTGCAGAGATAATACAATGTAAGTGCCAATATTGGCCCAATGGAGTTTATTTAGGTATCATTTACGCGATAAAAAAACTATGCCAGGTCAATTGGCACTAAGTGTTTTTATATATATTATGATAAGATACTTATTTTCCTACTTGGATATGATAAGGGAACAAAAAATAAGTACACATTATTCAAAAATAGGCTAAAAACAATTCGGCAATTCTCTGGGAAAACGCCGATATTGTAGTCGGCAGCTAAAGTGTTAAAGTTCAGTCTAACTCAAATTAATATGAATTAAAACAAATACCAAAATTTTATGTTTAATGGTTGCAGTGTAAAACTTTCATCACAAACTGAACCTTTGATAGCACAAGGTGATTGGTACCACTAGATACATTTTTTTTTTACTTCAAAGGGTAAGTGGAATCACAGATTTTATTAATGCAAGTGATGTTATTTAATAAATGCAGCAATATTTTATAATGTAGCCTATATTCAAAAATGTTTTGTTAAATTAACCCTTCACCGCATATTTTTTTCAAGTGTAAAAATAAAAACAACACAGATTATTATGTAATATACCAGTATGTGTCCTAAGAAACCCACTATGAAGTATAGGGTTAAACATATTTAATCTGTGCAATTTTGGAAGTCCATATAAATTTGATCCCAATTTTATCTTTACATAATTAGGTTAGGTTAGGTTTTCTGTTCTAATTAGTGTTTACATTTTCCTTAATTATATTTTTATAACTATGTAAACAAAGTTTTAAATCTTGATTCTACTGCACCGAAACATAATTGCTCTTTAAATTCACCTGAAAAACTATTATAATAACTTAACATGAATTACCAATGTTAGAAATGTTACTATCCTTGCAATAACATTTATGGTCTGATTCAGAATTTAACCCTTTGATTAGCATTCACGTACCAGTATGTGAGATCGCACAACGGCCAGCAGGAGCATTTCTGTAGTTCTACCATTTCTCTCAGATTAGCATTGCCGTACGTTTACTATTTGTTTCTAGGTTAAATATTTGCAGCTATCTGGACAGTAAATACTACACAGTATACATAGTCACCATTCTTTAGTTTCCAAAGTCTATGGGGTTTTCCACGTATTTACAGATTGTTTCGAAGTTTGTGCAGTATTTCACAACAAATAGGTATTTTACAAAAAAAAAAGATTAACAGATAATTTTTAGCAAAGAAATTGTAAGTAAACTTGAGGTAAAGTCTGGATAGCATGAGAAAACTAGTAAATTAAAAATGTCTCAACAAATATTACTATAATTTAAAAAATTAAAGAAAAATCTAGAAAAAAGAAAGTGTAAAAACCTTTGAAAAATATGTTGCTCCCAGGGGCTATATCAAGGCAGGCACATGTTGCTAATCAAAGGGTTACATTAAATAATTTAACGACCGGAGCTTTTAAAAATTGATCTATTAACCATAAACTATAACATGTTATGTACGTCACTGTTATCATATAACCATCTTCAGAGGTATAACATGTGAAGATTACATACATTTATTTATTGTATTTTGCAAAGTATGAAAGAAGAGACTAAATCATACCTTAAACATTCTAAAAGTAGAAATATGTAACAACAACTATTACCAATTTATAAGGCTTTATTTATTTCAAGCAGCTTGTATTAACAAATAATTAACAAATAGAATATAAATTTGTAATTCTACAAATAATAATTTATCAAGTATAAAAACAAATTGTTAGAACTAGTTGCTTCATTAAAACTAACTGATGAATTTTCACAGCTTGTTGGTTGTTCACTGCAAACATTTCTTTTTAATGGTTTCATTAATTATAATTTACTTAAAAAATACTAAATAAATTGAGTTTTTTCTTGGAAAATTACATTTTTTTGAACACTCATTCACCAAGTATATAATATAAAAAAAGGTTTTATTAATTTTTTATTATGAACTACTTGTTTTACCAATAACAAATAAGTGAGTTCTCCTGAAAGTTTGTTCCTATTATAATATATATGTCTAGGAGAATAATTTGGTGGGATAGCGATTCATATTACACCCTGTGAAATAAAAGAATAATGAATTGAACTCAAATTGAGTTCTTACTTGTAAAGAGCTTAATTATAAAGTGTGATGCTGAACATTTTTTAAATAGTCTATACTTTCAGACAAGGTCATCTCATTCTTTCTTTGGTTATATCTTTAATAAAAAAAACCTTCCACTGGTTACTAGAAAGGTGTGATAGTCCAGTCAAATCTTGTAATAAAGTACAGGTCGTCAAAGTTATGTTAGCGTGGACCGCAGAGACGGATTTGGTAGATACGATGGTGGGGAGAAATAGTAGTGCGGTAGTGGAGAGGGATTTTACAGTTGACTCGCTGCAATGCACAACACAGCAAATAGTACCGTTATCGTTTTAGTTTATAAGACAATGTTTATGTGTTTAGTGTACCGACCAAAACAGTATTTTTCAATACTAAATATGCCTCAACCGAAGACAACAAGTCTGTTCGGCAAAGGAGTGGCGCTCAGAAGCCAACTAAATGCATTATTATTAATGTATTTAACAACATATCTTCTGAAAATTCCAACATGTCTTGCTCGGTAATTCAAGACCGCGTAGCAAACCTTTGTGAAATATCAGTTCATAGATTAAGGAAATTATTGACGGAGGAAAAACAACTAGCAGAAAACAAAACATTCAGTTCACCAGGTAAAATTCGTCCAAGAAAAATTAAAAAAGTCAACATCAATGATTTTCAAAAATGTGCATTACGAAAAATAGTTCTTAATTTTCATACGACTCATCACGCGCTCCCAACATTGAAGAATGTGCTAAGAGTTTTAAAGCTTGAATATCCGGAGTTAGAATTTAATTTCACTCATGAAACTTTACGCAAAGTTTTGAGATCCATGGGATTTAAATGGAAAAAAACTGAAAATAAAAGAAGGGTTATGACCGAAAAACATGACCTCCGCTTTAAAAGAGTATGCTATGCTTTAAAGAGTATTTAAATAAAATTTGACAGTATAGTATATATTTCGACGGAAAATAGGCATATAATGTTTGCAGATGAGTCTTATATTCATTCGACGCATACCGCGAATTTAGCATGGACTAATGAATCTCTTAATGTTTACAAAAAAAATATTTTAAAGGGATCAAGACTAATCATAGTCCACGCTGGCAGTGAAACAGGAGGTGTGGAAAATGCTCTTTTGGTCTTTAGAGCAGGCCAGAAACAGGAGACTATCACAACGACATGAATGCGGAAAACTATGAGAAATGGATTGAAAATCAGCTAATCAGAAATCTCCCAAAACAAATCTATTCTTATGGTAGATAACGCTCCTTATCATAATAAATTAACGGCTGTTACTCCAAATTCAAACAGCAGAAAGTTAATATTGATGACATGGTTAAAAGAAAAAACATTCCATGTTCTGAAGTTGAATGTTGAAATGTGAACTGTATGAGTTAGTTAAAATGAACAAGTCACGCCACGAGGAGTATTATTTCGATCGCTTATTGGAACGTGAAGGTCATAAAGTATTGAGTCTGCCACCTTACCACCCAGACTTGAATCCTATGGAATTAATTTGGGAGAAAATAAAAAATGAGATTGCTATAGAAAACGTTACGAATGACATTCGTAATGTGAAAACAATGGTTGAACAGAAGTTAAGCGAAATGGGTACGGATTTTTCAAAAAAAATGTTGCGATCATGTATTAAAAATAGGAAATGAATATTACGAGACAGACAGAGCTATGGACATGCAGTTAGAAAGTATAATAATTACAAATGACAATGATTATAGTAGTGATGGAAAATCTGAGTGTGACAGTGAAGAATCTGACGCAGATGACATTGAGCCATTATAAATAAAATTATGAGTTACAAGTTATCTATTAAACCGTTGTAGCCAATACTGTAACCAAAATATATTTAGTGAATTTTCTGGTTTCTCCGTGCTGTAGGTTTATATGGTCTAGGCCTATGGATGCCTCTTTTTCCTAAAATAACGACCTCCAACAGGGTGGAAGGATTGACGTATCCTTGGGGGCTTTTCACTAATGTCCACCGACCTACCACAGATAATAAAATAGTCGACCGTAATAGCTAATATCCCTTCTTTATGTCAGCTGGAGTAGAACGAGCCAAAGCACGCATGCGCAAACGTAAGCATCTAACATGAGTCCTCCCTTCTACAGCCGGCCGTACTCCCCACTCACTTCTCCTACATGCGCGAACTACGCTTACAAAACTTTAACAGCCTGTACAAGATTTTGGATGACTTGTTCTTTAAGTATACCTGAAGACTTTAGTCATTTATATGACTACTCTATTATCTAAGTGCTTACATAATGAATACCTAACAAATTTTCTTTTACATCCATTAAAAAAAATATAAAGTGACAAAGTCAGAAATTATTTAATCAAAACAACAAAAGTCAAGAGAAAATCAGAAATTTTGTTAGGAACATAGAAATAATAATTTCTCTTGAATAAATAAATGTTCCAAAATTTTAGAAGTAACAACACACCAAATTAATAAGGAAATTTCCAATAGTATAAACAAGAAGGTATGGTACAAATGCTCATAGGATTACTTAAATCTAAGTACATAAATAATTTACCATAACTATTATTTGTGTGTGTATTTTCTAAGCACTATTTTGTTTTATCTGAGAAAAAATTACTATCATGCAATATCATCTCAATGAGTCTTTGTCACATTTAGCTTTAGACAACATCTTTAATTAGAATATATTACAAAAAAAAATCTTATATTTAACCACTTTAAGAGCACTGGGGATAATATTAGTGAAAACTGAAATATAAATTATTCATTGTATAAAAAATTATGTACTACTTGACTGGACTATATATATTGTCTGGAAAACTGACTGAAAGAGTTTGACCACCAGTTGGACTTTTTCAAAAGTTTAAAATCTGTAACTTTTCTTAAACTTCTTATTTGTCTATGACTGACAATATTTTTAAACACTGGCAAAGGTACAACCATAACAAAACTTAAGTAACTAAACAAAATCACCGGGTGTCTTACAAAATGTTCAATAAAAAAAATAATAAATGAATAACAGTATTTTTACATTCATAAAATGGACAATATTTTTGTTCAGAGGTCATGGTCAAACTAAGTCAGTGATAATCAATCTCCTTAAAAAAATGTTTATAAATAATACAGCCCACAGAGTCATGCTATTATTTCCATATATGTATATGTAATGTAGTGTAGCTCTATTTTAACTTATAAGTGTCAATAAATAAAAGTGCATTTTGTTATAAATAGAAATGATGAGTATTGTGACATTTATGAGAATTACCAAAAACCTCCTGAAGACTGCCCTCCTGGAGGATACTTGACACGGATGCGAGATCGGTGGCCACTGTCATCTAATTCCTCTGCAAAACAATAACCAATATCTTACATTCATTTTAAACAAAGACCATCTTGTTAAAGATTAAAGTTTGATGTAAATATGTCTAAATGTAAAGCATTTTGAATAGACGAGTTGCTGCAGGTTGTATTGTTGGGAATATACTGGTCCTAAAGTATATTGATATTATTTAGGTTTATAGTTTTACCAATGTCCTTTGTAATTTGTACTTTATGTTAGCCTGAATTTATTTTACAATAATCTATGGTAAAACAGTTAATACTGTTAGAATAATAGGGACTTCATTACTTCATAGAAATATTTAACCTCTATCCATATTTTTTACAATAAATACTCCTTTTTTCAAATGGTAAACCTGTTATTATCAGCGTATTGTCGGACATTTCAATATAATCCTGAAAAATTGTCCAGCCTTTGTTTATTGTTTAGTTTCCAATAACTAAATATATTTTTGTTAACTCAAATGCACAATTCCTTTAACATAAATAAATGAAATCTCTAAACCAGAAATAACTTTTTTCTTTTATTTAAAACCTTATGTACATTTCGATTGCATAACAATCATCCTCAGAGGTAATTTACAATAAAAATACTAGTATAATAATAGTATTTTTATTGTAAATTACCTCTGAGGATGATTGCTATGCAATCAAAATGTACATAAGGTTTTAAATAAAAGAAAAAGGTTATTTGTGGTTTAGAGGTTTCATTTATTTTGTTAAACATTACGACACAGTTGTTTTATACACAATTCCTGTTTAAGACTCAAAACAAGAAATGTGACCAATTACAATTACCACAGCTACTGTTAAAAACAAAATTATTTGCTTACTATATTTTTTTATAAGAGTATTTCATTTGTCACAGGCAAAACCACAAATTAATGTCCTGATATCTGACAGCTTCAAGTTATGTAAAGTTCTACATTATCATCCAAAACAACACTCAAAATGTTTTTAGATCAGACTGAAATTATTTCATAGGATGAAAATTTTGTATCACCCTATGTGAGAAAACAGTCAAAAGTTTTTATATAGCTTATATATAATATAAAATAGACACATGCTGAAAATTTTACACACATCCCACCAATAGCAGTAATTAAATTTACCAGAAATGGAGAAGGTAGAATCTTGCAGATTTCGTTGCCCTTCCTGGCGCATTCCTTTCCCTGTTGTGAAAGGTGATTCCGTATCTCCAAAGCTTGCGCAGCTAAAAGCAGGCGAAGGTGGACGCTTTGTATTCTCATCACATCCATTCACTCCATCAACCAGGTCAGCTTCTTTTACACCGTTTTCAGTTGAAGATTCTGCGTTTATTACTCCCTGTTTAAATATCAGTATGTTAAAAACAGTAACAACTAATTACATTCAATATAAACTATTTATTTAGAACAAACCCTGTCTAAAATCAAACTCCATTTTCTTATCACTTTTGTGTTATTACTGTTAATTAAGGTTTTTAAAAACTATTGACAAAACTGATTGCATTATTACTCTGCAAGTATCCTTGCACTTTTATATTCACTGTTATACTGGTTCACCGATGAAATGGTTTTATTAAAACTAAGAATATCTTGTTAGTACAGAAAAAAGAAAGAATTCAACCCAAAAGTCATACTCACCACACTGAATTAACATTGATAAATTCATCACATTCTGATATATTTTACAACAAAATTTAATTCAGTCTACCCTGTATTTATTAAAAATTTGTTTACACGACTGACTTGCTATAATAACAATGGGTCGATTCCAAAATTTCACCGATACCGATACCAAGAAATCGATTACCAATTCTTGATTCCAAATACCAACCCAATAGAAAAAGGAAAATGTTATTTTTTACAATATTTTAAGAGAGATTACGTTTACAAAGAGTTATTATAATGTCGGTGTTACAACCATGATTATGCACTAACGCCATATAATGTTAGAGCGACAACGGATATTTTACTGCCTGTTGTGTAAACACGTCATTATGTTAGAGCACCGATGGATATTTTACCGTCCGACGTGTTAACACTACATCAAGTTAGAGCAGCGACAAATATTTTACTGCCGAATGTGTAAATACAATATTATGTTGGAACTGCGAAGGATATTTAATCGCTCAATGTGTATACGCACCATTATGTTACAACGACAACGGATTTTTTATCGCCCAATGTGTAAGCTCTACATTATGTTAAAACGGTGATGGATATTTTACCACTCAATGTGTAAACGCAACATAATTTTAGAGGGGCGACGGATATTTAACCGCCCTATATGTAAAAGCGGCGATGGATATTTTACTGCCTGATGTATAAACTCAACATTATATTAGAGGGACGACAAATATTTACCGTCGAATGTAAAACGCCAGCTGCGCTCAAATCGAGGTATTTTAAATCGACTCTTGCAATTGATTCTCAATTCCAATTCTAGTTTCCAGGTTCGGTGGAATTGAGTTTTGGAATCGAGAATCGACCCATCACTATTCACAACAGGAGGGAGTGGATGTTGTAGATAAAATGTGCACTACCTACTCTGTTGCAAGGGAAACAAGAACGATGCCCCTTAGTGCTTCATCACATTCTGAATGTGGTTGGTATAAACTTGTTAGTGATGTATGTATAGAAAAAAAAATTTTAGAATAGTGAGAAGGAAGTGAATTAAAGAGCTTGCATGGGAGCTTATTTCTCCCTTTATGAGATCTTGACCTCAAATCAACAATCTTTCTAAAGTCATCAGAACCAACATTGCTAACAAAATGAAAGAAGATGGAGTGAATGAGAGGGGAAAGAAGATGGAGTGAATGAGAGGGGAAAGAAGTAGAAGAGACTGAACTTGGCCAAGAAAACGAAAACGCTGCGGTCTCTGTGATATAACTGGAAATAAGTCCTACTAGAAATGTGTTTTGTGCAATGTAACATTATGTGGTAAGCATGCTAAACTGACCTGCTTGAAATAGGTAAAAATTAAGTAATTTTACATTAGGTTCAAGGTACACTACATTCATGTTTTAGTTATTTTCATTTAATCTTCATTAAATTGTAGTGAAAAAGTAATATATTTTCAATGAAGGGTTTCATTAAAAGTTGAAATAAGATTTTTTTAGAATAAGTATATGGTTTATACATGTTGAAGTCTAATTTATGCTTTTATAAAACCATTAAAAGAGTATTATCTTTAGGATTTGTATTTTAGTATATTTTTCGCAGTCATATTATTCATGTTTGTAAGAAACTACATAATTTTGGTGTTCTCATTATTAATTTACTTTACACTAAAATAGAGATGTAGTTATTAAAATTCATGTTTTTATTCAAGTCCCTATACATCCTATACTATGATAAAATAAATAAAATATAAAAGAATTTCCATTTAATACTTAAAATAACATTTTTTAAATGCGGGTCACTATGACCCACAGCAACTGGAATCACTGCACAGTAGATAAAACTGTTGTAGGGCTAGTTATAATTACATCAAAAAACGTCTAAGTATAAATATATGTCTTAAGAACTATTCCTCACTGAAACTGAACACTTGCCTCTGCATTTGGATAAATGAATGGTGCAAATGCAGGTGTTTCGATAAATCGTCCAAATCCTTGAACAGCTTTTAGTTCACCTTCATCTACACAAACTCGGCCATTTACAATAACATATTCAGGAACTCCATGGCATTCCATTCCCTGTATCACAAGAAATTTTTCAGGAAACAATTTTTCATTTTTTGTTAGTTATAAAGTTAACAAAAATTGTGTATATATCAAAGAGTATATCTTTCAACAGTATACTTTACACAATCTAGGGGTACAATTTATAAATTAAATAAACTTTAAAAACGTCTATCAAGTTATAGAATCCGGGACTTGGAATTATAACCCTATAACAGGCAACTACATATTTTCTTAAAGATATTTAACCTTAGATCTGCAACTAATGCTATTAATAGTTAGTTCTAAGCATATTTTCACCACTAAGATAATGTTGGCTATAACCAAACAAATATTCTACATTCTTAGTAAGAAATATGTATTTTACGATATTCTATGAAAAAATTAGGATATTTGTATTGTTTTATATTTTCATTATAATTCATACAATTTGTCAACTACTTTTCATACAATTTGTGAAAGCTGACATATATACGTCATAACTTTGTTCACTTTTTAATAGATTATGAGTAGAGAAAATAATAAAAAGGTATGCAATTATTAAAGTCATTTTGTGATTTTTTTAAATTTAATTTTTAAGATAAAATTTTGATGTTTATACAAAAAACAGATAAAAATATATTTATGACAAAAAATTATGTTTTAAAATGTATATTTTTTTAACTATTCAAAACCTATTTTTTGTACTTTACTGCCTATTGGTTTTTTACTAAATATTATATAGTAGGCGCTCGCTAATCGGACATTCAAAAATTTGACATTTCCAGTAATCAGATATTTATTTAGAACACTTTTTGTGCGGGAATGGTCGCTCTATAGTCAGGCAGTTTTGAAGGGCACCTGCTCGCTAATTGGATAAAAGCCAATTCATTGCCCTCCACCTCTACTACTCCTGTTGTTTGGCACTACTAATGATAGGTTATTACTAGGCACTGTTAGTTAGTCTTAGCGAAGTGTACAATCATAATCTTAACAGTTAAGTGATTGTCAGTGTGTATAGTGTGAATGGAAGTTTATGTAAATAAAAGTAATATAATGTATAATTAAAGTAGGTGTTAGTGAAGTGTCAATGTTTAAACAAAAGCTCAAGACTCTAGCCCTAACTGTCAAAACAGAGATTTTAAGAAAGTTGGGAAAGGAAGAGAAGGTTGTTAAGATAGTTCGAATACATAATATGCCGTGCACTATCATCTACTCGATCTAGAGTAACAGAAGGAACATTGAGAGGTTTGTAAAAGATGCTGAAGGTGGTTTTTCTTTACACCAAACTGTGAAATCATGTGAATCTTCTAAGAAGGAAGAAGCACGTTACTCTTGATTTATAAAGAATATCCTCGTCACACCCCCATTAATGCTGAACTGTTAAAAAATCATCTTAAATTTTGTATAACAAAATGAATGGAAAAGATGATTTTAAAGCAAGTGATGGTTGATTTACAAAATTTAAACTGTGGTATGGTATTTGTCTGTTGACTATGACCGGAGAAAATCCAGCTGTAGACAATTTGTTAAACCTTTTCTAGAGCATTTAGATAGATTAAGTCTTAAAGGTGACTAGGTGTACAATGCAGATGAAAGCTGATTGTTTTAGAAATTATTGCCACAAAAAAGTTATGTTCATCAGAATGAAGCTTGTGTACCTGATTTTCAAGTTCCAAAAGACCGAATAACCATTTTATCCTGCTCAAATGCCACTGGAACATACAAATTGAAACTTTTGGTTCTTAGTAAGACTAAAACATCTTCTTGATAAGGACCAAAACGTAAAAGAAAGTTTGAAAAAGAGGTAGAAAAAAAGATTTTGCCTGAGGCTGTTAGATCTGCTAATGGCATTAAATTTTCTAGGTAAAAAAATCCTACCATTCTTCAGTTGAGTCCAGTGAAAGCCATAACTTCTTCCATGATGATCTTATTGCTGATTGAGAGACAGTATTCCAGGCCGCTGCAACCATGAATTCTTTGATTGATTTCAAAGTCACAGTGATGTCTTCATTACTTAATATCACTTTGAAATCAATCAACTTGAAAGACACAGTATTAATGGTTACACAACCCTGGGATACTGTACCTCAATCAGCAAGAAGATTGTTGTGGAAGAAGTTATGGCTTTCACTGGATTCAACTGAAGAAGGGTAAGATTTTTTTTGATCCAGAAGATTTAATGAAATTAGCAGACTTGATAAGAGTCAGAAGTAAAGCAGTCCCAAGACACTGAGCTTCAAGGAGTCGACATTCAAGATTGCTTTAACAAAAATTATGATTTTCAAAAGGCAATAACTGATGATAAAATTATATCAGAGCTAGATTCAACAAACTGAGAAGAAGCTGAAGACTCAATCGAGGTATTACCAAAGACAACTATAAAAACTGAAGATGCACTCTCTGCCATCGAAAGGTCTTTTAAATGGGGAGAATAAAACTAAAGCATCCAGCACTTTAACTGCATTATGAAAGCTAGAGTGATGTACTTGTAAAAATGTATATAGGAAATACAGTAAATGAGTTTTTTTTCATTTACAGTAAAATTAAAATGTGGGAACAGTACATACAAATCATATGTATTATTATTTTACTTAATTTTAAAAGTATGGTTTTTCAATAAATGTTCCCTATATTATATTAAACTCTATAGTCTAATCAAATTGTGTTTTTAAATGCCAGACTCTAATATTTTGGATTAGTTTCAATAGTCGGACAATTCCAGTAATCGTACAATTTAATGGTCTTAGCTTAAAAGTCCTAATATTCATAAAAAAAGTTGTTTTTTAGAATAAGGGTTCAGAACAACTTCAACATTTGCAAAATTTGGTATCATTATCCTTATATATAGTATTATTATTAGAAGAAAATAATTCAAAATTTACCTCAAAGATATTAGTGTCAACAGCCTGGTGATGTGTCTTGGCAGAAATTGTGTGCGTTTTGCGGTGATTCCAAACAACAATATCTGCATCTGAACCTACTGCTATACAACCCTAGAACAAAAACAGTATGTGATAATAGATACAATGTTTAGATCATTTTATTTTCATTGGGGAAATATTATTTCTGTCTAGTATTTTTCTAACAATTGGTTGGTATAGTAACAACTATTTCTGATTTTCAACCCATTGCGAATTAAATGATTCTCGTTCAAAATGCCCCAGCAGAGTAAGATCCATTTTAAATTCAAGGCTTCCAGCAACTGAATTGTGTTGAATAACAACTTTAATTATTTCATAAGTATTATTATAAATAATAGTTGAATAAAATAATAGTTAAATTATAATTAAAAGTTATTATTAAGTACTAATTACTTATTTAAAATTATTACTTAATAATAATTTAATAATTAAAGCATAAACAGTAATTGATTACTTGTAGTTATTATTGGCAGAAAAAATAATTATGAATTAAAATACTAAAAATAAAAAATATATAAAATAATTAATTAATTACAATATATTTATTACTTATTATCTGGTGCTTGGCGGTTGATTGTCAGGTACTCCTTATACTTATGCAACTAACTGTTCACTTTACAATTGTAAAAAACTAAAATAATGTAAAAAACATATTTATATTAGGAAAACTAAACAGTTGTTGTAACCATCAATATCACTATAACTTTAGAGTAGAATGCAGTAGTAGCACGTCATAGCGGCATACAACCAAAATGTAACTGAACAATATAAAAGTTGAATGGCAGTCGATAAGTTGTTATATGAAGCTATCAAGACGATAATTACAAATCCTATTTTATATGCCCTGTCATTCAGGGGATGGTCAAAAATATCTGTCTTAATAGTTACAGTTTTGAGAGGTAAAAAAGTAGCCAACTCATGAGAGATGATTACACATTAGGGTCAAGCAGGTTAAACATTCAAAGTAAAAAATTTGGCATTCGTATTGTCCATGGAGTGATGTAGCACAATGTTCGTTCGAATATAGGCGGATGTTCTAAATTTAGGTTACTGAAAATGCACAACGTTCTTATTCCGAAGGGAGCAGTCGAACATTCACGAGCATCGTAACGATCCTCGAGATAGTTATCAAAAGCTGTTATGAATGCCGGATGTTTAGCTTTGCTTCGAAGGCCAGTGTAATATGGAATTTGAAGCATTTGATGTTGCATTGAAAGAGATGGTTCCCCAGCTTCAACTAGAAGGCTGGAGATTGGGCTTGATCTAAAAGCACCAGTAGCAAGTCTAAGGTCAGAGTTATGTGTTGAATCAAGGAGTTTCAGAACTGTAGGTGTAGCAGATGAATAGGCTATACAGCCATAATCTATGCGCGATTTTACGACGGCATGATAGAGCATAAAGGTTTTTTCTGCCATCCAATTAGTACCACTAAGGATTCTCAATATATCCAATATCTTACTGTATCGGGTCCTCAAATCACTCACATGTGGATTCCATGAAAGTTTTTTAATCCAATAAAAGACCTAAAAATCTCACATTCCTGCGGTCTGAAACCGCATACCATCAAGATAAAGGATAAGTTCCTGGTGTTACCTGCGATGACTAAATGCTATACACTGGGTCTTCGAAGCCGAAAACTTAAAGCCCGTAGTTTTTGTTTATTCCTGCAACCTATTAATTACCATTTGAAGGGACCTTTCCACTGGCCTTGAGTTCTACAGTGACCTCATACCTCTGATTTGGTGCACGATGTGCTCACATGTCTGACTCGTAGACATTTATAACAACAGCAAGGATTCGGAACATATGGCCTGTCAGAAAGCCGTTGATAGACCATACAGATAAATTCGGGGAGAGGTGGTTTCCCGAATGTAAGTATGATTGAATTTGTTGCAACCTTTTGCCCATTTTCACTTTTCATAATACAAACAACTTCGGTTACAACCTCGGATGACAGTTCTGTTTTAATTTCATTTTCAGGGTCGTGTTAAAGGTCCCTACATGTGACGACCTCCTTTGAAGAGTTCAGAGTTCTGTGGGAGACCACCAAAACTTTAACTTGGTTAAAAAAAGAGGTCATCTTTAGCAAAGATTGAGACTGCTTTTGACTACTGGTCTCTATGAGAAGGGTACCATTCCATAATTTCCTGATGGAAGTCACGGGACCTCCTACATGTCCAGTGATAGCCTTGTTTATCAAAAATGGTGACACTTTTGATAAATCGTTTCCATCTTCTTCCGACTGAACAATTAAAAATGTTGGTGCTGCTTGAGGAGTATTTTTCAAGTACGTCCTTCTGAGCATTATCTATTTCTTAAGACGCATTCGGCAAAGCCGCACAGCACCTCTTCTCTATAAGCTGATTTGACGTTTTTATGTTTTCCATAAATATTTTTAGGCCAACTATTGTGTAGGGCGTTACGGGTGAGTCTATGAGAACGGGTATACCCATGGATCACTTTCAATCATTTCCAACTCCCAGTTCTCAGTGACCTAGCTTCCTCCTTAGCATGACTGGATGGGCATCAGTCAAAAACTCATAATACTGTGCACAGGCCCCAACACCTGTGCACCGCAAACACTTCCTGACCAAGGACCAAAGTGGTTGGCGGACCAGCAACCTCGCATATGTCTTCGGCATTTCAGCGTCCCAGTCCTGAGTTGTCAAGCTCTGGACTTTTCAGCCCCTCCAACGCGCAATGGTTCTGACCAGTCAATATCCCTAAGAGAAGATCTTAGTGTGAAGTGTGTGTGTTTTAGGTGGGTGTGTGTATGTGTGTGTGTATGTGTGTGTGTATGTGTGTATGTGTGTGTGTGTGTGTGTGTGTGTGTGTGTGTGTGTGTGTGTGTGTGTGTGTGTGTGTGTGTGTGTGTGTTTTATGTGATTGTGTGTGAGATATGTCAGTGATGTAGTGTTAGACTGGGGTACCGCTGGGACGCAAACCCCTCTTAGTAGGTGCGGCTAATCCGCACCACCCTGTGGGTAAATCGTACTTGAAATCAAACTTTAAAAATTTATTCGATTTTAAACATCAAAAATTTAATGTGTCAATGTTTTTGAATAAAAATTCAACATCTATAAATCAAACAATTAGAATTTAGAATAAGAATAAATTTCCAAAATTACAATGTATCTAAGATCTCAAAATAACAAGAATGCATGATGCAATTCAAAAAAATTATTACCGTGTGTGTTATCTTGACAAATTATACAATTTTAACATATTTCATCTGTAACAATGAATGTAAATTAATGTTAATTAGTTAGTATGCGTTTTGCACATGAATGTTCAATTATTCGTTAAGAAATTAAGACTTCAAGTAAATATATATATTATTATACACAACTGTGTTCAGAATAAAATTAAGAACAGTAATCTGAGGTTTATATGTTAAAAACTTGAAGCTTTAATTTAATAGTTCTGATAAAATGTTTTTTGTTTTTTTTTATTAAGAAAAAACAATTATATTTAGCTTTGTTGATGAAATAGCATTTTTCTGATGATGAATTATAGTCATTTTAAGCCTAAAGTAATGCTGAATAAAACTGTATGCATAAGTAGTGTTACAAAATTCTATTTGTAATATTTATTTTTAAAAATGTAAAATTATGCACAAGCATAAGACTGCCAAGAATGGTGTACCTACTATAATAGTCAGCTGCAAACTACGATTGAATGTGACATAATAGTTTATTTTGATGTAATTATTTTAAAAGAAAATCAAATTGTACTAAACACCATATTTACAAGCACACAATATAGGACTAAACATAAGTTATTGGAAAATGTCATGTAGGTCTATTCAAAATTGTGTAATTTGTTTAGGATCAGTTTATTTACATATACTCCTTTATTTGCCCACTTGAAAGACTGTGGAAAAAAATGAAGAGTTCAATGGTGACCAAATTATTGCAGCTCTATTAGAAAATTATGGTGAAGAAACTGTGAAAGAAGAATCTGATGGTGATGATGATGTATTCCTTTCAGATTTCACACGACGCCATGAGCGCTTTTGATATAGCCCTACAATACACTGAGCAGAACTCAACCTCAACATCTATAGACATTTTATAGATCAAGAAAAGAGGGTCTTTACAGCTACATCTAGAATTGCATCTGTTAAACACAAATCTGTGTTTTTTTTAAAGTAATTTTAAAGAACTGTATGCACAGGAATGTATGTATGTACTATAAATAATACAGTATGTGTTAGGCTTTTTCACTATGTGTTCTATTTATTGTAATGTTTTTATTGCAGAGGATAATATAGTAGTTTTTAAGTTTAAAGATCTTATATTACTTTTCTGCTTTTTCTGATAATATGACCATATCCCCAATCCAAAAGGTGGCGGATTACAGGGGGTTCTACTGTGCTACACATTAAATACGTACCAAACCTGATGAGAGTTTTCTAAAAGTCTTTGTCTGGATCATATCTATTCATTTGCCCACTTGGTCTTTCTTGATAAAGTTGAGAGTTTTTTTAGACCCTGCCGCTATTAAAGGACTTCAAGGATTAAAGTTTTATTTACTTAAGCACACTATTTATTAATGAGTAAAATGTTTACCATGAAGCTTCATTTGTTCTTCATGAATTTAATTAAACAATTCCATCAATTTGACTAAAAGCTAAAAACAAATTACTTGTAAAATCATAATTTGAATACTAAATAATGTGAGGTGCTGATATTGTGAATGTTAATAAGTGGCTGAGGTAGGTTTCATTTTAGCAACATAATTTAAAATATCCAAAATTTTTAAATGTTATAATTTTCATATTTAATTTTGAACTACACAATTATAACTATTTTTTTTTTTTATTAAGACTGTATTGAATAAATTATTAAATGTGTAACTAATTTATTTTTATTATAATAAATAGTACAGAAGAAAAAATATTTTATAGTGAGCTAATGTATCTGATTTAACAAAAGATATATGAATTTAACATGATAAACTAATGGCATGTATCTCTATTCAAAGGTCAACACACAAACATTTATAAAACAAACATAAAATCAAAACTCAAACTAATGGGATTTAGTTCAAATCAGTATTTTAAAAAACACAACTCATTTACCTTCCTAGGAAAAATATTAAAAAGTTTAGCAGCATTTGTACTGGTGACTGCTACAAAACATGGCGGGTCTATGATGCCTGACTGTACTCCTTTCTCCCAAATTACAGACATTCGGTCTTCTACTCCATTAACACCACAGGGAATCTTGGTAAAGTCATCTTTACCCATTGCTTTTTGTTCCGAGTTGAATGTGCAGTTATCACTTCCTGCTACTTGCAACACTCCTCTAAAAGACCGTACAAAAATGACATAACAAGCAGCTTTTAAAGGTGTTTAAATTATCTTAAATAACAAAACTAAATTCAGTAACAATTAAAACAAAACTTTAACACTAGAGTTAGAACATGCTGTGTTTTAACATTCTTAAAACTTTTATCAAGTCTGTTACAAGCGGCAACGACCAGCAGCAGCCTTCAGAAAAATGCCATTTACTGCAACATGTTGGTCACCAGAGCATGCAGGGACCTCTTGACAAGTTCTGTTCAAAGAAAATATTAAAGCAAAGTATGCTAACTTTTTAAATAAAAGGTCTGCTGAATTTTCTAGAGTAAATCTAAAAATAATATAGTAGAAGAGACAGTACTCAACACCATGTCACTGTACCTGATTCACCATTGTATTTATTAATTATTTAATGATAATTACATTATTTAATGTAATCCTCAGTTATTTTAATTTTGTTAATTTGTTATCAAATTATTAATTTTATATAAAAATATTTCTATCATATATAACAGTGTATTTCATTACATCTGATTAAATTAGCTAACTAATTTAGTTCCAATTAACTGGTTAAATTAGTTAGCAGTAGAGTCTTATTATTTTAGAAACATCTGTAAATTGGTTAGAATCTCTGAAGATGGGTTAACGTGTATTTGAAATGTACATAAGGTAATGATTTACAATTAATAAATTTAATTTCTCGTTGTGAATTTTAGGTTATTATTGTGATTAATTAATTTTCCACAGTTGTTCAAGATAATAGCTCTCCGAGTGCCACTGCGTCTACACATCTGATGATATAAAAAGTGCAAAATTGCTGGGGATGGCCCAGTAGATGATCCGTAATTATTACTTAGATTTTTTGATTCACGACATCTTGACGTTTCAAACCAGCAAATGACAGGTGCCAGTTTTCTATTTTTTCCTGATTCGGAGTTCTTGCATTTCTTTCCCCACACCAGACAAAACAATGATTTGTCAGGTTACAGTGACCCATTCCGGATGATTGGTTTAGTTGTACTATTTATAAGCTGTAGTTGTTATTGAAAGCGGTTTTCCACTATACCATAATTATACACACATAAATATTAATAACATACCTGTTTATTATCTATTATTTATTAACATAATAAATAATATAAAATAATATTATTAATTAATATTATCCCAGCTTATAGGACGAGCCACATAACGATCCTAATTTTAAAAAGTGTTTTAGGTGATTTTAAGCAAGATCTGCTGTACAAGTCGTTTGAAAAATACCAGTGGATATTTCAGTTTACTACCATATATACTCTTTCAAAGTACTCTTCCATATTTATAGTATAACGATATATCTATTTTGGGACAGAAATGCTGATATGTATTTATGACAATTTTCACCTATCAAAGAAAAGGTTTCAAAATACCGTACCCATATCTTAGGTGACTGACTTTCCATTACTGTATGATAACTTAGTATATACATTAACATCCCGGATCTCCCTTCATTGCAGTATCCACAATCATCGATTATGTTACTTAATTACATTTCATTTATCTACTTAGGTATTTCATATTTTTGTGTTGTGATATCAGTCAACTTTATTTTTAATGACTTGCACATTTAATACTATTTAGTATAACAAAGAGTGTGGTTTAAACGAATGAAATACAAATCTTCTTTTATATTAAAAGTTGTCAATTTGTCAAAAAATTTTAAACAGTGAAGTAGTGCTCAAGTTCAGTGACAACAAAAAACTTGTATCTGAATAGCATGCTATGAATTGAAGAAAAGATCAGAGGAATGTTTCGCTTCAAGTGAGTTATGGCATTGTTTTTCCTACACACTTAAAAAATTACAGAAAATTGGCAATTTATTCATAGGCTGCAACACTTAAAGGATGGTCTGCTCTTCTACTTGTGTAAGTAAAATTTCACCAAGATACTACATTTCATATTGTTAAAATTTTAATCTGCAACTGAAAAATAAACACAAGAAACAATTGACCTATCAAAGGATGACCACGATGCAACAATGTGTTTCTGAAGGTTGCTGCTAGACAATATTTACACAAATCCAATAAATACAATGATCTATACCAGGGGTCTCCAACTTTTTTTAATCAAGGGCCACATCAAAAACTTTTGGAGGAAAGGCAGGCTGGCAATATTTCAAGGCAGAATGTCTATGCCCCACCCATAATGTTTTTTTCTAATCAAGAGCTCGGTTATGGTTTTTGACATTTTCTTGCTTAGTTTTTTACTTGTTTACAGCTAGTTTTACACTATAAAGAAAAGAAGTGGCAAGTGACAAACGAGTACTGTACTCATATTTATTGGTAAAAATGTTTAAAAGGAAATAGTATATTACCAAATAAAATTTGTTCAGTATGCTAGCTTTCCGTGGGCCGGAAAAAATCTGTTTGCGGGCCACATACAGCCCGTGGGCTGCAGATTGGAGACCCCGGATCTATACAAAAGTAATAGACTTTGTATATGCTAAATATAATAGTTAAAAAATTGGTTAGTTAGTAAAACTTCAGAAAGCATGCACAGCAATTGTTAAAAAACCCAATGTTAATCAAATTAAAGTTCTTTAGAAATATTCTGTTAAGCCATAAACCAATAAAATCACTGAACTGATTTTGTAGATCAGTATGAAACTATATCTGTATCTTGTATTAAAATGTTCAATTTTTGTATTAAATTACAAGAACATTTTTGTTCATTATTAAAAATAGTGCTAAAACTTGTATCAAAGTATAATTAGCGTAAGACTTTTGCATTAAAACATTATGTTGGTACAAACAAAAAAAATGTTACTGAAATTATTGTTTCACTTCATGTAATAGAATGAAAATAACAGGATGTGAAGACTTAGCACCATTATTAAACAATTAATTATGATAGTTTTCAATACGATAAATAAAACTATAAACTGCTGAAATAAAGTGTTAATCTGAAACTATACAGTAACTCACCATTATTCGCAATTACAATAGCTTTATATACACTTTTTTTAAACAACTATACTTTAAATAAATCATGTTTAAGATTATTTTTAAAACACATAACATATATTCAGAAGAAATATGAAATACCAAATAAAATATTTTGAACAATTTAATGTTTCTTTCAAAGCACTAGCTTTATTATCATTTCTTTTTATAGTTTCTTAAACCGTGAGTATACACTTAAAATATACAGTAATATGTGAAGTTACAAGAATTTGAAATGAAATTTCCAAGAAAGTATGTAAATCATCGTTAAGTTCAGTAAAATAATTAGATTTTAACAATCTGTCACTGAGTTTGATTAAATGTTCTGTTTACATATTTATCCAAGTAGTTTGTTTATTGTTTTTTTATTTCACTTACAGTACCATACTTGCATTCCTTATGAGTTTCTGTCATTAAAATAATAGTTGAAAAAAGCCTTCTAAGAGTTGTTGGAAACGAACTGCTACTATAAAGATATTTTGAGGATAGAAAAATAAAAGGCGTTTGAGGACCTATTTAGATACATCCATGAGTTAAACTCACCATGACTATGCAGGATTCAATATGCAACCACGGTGCAAGGCTTGTGGTTTAATCGATACAATTCTCGTAACTAAATAAATAAAACCCACTGACCCCAATAAAAAAATGTCTATTACAATTACTTTATGTACATTTCGACTGCATGTTATAATCATCTTCAGAAGGTCTATTTAACATTAAATTTTGTCATTCTTATATAGCAAAAGGCCCCCCACCCCTTATCTTATTCTAACAATCTAGACCAAGATCTTGGTTGAGATTGTTAGTAGAAGATGAGAGGTAGGGACTTTTTGCTATATAAGAATGACAAAATTTAATGTTAAATAGTACTTCTGAAGATGATTATCATGTAATCGAAATGTACATAAAGTAATTGTAATAAAGATCTTTGTATTGTGGTCAGTGGGTTTTATTTAGTCAGTTGAAAAAATTAGTCCACAGTGCTCAACAAATTTATTAACAATTCTTGTAGTTTACAAAATGTTAAACAGAAATTGTAAGCATATCCTCAGTAAGGTTTGTAAAACATAATTTAGTTTTTATAGTTCGCTAATCTGCTTCAGAAGCTAATCATTTTTTATTTAAGCTAGGTAAGTGGCCAATGTTCTATCGGTTTGGTGTTGTTTATTTTGGTCATGATCCATTTTTTTTTGAAGCTTCATAACAATAGATATGAGTTCATTTTAACGTAATTCTCTTACTAACAGGCAACAAAAAGATATAATCTAGCTTAGGTGGGTGACTGATTACAATAAATGAATGTTGATATAGACTGTCATGATGCCTATAGTTCTTTATTTTGTGAGGTAAACATTAAAAATATAAGGAAATTTTCTTCTATCTAAACCATTATATTGCTATAAGTAACCTATGTAATTCTACAGTCTCAAACCTAAATCAGACAAATAATACAAAAAAATGTATAAAATTCTTCTTGAAATGTAATCCAGACAATGTAAAAGTGACCGATGTGATTAAGTTGGCAGAATATGAAATAATCATTGCACGTTCAATAGAACATTCAATAGAAATATAAACATACAAGACATCCTCGAATCAAAATTTGTTATCAGGGACTTTGAAGAGGCAATTTTTTTCTTAAACACATGCTTAATTCAATATAGAGAAAAGGTGTCACTGAACTGCAACAATAAAATTACGTTCAACAAGTAATAAAAACAATTGAAGATGAAAATAATCATTGTAATCAAATAATTATCTTTGTTGAACAAATAAAAGTCTAAGTGTTGAGTTACAAACCACACATATGATGGCTGTGATCTGGATTGGTGGTACTTAAGACTTCGGAGCTTCAAATCTATCACAATAAATAAAATGTTATTAATGAACTTGAAGTCAATATCTGCAAAGCCACTTTCTACGACAAATGACAATGATCGTAGTAAATGCAGCATCGGTGATGCTTATATCAATTATATGAAATCAGTGTTCAATGTAGCTAATGTTATGCCAAACTTGATTTCAATTGGTATTTTTGTTTTTCCCCCACTATATTTGGGAAAGTTTTAACTGACAATAAAATAATTAAAGAAATAGATGTTTTTTTATTATAATTGATTATACAGAAAAAAAGCCTCTTTCAATTTTTACATGCCTTTCTCTGTTTATGTACTCTTGTAGAATTGTTAGTAAACTGATATATCAAATAAAAGCCTAATAAATTTTAAATGTGTTGAAAAAATGTTATTTTAATTCAACTTACAAAATAAGTTATAATTAAGTTGACTTTTTTCATAACAATACATTGATTTCCTTATATTATTACATTTTGAGACTTTATATTAACCATGTTTATTAAGTAAGATTTAGAAAACAAGGATCCCAGCTTTCTAGACCTATATTTACATAGTCTACAACATACTTAGGGCTATGATAACGCAAGATTATATAAGCTCTTGAAACATTTTTTATTGAATTCTACATACAAATGGCCTTTATATAATTAAAAATAAAAATTATTATTTCACCATTAACAAATGTTTTCAACAATATAATATAATTTATACAATTATTTTAATAGAATTAACCAAATTTAAAGCGTTAAATTTTGCATAAGCAATGACATTAAAGTGTTAAAAAGAACTCTTTCCATGTGGATGGCACACCATTAATAAAATTAAGCATCTATTTGTAACAGAATTGAAATAAAGCAGTAATAAATGCGTTTAAGATCATATTAGCATAACAGTACATGTATTTATATATAGGAAGTGTTTCCATATCAACAATTTATAATGAATAGGATATTTTTAGAGATGTGCGAATACTCCACTTTTGGAATATAATGGCAACACATTTATAGTAATTGTACTGAACAAATAAGTATAAGTTCAAAGAACTATTAAGTATAAAATATTTACTTTGGAACACAGTTTTACAACAGGTTTTATTTTTAAAAAATAAACTCAGTACAAAATAAACTGGTAACTCAGATTCATAAATTGGCAAGACTTAAAATAAATGTGTCTAGTGGCTGAATTGCAACAGTAGTGACCTAAGGAATTAGACAGAGACATCTGGCCTTATAAAAGAAAGGCAAGCCCGCAATTGCTTAAATGCCACGCAATTTTTAAAGTATATTTAAAGAAATGAGGGATTACAGAAAAAAGGATTATATTTGACAATATCTTCTTCATTTATCCACCGCCTTACTGAATCCTTATCATTTTAATATCAAGATAGTGCACTGCCATTCTTACATATTTCAGATAAATAAAAATATAAAAAAGGCAAGACTGCATATCCGTGTAATTATAGGATTAGAATATTCTGGAATTCAACTGTAAATCTCCAAATGTGACTTGTCACAGGTATTTCAAAGACATTGTTACCATATGTCTCAGAGATAAAAACAACTAACAAATAGTTAAACAATTGCATAAAATACAAGGACACAATAAAGTTAATTTTCAATGCTTTTTTTGTAGAATTTGAAATTTGCAATGAGTAATCTGGTGGGTACAACACTTGACTAGCCTAAAGGTCCTGGGTTTATCCTAGCAGTGCCAACCCAGCCTGAGAACTTTTGAATACCAGGGGTCAAGTAAAGAATATTAAAGCTTACAGCTGGTTACCTTTCTTGAATTCTGTATTGCCTAAAGTAAAGCACCTCTACTGTATCTTTCCTAAGCTATCATAATGGTATAAAAGTCATTATTATTATTATTATTATTATTTGGAATTTTCTTTACAAGTAAAGAATAAATGTTTAATTGACAAAATATTGAATAATCTGACACAAAATAATTAATTTTATATAAAAAAATTACATGTTTTAAGGTGGTGAATAAGTATGTTGCATCATGGTGATCAATAAACATGGAAAACAAGGAGAACTATACCACAGTTAAATAATATATATATATATATATATAAAGTTATTATTGATAATTGTAAACAATTATTCCACAACTAAGTGCAATTATTTTTACCTTATGTGATGAGGCACCTTTTGATCACTTGACCTTAGTGGAATCACTGAATTAATTTTCATTCAGAAAATAGAAATAATATATATATATAATATATATATATATATATATATATATATATATATATATATATATATATATATATATATATATATATAATTAATAAATTAAAAATATTTCAAAAACAAGAATACTTTTAATGAATATATTTATTCAAAGCTTTTCGCCGATAAAATAGTACCAGCATCTTCAGGAAAATAATTACCTAATAAAATATTTTTACAAAATTATATTTGTAAAAATATTTTATTAGATAATTATTTTCCTGAAGATGCTGGTACTATTTTATCGGCGAAAAGCTTTGAATAAATATATTCATTAAAAGTATTCTTGTTTTTGAAATATTTTAAATTTATTAACTATATTACAAGAAAACATATCACCATATTTTATATATATATATATACATATACCAATTTTTGGACTAGATAGGAGACTGACAGACTTACCTAATGGCAATAGTAAAAAACTGCAAACTCTTGGAAATAAATAAATAGACACATATAAAAACTTAACACACTATTGAAATATTTCGATCAAAAATGATCTTCATCAATCAAAAAAGAGAAAAAGAAAAGAAAAGAGGTGGTTCACTTCAGTCTTTTCTTTTTCTCTTTTTTGATTGAAGATCATTTTTGATCGAAATATTTCAATACTGTGTTAAGTTTTTATATGTGTCTATTTATTTATTTCCAAGAGATTGCAGTTTTGGACTATTGCCATTATGTAAGTCTGTCATTCTCCTACCTAGTCCAAAAATTCCTAAATAAGCTTTAAGCTCTACTAGAACTAACCTAAAGATATAAATGTATGTATATATATATATATATATATATATATATATATATATATATATATATATATATATATATATATATGTATGAAGTTATTATTATTAATTGTAAACAATTTTTTCTACCACCAAGTGCAATAATTTTACCTTATGTGATGAGGCACCTTTCGGTCACTTGACCATTGTCGAATCACTAAATTATTTTCTCTATTTTTCTGGTGTGGTTGTTCGGTTCGTGATGTTGGTATTTATTGACTTTATGCATGTTTCTTCATTGAGCCACGTGTTTAATGTTTTTGAATAGTATGTTTCTGCATATGTTGTCTGTCTGTAGGTTCATTAAATTGTTGTGTATGTTTTTATAAATGTGGTATTTTTCTAGTGAGTTTAGTTTTATTGGATTGTTATTTATTTCAAGTATGGTTAGGTTATTTTCGTAATTTGTTATTTCATGTTTATGTGATATTAGGTGTGCTGCTACATTTTATGCTTTTGTATTATTATTTTTGAATAATCTGTAATGTTCTTTAAATCTTACTTTAAATGAACTGGTTGTTTTTCCTATGTAAAATACTCTGCAGTCGGACATGTAATTTTGTAAATTCCAGATAGGTTATGTTTTTCTGTATTTGTCTTGTGGTTTGTGTTATCAAGATATTTTATTATTTTGATGTTTGGTTTGTATGTTGGAGTGTAGTGAACTTTGTTGTACATATTTGTTATTTTTTCTATTTTGTTGTAGGTGTATTTATATTTTAGGTAGATTTTTTTATTATTATTTTTATGTTCAGGTTGTAGTGTTGTGTTGACGTTAGGTTTTTTTGTAAATTTTTGTATGTTTTTCATAAGGTGTTGTTGTATCCATTTTCTATTGCTATTTTTGTAATCTTATCTAATTCTTCATTTAATTTTTGTTTGTTATCTGTGTTTATTTTATTGCTTTATTTATCAAAATACACACAAGATAACCAACCAAAATTAAATGAAGAATTACATAAGATTACAAAAATAGCAATAGAAAATGGATACAACAACACCTTATGAAAAACATACAAAAATTTACAAAAAAACCTAACGTCAACACAACACTACAACCTGAACATAAAAATAATAATAAAAAAATCTACCTAAAATATAAATACACCTACAACAAAATAGAAAAAATAACAAATATGTACAACAAAGTTCACTACACTCCAACATACAAACCAAACATCAAAATAATAAAATATCTTGATAACACAAACCACAAGACAAATACAGAAAACATAACCTATCTGGAATTTACAAAATTACATGTAACGACTGCAACGCATATTACATAGGAAAAACAACCAGATCATTTAAAATAAGATTTGAAGAGCATTACAGAGCATTCAAAAATAAAAATACAAAAGTATCAAATGTAGCAGTACACCTAAAATCACATTAACATGAAATATCAAATTACGAAAATAACCTAACCATAATTGAAATAAATAATAATCAAATATAACAAAACTCACTAGAAAAATACCACATATATAAAAACATACACAACAATTTAATGAACCTACAGACAACATATGCAGACGACGTACTATTCAAAAACATTATACAAGCTCAGTGAAGAAACTTGTATGATGTCAACAAATAACAAAATAACGGACCGAACAACCACACCAGAAAAATAGAGAAAATTAATTCAGTGATTCGACAATGGTCAAGTGACCGAAGGGTGCTTCATCACATAAGGTAAAATTATTGCACTTAGTAGCGGAAAAAATTGTTTACAAATAATAATAATAATAACTTCATAAAGTCAGTGCAACGGATAAATAATGGACAATGTGAAATATCACGAGATATATATATATATATATATATATATATATATATATATATATATTGATATTTTACGTTGTCCATTATTTTTCCGTTGCACTGACTTTATGAAGTTGATAAATTACTATTGTAAATACTTTTTAAAAGTATTTACAATAGTAATATATCAACTTCATAAAGTCAGTGCAACGGAAAAATAATGGACAAAGTAAAATATATATATATATATATATATATATATATATATGTGTGTGTGTGTGTGTGTGTGTGTGTGTGTATGTGTGTGTGTGTGTGTGTGTGTGTGTGTGTGTGTGTGTGTGTGTGTGTGTGTGTGTGTGTGTGTGTGTGTGTGTTCGTTATCAGTGACGAACACACAGTTACAGATTATCCTGATGTCTGGTCTTACAGACATATGAGAGATTAGAGAGACTCTTCTATGTGGGGCCTATAGCTGACATAAACCTACTTTTTTCTGGGGTCATAGGGTTTCCATACGACTTCCCTGTGTACTGAGTCGTATAGTTTAGAAACAAGTTTTTAGATGTTAGAATCCTATAAAATAAACCTTTACATTTTCAAGTAGTTCTCAAGCATATTTTAGACTGTTGCAAATATGTTAATATGATGGTAAAATGTACAACGTAAGTGGTATGTAATAAATAATAAAATTATTGCTTTATTGTCGATGATGATCGACAAAACTTTATTGTTGTTATTTAATGAACAACTTGACATACCTATAACACAACTAAATTTATTAAAACCTAACTTACACAAAAGGTTATAAGAAACACTGAAGAAGATAGGTAGTGCAATCTAAATTGTTTTGTTTCAGAAGGGTCTTGATAAATTTACTTAAAATGTGCAGCAAGTTATTATTTACTTTATTAAAACATTAAATAATTAAATACTGCAGATAAAATAATAAATACAATAATATTCTATAACTACAATTTACTTTATTTAAAGTAATAAGATTGATGTTCAAACTAATTTCAAAAACCTTTACTCGCACATCTCTAGAAATTTGTTTTATAAAATGTTTTCACAGCAGACTGGCAAAGCAAGATTATTGTGATGCCTACGCTGATGATTTACAATTAATGATGAAAAAAGTATTTATAGAAAAGGAAATGGGTTTAGTCCTTATAAAGCATTGAACACTTTACTCTGAACTTGCTCAAACAAAGTTTCTAACAAATTATTACATCAATCCCACCAGTTTCTGAACACAGATCTCAGTAACATAGCAAAAACATTATTTACACAAATTAAAATCTTATTTTGTGGATACAGTTCATTGAACTTTATATGAAAAATAATACTTTTACTATATATCAAATGAGAATTAAATATTTTTAAATCGCAATGTTATACTGCAAATTACTGACATTTCATTCCTTTTACTGTTTGGTGCATTTATCTATATGAATTCCCAAGTATATCAGATTCTGAAATACTTAACTAAAAATTCACTATGTTTATAGTTTTTAGTTGTAAATAATATTGCAAAAACATTGTACCTGGCAATAGAAAGATTTCAGGATCACAAAAAAAACTTTGAGAGAACTCTCAAAACATTAATTATTTTCAAAAAGAGACAAAATAGCCTCACTTTACACCACACACAAACAAACAAAATAATAAACTAAAGATTTCTTTATAAAACAGAGCATTATTATATACTACAGTAGAACCTTGATAATTCAGAAAAACTGGGGCTGTGACCAATCGGGGTTAGCCAGACAGTAATGAAAAATTAAAAGAGGGCCTTGTACTTAAGAAAAACTCCTTTATATTTATCAAAGAGTACTATGCACAGTATATGAGCGTACAAATCATATACACAGTTAAACTCCATTGCGATTTATTTCTCAGCAAACGTCTGTCAATTTTGGCTGTTTAATTTTATGAGCCGCTTTTGGGATGTGATCATGTTGTCTTTTTAGCAAAAGACGCACAAAACATTATGTTCATTATTTTGTTTCCCTGTAGGACTTTGACATTTTTATTGTTGTGTTGGACTTTTTATGCATGTACTGTACTTATATAATTTTTGTTATTTCTTATTTATTGTTTTTTTTTATTCTACATCAAAATTATTCCGGGTTATCCAGAGATCCGAGTTTAAGGAGTCCGACTTATCAAGGTTCTACTATTCATTATAATATAGCTACAAAGTATCTAGTTAGGATAGATTTGGTTATATAAAAAAAACTAGCTAAATTTTTGTAATACATGCCAGAGAGTTGACAAATAGCCTCCATCTTGATATCTTACTACACAGCCACATGCAATAAATAGGTAATCTTTTATTTCACTCATTACCTATTTACCTGGCTCACTATGAAACTCAATTATTTTTTAAAACCTAATTGTATCTGAACTGAATACTTTGTAGTTTTATTTAAAAACAGCCATAATGTAACATACATCATAGTTTTATTTAGTGCTCTGTATTATATAGAATCCTTGATTTTATAAAGTTTCATGTGCTTTTTAAATTATTAAATATGAGTTTTTTGCAAAATTTCTAGTTTTTTTAGGCTTGTTTTAGAGTTTTATTATGCTTTCATTGCTCCTTTGTATATATTCATCAGGTATATTTTTATGCAGTATCATTTACATCTGAAAAAATATAAACTCTGGAAGTTCTTGAGTAAAGTGATGAAATTTTTCGAATTCATTGAAAAGACATTAGACAAAAAAATGTGAAACATATTTCTTGTATCACTGTTCTGGAAATAAAAAACACTAAAAAGCACTGATGAGTAGTTTGAATTTGTCAGAAACTTTGTTTTGAAATAAATATTTGTATGTTGCCTGGTAGCCCTGACACCTCTAGCAATAGGGACTTACGCAGCTATCAACTCCAAAAGATGATCAGCAGTGTTAGGGTCTGAACGCAGAGGGGGGCTAGTCACCATCGCTGCATGACTAACCGATTCACTCCTGGAACCAATGGAAGATGCCAAAACCTCACCGATCACAGTCTGATCTCTGCTCTTACGCTCTTTGATCACATCGGCACTGGATTTGCTCACAATTCTCACCAAATACAGGGGACAATTCACCTGACCAAACAAAATGCTGCCTTGTTCTTTTGTCACTTTACGATTCTAAACTGGGCAAAATGTGAGTGGAAATTGTTCTACTGAATAGCTAAAATAAAGACGTACAACATTAAAAACTAAAGAAAAAAATACAATACTACAAAAGCTGCTAACAATGATTGATTTTTACAGAAAGTGCAATTTATACAAACTAAAAATGAAAGAAAAATAATCTCAGCCAACTACTATACAACTGTTTTTATTTCTTGTAGTACAAAGAACAATATGATATACATTTTTAAACATAATTTTGTATTTACTTGAAAATTCCAAAAGAATGTTTACCATTGCATTATAGCTATTGAAATGCAGACAGAATTTCAAATTTCTTTACCGTAGACTAATTTTATTTAAGGTTTACTGGTTGTAACAAATCTGATGCTAATGTGAAAGCAATTTCTTTAAATGTTCTAACATTACAAATCTGAATTAGTTGTAACTTTGTTGAATATCAAAGTTGACGATCTAAATAGGAATCAAATAATAACTATCTAGATAACTAAATAAATAAAACCTACTAACCACAATACACAAGATTTTTGTATTGTGATTAGTGGGTTTTATTTATTTAGTACTTCTGAAGATGATTACCATGTAATCGAAATGTACATAAAGTAATTGTAATAAAGATTTTTGTTTTGTGGTTAGTAGGTTTTATTTATTTAGTTAAGAAATTAGTCCACAGTGCTGAACAAATTTATTAACTATCTAGTTAATTATTAGTTAATGCTTTGTCATAAGCTTGACTTATTCACTGCTGACTCTTCAATAAAATAATAATCTTTAATGTCAATTAAAAAATAAAATGCTTAATTTTATTAATATTAAATAAATTAATTATTTTTCTCTTTTGCCTTGCTTTTTGTAACATAAAGTGTGGCAGATAATGCTAAAAAGAGTTGTATCAGCAACTTTTAGACACAACAGAGTTTGATTAAGTTTAGTAACCAAACATAATATGTACAAAAATTTTTACTCAATTTATGTGAAGCTAATTTAACAGATAATCTTTTTAAAAAATTACAAAAAAAATTTTAAAAAAAATTATTAAATTTTATCAAATTAACTTTACTTTTTATTTAATTCACCAAGTAACTTTGATTGATACTCGGTAAACTGAGTGTATCAAAAAGTCTAGGTTTTTTAAGTCCCTTTATACGGTAAGAAAAAAAATCGATTGAGAGATGATGTTACACTCCTGGACAGGGGCAATGTTCAAAAGTTTTCCTTGTGGCAGTTATTGAACATACATCAAAAGTTCAAACTTATGCAACTATAATTGAAACGGTATTTTATATACTTGAAACTATTGCGTATTTTACAATTTTCTTAAGCCTTGACTGACCCTGTACGTCTGTGAGACGTCCGCGAAATTAAAAACCTGCATATCTCCCCTCCAAGCTTATCAGGTTTTGCCGCTACCACTACTTTTTTCAGTCAAATGGTGCTGTCAAAGAGAATTTTTTGTGCTATCAAAGAGGTTTTTTTTGTTCCGTAAATTGTTCTTTCCAATGACATATTTGTAACAAGTTACGTCTGACAGGCATGATATTAGTTTAATAACATTTTTTTTGTCATTTTTATTGTGTTCTCTGCCTTATTATTTGGGGTAAGTCATAGTATAATAACAATTTTGCCTATACGAAATAGACGTAGTTGATGACAATCTACCTGGCCCATCATCTGATAGACCAGGTGTGAAACTGGTGAATATTTGTGGATAATATTTCGATCATGAACTGGAAGAAATGGTTTTTGAAGCATTACAGGAACCTCCTTCAGAAGCAGATCATAAAGATCCTTATGATAGCGATGAAAATGAAGAGTACATTGTTCATGATTCTGGGTCTGAGCCGGAAGCCGATGACACTGGCAATGAATGTGGTGACGAACCTCCTCCTAAACAGGCCCATCTTCAGTATTCACTTCAACATCCTTCAAATAACAACAAACATTTCTTCTATGGTAAGCAAACAAAAAAGAAAGAGCCGTTTAAATGGACGAAACAAAATCCTCCAGCAAATGTAAGAACAAGAAGGCACAATATCCTCACTCAATTGCCAGAGCTCAAACAAAGGGCAAAGGAATTGGGAAATAAACCTTTTGATAACGAAGTTGTACAGGAACTTCTCAAAAGAGATCTTACTTATGTTGGCAGTCTAAAGAAGAATAAGATATAGATCCCAAGTCAATTTCAACCACTCAAACATCAGGAAGAAAAATCTTCTCTATAAGGGTATCCTAAAGAACTTACCCTTCTTTCATATGTTCCAAAAAAATCAAAAGCTGTGGTTTGAATTTCATCAATGCATCACACACCTGCTATTGATGATGAATCAGGGAAGCCTGAAATTATATCTTTCTACAACATTACAAAAGGAGGAGTTGATGGTGTGTATCAGAAGTGTGCCAACTACACAACAAGTCGAAGAACCCGGCTTGATTTTTGTAGGCCAATGGTGATTTTTTTAAAAATTTTTTTAAAGATATTTCATGTGGTGTAAATGCATATATTCTTCGCCAAAGCTACAGAGATGTTGAACAAACGAGTCGTTTTGAGTTTATGAAAACTTTGGCGGACAGTTTGATTCATCGCTAAATGTCTATGAGAATGGAAAATTCAACAAACCTATCTCATGAACTATTTCTTTCTATAAAGAGAAGAAACTGAAGATCAAAGATGTCCCAAGAGATATTCCAGAATACTTTGAAACAAGAAAAACAGGTTTAACATATCCCCCCCCCCCCAGTTGAGAACGAGAACAAAATACCCGTGTCAGCAATGTGGAGTGGCCATATGCTTCAAATGTGCCATAAAAATTTGTAAAAACTGCTTCAAAAAATAGTGACGTTCAGTTGTACATGAAAAATAATATTTCTAGTCAAACCATTCTTTAAGTTGTTAACTATGATATACTTATGTATTTTGTAGCTGAATTCTAATTTTATGTTTTTATTTAAATTTATGAAAAACTAATTTTTTTAGCTTACAATTTTAAAATTTTGAACTCTTTTATGAAAAATTCAGTATTCAAGCCTACTTTTTTGTTACAAATGAGTTCAATATAATGTTCTTTAGTATTGTAGTAGATTAAAAGATCTTTGAACAGTATTTTGTATCATTTATGTGCTAGTTTTATAATGACATCTCTTAGACGCACGATGTTAGTTAAGTATTTTTCTGACACGAGGTTATCTGAGGGTTAATGCAAGTCAATTGGCACTAATGTAGACTTGTAACACATACAATTTTATACCAACAGCAAAACAATAAACAAAATGACACAACAAAAGGTTTAAGATACCAGTTGTTTGTACTAAAAAAATGTGCATTAGTGTTTACACGTTTCACACTCTCACGGGAAGATCACAGCTCTTACCTATAATCCGTGTGTTTTTAAAAAAATATCAACTATTTCTACAGACTTTGTTACCTTTTATTAGTAATGGGTCAGTTCTCGATACCAAAAGTTGATTCCACCGATTCTGGACACTATAATCGGAATGGAGAATGGATCACAAATGTCGATTCCAAATACCTCGATTTCAGCGTGGCCGGCATTTACACATTCGGCAGTAAACATTTGTCGTCGCTTCAACATAATGTCACATTTACAAATTGAACAGTAAAATATCCATCGCTACTGTAACATAATATCACATTTACACATTGAGCGGTAAAATATCCGTCGCCGCTCCAACATAATGTCACGTTTACACATCAGGCGGTAAAATATCCGTCATCAATTTAATATAATGCCGCGTTTACACATTGATGGTAAAATAACCACCACTGCTCTAACACAATGTCGCCTTTACACATTGGCAGTAAAATATCCGTTGTAAATGATCTATCTCCGCTGTAACATTATATCGCATTTACACATTGAGCGGTAAAATATCCATCGCCGCTCTAACATAATGTCTCGTTTACACACCGGGCAGTAAAATATCCGTCGTCAATTTAATATAATGTCTCGTTTACACATGGTAAAATATCCATCACTGCTCTAACACAATGCCGCTTTTACACATTGGCGGTAAAGTATCCGTTGCAGCTCTAGCACAATGTCGCGTTTACGCATCGGGTGGGAAAATATGTATCACCACTCAAACATAATGTCGCATTTACACATTGAACAGTAAAATATCCATCGCTGCTGTAACATAATATCAAATTAACACATTGAGCGGTTAAATATCAGTCGCCGCTCCAACATAATGTCATGTTTACACATCAGGCGGTAAAATATACGTCATCAATTTAATAATGTCGCGTTTACACATTGATGGTAAAATAACCACCACTGCTCTAACACAATGTCGCCTTTACACATTGGCAGTAAAATATCCGTTGTAAATTATCTATCGCCGCTGTAACATTATATCGCATTTACACATTGAGCGGTAAAATATCCATCGCCGCTCTAACATAATGTCTCGTTTACACACTGGGCAGTAAAATATCCGTCGTCAATTTAATATAATGTCTCGTTTACACATGGTAAAATATCCATCACTGCTCTAACACAATGCCGCTTTTACACATTGGCGGTAAAGTATCCGTTGCAGCTCTAGCACAATGTCGCGTTTACGCATCGGGTGGGAAAATATGTATCACCACTCAAACATAATGTCGCATTTACACATTGAACAGTAAAATATCCATCGCTGCTGTAACATAATATCAAATTAATACATTGAGCGGTTAAATATCAGTCGCCGCTCCAACATAATGTCATGTTTACACATCAGGCGGTAAAATATCCGTCATCAATTTAATAATGTCGCGTTTACACATTGATGGTAAAATAACCACCACTGCTCTAACACAATGTCGCCTTTACACATTGGCAGTAAAATATCCGTTGTAAATTATCTATCGCCGCTGTAACATAATGCCGCTTTTACACATTGGCGGTAATGTATCCGTTGCTGCTCTAGCACAATGTCGCGCTTACGCATCGGGTGGGAAAATATGTATCACCACTCAAACATAATGTCGTGTTTACACATCAAGCGGTAAATTATCCATCGCAGCTCAAACATGTCACGTTAGTGCGTAATCGCAGTTGAAACGCCGGCACAATAATAACTTTTTGTAAACGTTATCTCTTTAAAAATGTCATACAAAATAACACTTTTTTTCTATTGATTTGGTAATTGTGGTATTTAGAATGAGAATCGGGAATCGATATATTGGTATCGGAATCGGTTTTATTTTGGAATCAACCTATATATACCAAACTACCTTATATAAAATATTTTTAAAATGTTCAAGCATTCTGTTTCTATATTAAGAAGGTTCTATATTGTGCACGAAGAAAAACATTGGCTAATTTTTTTTCCAAGAGAAAAAATAGTTCTGATTTGGGAATTTTCGTTATTTAGACATATGAAAGTTTTCATCTTACCTTTCTGTTTTGATAATTTCTGACAAACGGCCGAAATAAAGGCTACTATTGCCTATTATGCTTAAATAATTATAATAAATGTAATTTTAAAACATTATACATATAAAACTTTTATAAAACTAAAAAATGTTTTAAAACAATGATTTCTGTAATAAAAAACGATAAATAACTTTCAATGTGGTTTTGTGTAATTAGTGGATCTTATAAGAGGAGAAGCTAAAATGCAGGAAAGTTTAAAATATGGCCAAAACTCTAAATTAGGTTTATTTGTAATGCATTTCATTCTAACTTCTATAAACTTATCGTAACACTCAGTTATCTTTCATAATAATGGATCAAGTAGACGTCAGCAGTGAATATAATAATGAAACTAGGTCATAAGTTATGTACAAGGACAGTGGCATTTTGACACAGTGCGAACAATGATAAATACATCACAAAACATAAACGTGAAATAACATAAGGCAGAACTGCATGACATTCAACACGATTAAACGCTCATGCAAATCCAGTGACACACCCAACACAAAACACACTTTATACAAGTTACTACATCACTCACTACACTATTCTCTAACTCATGCGTAATGTTAAACCTGTTAGATTTTAAATATTAAATAATCTCAACTTTTTTATTCATTTTTTTCACTCCCTATAAAGTATAATAAATTTAATTTTATTGTTTAAAATTTCTTTCACCAATTTCATTTTTGAGGCTTTCCAACTTACTGTACTCAAACATAAATATAAATTTAAGTTTTTCATACTTGATAAATATGTGCAGTACTGAACAAATAATAAAAACTTATAATTACAATATAAGGTGCTAGAAATAGAAAATAGAAGTTGTTTAAAGCACTCTTAACAAAATATTGTAGAAGCAAACAGTAATTCAGTAAACTGATTTGCAACAAATGTCAATCATACATAAATAGTGTAACTAGAAACTTCTATTTCAATGTACTAAAAGTGTTATTTCTTCCACGAAGTAGTTTCACTACTCTGTTTCGTAATTATAACCTTAAGACCCTATTCACAGTTCCCTTGAATGGCATATTCTTCATGTAAGGCTAGGTTTAAATGAGTGTGTTCATAAAGTACTACCACCAACACCACAGAAGTTTCTTGCGCCGCAGGTCCTTCGAACATATTGCTAATACTGCTCTTCCCTATAGCATAGATCAGATGAGTATTCTCCAATGTGTTCATACAGCGTTAAAAGTGTCACAGATTCACTGGTGCAATGAGCGTTAATGCCCGTGTCTGCAGGGTTACAATCTTTTAGCGAGAACTACATTATTCACTCTTTCTTCAACAATCACCAGTTGTGTTTTTAGTATGGATCTAGAGTGTGATTTCAAGCTCTAGATGAATAGACAAAAAACACTTTTTTGTGCTCTAGCTACAAATGTACAAAACGCAACAATGTTTCAACACAAACATATACACATTTAAGTTTTTTTAACTATTATTACGAAAGCCTAAATCAATATACGGATTAAAGACTGTAAAATAAGTATTTCCTCTTTCAACAATATAAACAGTGCATTATTAAAACCCAAGATATTTCTGCTTTGCCTGTATTTGGGGTATTAAATAATATGGTATAATATTTTATATTAAAGTATAATTTGTATAGGATATATGGTTTTTAAAATATGAAGTTTTAAAAAATTCAAGTTGCTACTATTGATTTTGCAAAATTAAAATGGTAGTTTATTTCTACTTTTGTATTCCACCCAAATTTCACAGAATCTCATTATATAGTAGGGCTACTTGAGGTATAATTTTAAAAACACACAGTCACGCTCAAAGTAACTGAAAACTAAGAATTTTAGAAAAATCATTCACCTGTATTTTATCGTGATTTCATAAAATTTTCAAAGTTTCACAAACTAATTTGGAATCATTGTATAATTTATATTTATTTATGTAATTTAGATATATAATCAGCTCTTGAGCACTGCTGTCATTGAGACCTTCCCTTTTTTTATCATTGTCCATATCCTTTTCAACATTATCAATGCATTTTTCATATATCGAGGTAATATAATCTCCAGCTCACTGCCTCCACAAACAGTAGTACATCCTGCAATATGAATGTTGTATTCTGTGATACTACTCTTCTCTTCAATTGCCCCCATACCATTTCAATAGGGTTGTAATTGCAATACAAGATATTAGTTTAATTACTATAAGTAGTCGAAATGATAACACTATAGTGAGTTTGGTATCATTTTTTATGCCAGATTGACACTGAGATGGGTGTACTACAATGACTGATGATTGCACAAGAATACAGTGGTACTTTTAATGCTCGATAATAGCGCCAGAAACTGACTACAATAAAACGTGATCAGTCATGTTATGGTATTGTATTCATTTTCTCATTTTATTTTGGCTTCAATAAATGAATATGAGTTGGAAACCACGAGATAAATATTAGAGATGATTATCTCTAATCAACTTCTCAACAATCAATAAGATGATTATTACAGATGAACTTGAAAATGTTGTTAATGTTTCATTTTTACTATTCAAATTTTACTTTTTTATTCAAAATAAAATTGTTGTTTTTAATACAATACTCAAATTAATTAAAAATTAAGACAATAAGTCTACATTATTTGAAATCAAAAGTAATTTCTGCATATCATGTGGTTTTTCTTCAACCTTAGCAATTTCTACAGTTAAAATCTTGGTACCACTTTTTTGTGAAAATATTGGTGTAGAGTTAGATAACATGACAAGTTTCATATGTTGTATTTTCTTCTATTTTTTAGATTCAGTACATTTAATAAACAACAAACAAATATATTAAAGAACACCTTTGGATCAATATAACTATTAACAATTTAAAATTTTTATAGAAAAACAAAGTTATTTCATGATAACTAAAAGAATATGATTTGTGAAAAGATTGAAATAATTTAACTTGAACAGGTTTAATAGATTAAAGGATATTGAAAAACAAAAAATGTCTGAAAAAGTTGGAGAAGTAAACTGGTTTTAAGTTGGTTCTTTTCAGTTTAAAATAAGTGCAAATGAAAAAGATGATACACTAGTCAAGAAAGGAACTTCAGCATATTTGATAACTCTTTGCTATTAGCAGAGACTTCTATGAAGACAGCATTTAAAAGGTTTTCTGCACAGAATAATGATATCAACAGTTATCTAAATCAAACAGCCTTAATAATAAATTGAGGTAAACAGAAAAAACAGCACCTGCAGTCATATAACCCTAACCTGTCCATAATAGTTTTGCCGTCCAAAATAATTATTTTCTCCTCTCGTCTCTCTTGTCGTTTGATTCCAAAAAAAGAGGAGAAAATCCAGAAAGAGGAGACTTCCATAAACAGGAGACAACTGTAATAGGATGCTAGATTTCTGTATCAGATCCTGAATAGGGATAGTGCAAGAAATATCTCATTTCATTATAATTCACTAGCTTGTATCAAACTCACATAAGATGAAATTTTGGTTTCTTATATAAAATTTTGGTTTCTTATGAAATTTGGGTTATTATACTAACTTGTAAATCTTAAATATAATACACCAGCAATAGTTCAACCATCTCGCTATCAAACACTATATCAGACTAAAAAATAGCCGAACTAACAGAAAATATGCTACAAATACCGATATATTTACCGTAAATGAGATACAAAACAATAAAACTATCAGTAAAGTCTATAGTAAAATCGAGCTTTTGCTCCAAGAATAAGATGGTCACTTGACTCAAGAACAGTACGGACAGGATTTTATAGTAACAGCTTCAAGTGAAACCAAACTTAGATGGAATACTTTATGCAAAGACAATACTCAAATTTTGATAGTTTTGTTTTTACAATAGTTAGCGTTATGAAAATTAAACAATTATTAAATTATTTTCTTTCATTTCAATTCAATCTTTGTTCAAAAGTGTAACACTTGTTGGCAGCAAAAATACAAAAAATATACCTATCTTGGATTTACAGACAGACGATGCAGTGTGGTGTGTCAAGAAGCAGGTAGAAATTGGAAGACAGAAATTGATAATTTTCTATATAGAAAATATTGTGTTATCACTATTAGAACACATGTTGAATGTTTTTTCTATATATACAACTGAACGTTTTACTGCTAAATATTCTTTATTAAGTTATGCCAATTTTAATATTATATCATCAGTTGAAAAGGTACTACCAACATTAGGCAAAAAAATAAACAAAATATTGTTATTCTTTGGCTAAAATTTGTCAGGCATGAACACACGTGCATGCTCTCTCACACACACTAAAAATTTTCCATTCTGAATATCCAATTAAAATCTTAATTGTTATTGAATCACAAAATATGAAAATAAAATAAAATCGGAAAATTATACATGTTGTAATTTATTTGACAACAAATTTACTCTATATAATATCAAAGGTTACTAACTTTTGAACTGAATAAACTAACAATAACAAATGTTTCAAACAGAACTGTAAAGTTTGTCTCTTTCTTAAGTTTTATATGGTATTTACACATATTGATGACGATACCCCATTAGCATTGTTTATTGCTATACTATAAGTGTTAATATTTTACATCATTATTACTGTTTGTTTGATTAATGTATTATTCAACAATAGTTTTAAATTTGAATAATCAAAGATACTGTATATAATTACTATTATTTTCTCTTTATCCTAATAATCCTATGATTTCAGTAATCAAAATTATTACAATTATTAAAATCAATAAAAATGTATTTATTAACTAAATACAATTACTATTATTTTCTTTTTGGCCTTGTGTTATCCTCTTTTTTTTACATTTTCTAATGGTCTAAGCCATGATTAGCTCAAATTTGTGGAACGTAACATATCTATGACTTGGTGATAAATAAATAAATTTAAATTAATCAACTTATTCATATTTAAATTCAAATACCTGTTTTTAAACCTAAGTATAAATTTTTAAATTTCAAAGACATTTAAAATAAAACCCATTTGTGCTTCTATAAAATATCTACTTACTGTGCAATTTGTTCCATCAAAACTTGTGGGGTGGATTCTTTAGGTCTTAGAGGTGGTGCAAGGACATGGGAAGCAGCGTGCTTGAACTCACATTTATCTAATCCAATGCCACAAGTGCCTAAACTGGCTACAATTGTTTCCCCAAATATAATTGGCCATTCCTTACCCTGACGGTGTTGCTTGATCACAGCTGCAGCAGATTCGCTCATAACGTGCACAACATATAATGGACAATTAACCTATAACAGCAGCATTCTTCAAAGTACGTTCATGCATATTTTTAACAATGAAATACAAACATTTTTTGTTAAAACAGGTTGTCAACAAACCATTACTCCATATAATGTTAAAATTTGTAATAAGAAAAAACATTATAACTTTAAACCGCATTAGAGTGGTTTAACCATTTTAGGGCCAATAAAATGTTAAGAAACATAAAATATATATATTCAAACAAATAAAATTTCTAAAAAACAGAAGAAAGAAATTTAGATTTGCGATTGTCTAAAAAAACAAATTTTAAAACTGAACCAAAAAATATTGTACATTTGTTTTAACTCAAATTTTTTAACAAATATATAACTATTAAGTTGATTCTGTATTCAAGTTTTTTATATTTTTGTTCACTTAAATACTTGGACATTTATTAATATGTGACACTAACCTATAGTAGTACTTAATTTGTTTTTTAATGGGAACAATCTTTTGGGGAGGTGTATCCTGTTGTCAACCCACACTGTAACTCAAACTTTTGTAATATGTGTACGAAAGATGGAGTGTACTAATATCCTACATCCAACAACTTCAAAACTTGAAACAATTATCAATATAAAATGGCTCAGATGTCAACATAAGACTGACTTAATAAAGGATTTAAATTTGATAAAACTAAAATGCTAAGAGTAAAGAGAGCTTTGGAATACAAATCTTTTTATTAATTTTAAGGTTGAAAAATGAGCTATAGACAGTCTTAATTAATCTGAAGATCATAAAAAACTAAAATAGAACTGAAAAGTGTAGTACTCTAGTCTCTGTGTAACACCAGTAAGATGGCATGTAGGTGCCATCCTCAATTCAAGATGGCATGTAAGAACATGTTTTATTCATTTACTCTCAATATAGTATGCCCACCAAGTTCAGCGATGAGTTTCTTGTTTAGGAGGCTATGTGCATCTCATGCATCAATATCACTATTCTGCTATTGCTCGCGCTATAAAGTGTTCTTGTTTCTTATAGTGAATATGCTTTCTTCTTGTAGTACTGTTTGTAAAATCTTAACATTTATAATGAATGATATAGAGAAGCCTAAAAAGAGAATGAAAGGTGAAGGCTTCTGGCAAAATGAGCAGAAAAAAATGAGGACTGCAGGCAAAGCCTACATAACCAAACAAAACAAACTCGTTGAAGTGAAAAAACCTCCATCAAAGCAAGTTACAAATGGAATTTTATTCCTTTTTATCTAGAATGTTGTAGTTATTATGTATTTCAGTGTAAAATATATTAATATTAGATGTTATATATAGTATTAATATTATATATAATATTTCAGTATCCTATAATTGTTAACAGTTTCTTGACTTGTATAAAATAATGGATTTAAAAATTCGAAACAGTAATTTAATGGGTCCTATATACCTTCAACCTACCAACAGTCGCCAGAAGTGTATAGATGCAAATATCAGTCATAAACAAACTTCTATGTCGTTCATTATTCCAAATGGGTTAGTAAACACTGTAAGAGTGGGTAAAAACACTGTAATGGACGTGTTTGGAGTAACTAAAAGACGAATTGAAACACTTAATGGTCGTCTTAAAGAGGGTGAAGTAACTTACACTGAATCTTTCCCCCATACTTGGAAAGTTAATGGACCAAGTAAGTACACAAATTGATGGTGAGTCTGTACAGACATCGGGAGCCAATGAGACGGCAAACCGTGAGTCTGTAGCAGATGTGTCAACGGCAACCACCACTGGGGGTGCGGGGGCGGTTACCAAGCTGCCGACTGCAGAAACCAGTGAAATGGTTGTAGAGTTGAGCACGCTTTCTCTACGGAAAAAGCGTATGAGTAGAGCGGCCAGAAGGCGGCTCCGAAGAGATCAGGCGAGAGCAGCGGGAGGGCCAATAATCCTGAAAACAACAACGCAGAGGAGGCCAAAACCAAGCCGAGCATGTTAACGTCCAGGGCTTGGATGTTGTGAGGGGTGAGGTGCAACAGGTGGGAAGCAATCAACCACGAGCACCCAACCCCAGCATGGAGATTGCATACTCGAACAACTGGGCTAATCTCCCAGATGTTTTGGGACATATGAGTATCGAGTGCGTGGTCAAAGAACCTGTCTTGGAGATGGGCAGTGACCACCTTACTCGGACGTTTGCACCTGACCAGGCCCACCAAACTATGATGGAAGGGTCAGTAACATCGGGAGCTCGGATCTGGTACACAGATGGTGCCAAGATGGACTTCGGCACTGGAGCGGGGGTGTATTGTAAAAACCCAAGGGTAAAACTAATTTTTTCCTTGGGGAGGCATACCTCTGTCTTTCAGGCCGAAATATATGCTATAAACGCCTGTCTGGGAGAGATAGCCAGAAGGGGAATACACAGGACCCGGATTGCTATTTTCTCTGACAGTCAGGCAGCAATTAAGGCACTAAACGGACATGTGGTTACCTCGGCCATAGTCAGGAGTGCCTAAATAACCTAGAAGCCCTGGCAAGGCACAATCAAATCAAGATAGGTTGGGTGCCAGGGCATAGGGGAATATTTGGAAATGTAGCCGCAGATGCACTGGCCAGAGAGGGGTCTTCAACACCCTTAATTGGATCGGAGCCGGCAGTAGGTAATTCAAAATCCATGGTCAAGATTGCAGTGCGAAGGTGGATGGCTGAAAGACACCTTGTTCAAGAAACAAACCATAATACCTTACATTACACACACATATAAACAAGACACTGAAACAAGGAATCGGTGTGACGATTAGACAGTGACGGATATTTTAACAACCCGTGTGTAAACGCGATATTATGCTAGAGTGGCCACGGTAAAAAACCCGACCGGGTAAAAATGCCAAGCGTGTCTCCACGCTAAGTGTTTACATTACCTAAGTATATAATGCAAGTACTGATTACATATTTTCTAGTAATTTTTAAATAAAAGTTGTTAGTGTCATAGGAAATATTAGATGCCAGTTGGTGCCTACAGCATTTTCCTCAAAACTTATTGCTGGTGACGCCAAGGGGTGTCATAAAATTTATTTATTAGCAGAAGACCAATTTTAACATAAATGCCTTTTAGGTTCATATTCAATAAATTTCTAAAGAATGACTTGCCTAAGTACAATAAAATATTTTAGCATTTACTGTGGCATCATGTTTTTTTACATGTAAACAGCTTTTCACTTAAATCCTCTCCTAAAAAGGCAATAGGTTTAAAGATGTTTTCTAAGTGCTACTACTTCTGTTCGATAACATAATGTCGTTCAGTATTAATTCTAACAATCTTGGTTTCTCAACCTGATATAGTACAAGAGTTTAGTATTTCGCTCTACACTTTCCCTCTGTTGAATTTAAACAAATTTTTATTACATCCTGACTTTCAGACAATGAAAACTTTGTAAGAATTAGCAGAAGCCTTAATTTTGGCAGACAACCTGTCTTAAACAAAAACTATAGATCTGTGTAACCTACTGACTACAAATGTAAACATGCAAACAGTCAAGGTGCTGAATAAGCCTATAAATCAAAACAGCAAATTAATACAAACACTCATATTTGCCCAGTTTAAAATTTTAAACATACAAAATTATACAATACCTTTATCTTACCTTATTCATAGTGTTTTAAATATTTCCTTCTATTAAGCTTTTTAGCTTTACTGCACAATACAAACACATACTATTAAAATAATTTATACAAGTTTTAGTGATTATATATAAACAGTGAAACCTCCTTTATTTGAACTGAATAGTTTTGAGATAAACCTCCATTATTAAACCTCTGAGATTCAGAAACGAAATAACCTCCTTTTCAATAATTTATGAAAGTTCATCCAAAAATATATGCAGATTATTTCATCAACTTTACACAAACTTAATTTCAGATTTGAAAAACTAAAATATTGAAATACTTAAACAATCTCACCAACATTGCAAAACTCTTGAGATTATTTTTGTAAATAATGTTTGCTAAACTGTATTACCATTTTTTTACAATAAATATATTGGGAAAACCCCTCCAATATCACAAGAATAATATAAAATAACTAATTATACAAGTTTCCTACGATTAAACCCTTATGTACATTTCGATGACCATGTCATCACATCAGAGGGTCTAACTACAAATTTACAATCTAGAATACAATAAATTACAAACTGGACTGACCGAGATGAGGTCTGTGAATTTTATGCTTCTGTGAGGACAGGTCTTTAGAGAATTAGGATTGTCTCAGAAAAAAAAAACAACAAATGGTACAATAGAGGTTTCACTGTAACAGCACATGGATATACAAAATTCAAATAAAGTATACATTCTTAGTGTTATACTTTTCTAACATAGTATTTTCTAAAATATAAATCATTATGTGATTATACACTATTTTGAGTAACCACAAAGATTTGTATCACTAAAATATATTTAATTAAATAATTTAAAACACCAAGTCACAATCAATAACTTATTTTCTCACAGGGTATACCTAAATATACTCTGAACTATAGCTATTAAGGTATAGTGTAAAAACTGTGTAGTTATATTGAATAATGATGATGATTGAATGATATTCTTTGAGCTTAGCTAGTGAGGTTACGTTAATAACAAATAAAAGATGTATACAAACTCCCAAATTCATCATTTATTCGCTCAGTCACGATTCAATGACAAAGTCATTATCATTAGTTAGTATTGATACTGCTTACAGTAGGTTGGAGTTTGTAATATCAATACTCACTGATAATGACTTTGTCATTGAAATGTATATGAGTGAATAAATGATTAATTTGTGAGTCTGTGTACGTCTTTTACTTGTTATTGATGATGATGATAAATAATTGTCATTAAAAATCTTTATGAAAAACTAAATAATTGATTGTAGAATGGCGTTTGTAATTATTTAATTATCACCTTAGATCACAAATAGGCTCCAATTTTTATATAAAGTCTGTGTAGCCTTTTGGTTTAAGTGAAAAGTTTTTGCAGAATTTCAAATTATTAAAACAAAATCTAAAAACTGTTAAATTGTTTGCCTATTACAATTTTTTAATAAAATATGTTGCTAAAAAATTTTCATTGCATTAATTTGAAAATTAAGCAGTTTTAAAACAAAAATGACACAGACATTATCATTAAACTGAGATTGAAGATTTTTGCAGGGCATGCATAATTTTGCCAGTTACTTTAGAAGCTGTTCTTCTATTAAGAAGATGAGAATCAATCAACTAAGACAACAGCAACACTACATTATTATATCACCATTCGGAATCATTAAAACTTTTGTGAATTGGATTTATCAAACACAGTAATAATCAATTCCAAGATTATCCAGATTTACATGTACTGATTATTTCTTTCGTATCACATAAAGAAAAGGTTACTCCAGGACAAAACTTACTTGATTAGAACTCATAAAAACTGATCATTTACTTAATCAAAACTTACTTGAAACAAAACTGATAAAACTAGAACACTACTGTTGAATTTTTTGTCGAATTATTTAATGACTGATATTTTAAACATTTTTTTTGTAATTAAAAGTAGTTAAAATAATTGTATAATTTTTAAATTGTGATTTTTAATTTGTATGCTTTATCTGTTTTATATTAACCTATGAAATTATGGTTTGGTTTAATATTTGTATGTACATTTCTGGTCATTTGCTAAAAAAAATTAGTTTGTAACAATTATTTACAGACCTTGTTTAGACAATTTTTTCCTAGAATCAAATTCTGTAGATGATTAATTTAAAACTTTTATGGCATTTGTATGAATTTTTTTATACCAATATGTTAAATTTTTAAAATAGATACATTCTAAAAAAGGGGGTTCACATTTTACAAAACTCTGTGTGTGTGTGTGTGTGTGTGTGTGTGTGTGTGTGTGTGTGTGTGTGTGTGTGTGTGTGTGTGTGTGTGTGTGTGTGTGTGTGTGTGTGTGTGTGTGTGTGCGTGCGTGTGGGTGTGTGCGTGTGCGTGTGTGTAAAGGTAAAATGTATAACCAGTCTGATTAATATGAAGTAAAGTGTGATAAGGATTAATATGTTTCGTAAGAAGTGAAAGGGACAAGGTATGAGTTATAAGCATTATTATGGTCCAAACAAAGAATACTGACACTGGGAGATGGCTGAATGTTCTATACTTAGGGTCACAATATGTTTACAGCTACTCTGTCAAAATGAAAAAAGTGTGCTAGTTACAAAATAATGTAATTAAATTTTATCCTCTATTTTTATTTTTTTCATCACATTACAAACAAGGGATTTTAAGTTAGTGAAAAAAAGGAGAAAAATTCCACCTCGTGTTCTCATCATTACATGAGTGTATATTCTTGCCCAAAAACTACCACAAACATTCACAAAACTGTATGAATAGAATTATGACCAAAATATGAGTTATTACTTATGGGCAAAAGAGAGTGGTTATTAAACAATTTAGGTTTCTATAATGAACTAAAACCACAGATAATAGACTCTTAAAATTTACACCACTCATAATGTTTTGTAAATAACGTTAATTTACCTATAAACAAGCTGAAACCAATTTACACATTTTTAGATATCTCTAGTAAAATGAAATTGTGTAAACACTTATAAAAAGTTCAAGGTAATATACAAAATGTACGAGATTTCAACAGTAATGCATTTTTATAATTAGTTTCTCACTAAAAACAAATACCTTTTTGCTTTTAAAGACAAATATTTTAAAAGTCATATTAAAACCTTAAGTACATACTTTTCTACAAAAAAAATTATCATTTAATTTTATTTTATTAATACTTTCTTAAAAATACTGTCTTTTTTCAAAGACCTCATGAGTGTATGACCTTGAGATTTGTCTTGCTGCGTATGTTAGTCTACACCTCATACTTTATAATACAACTTTTATGACATTAATCATCTATAATTTTTCAATCCCAAAATGAAGAAAATAAGATTTCTTACTTGATTTGCAATTACACAAGCTCGATTTACAGCTTCAGCTTCTACTTCTTCTGGCCTTGAAAGTTCGTGTCCTTCAGGACCAGTTATACCGTCTGCTAACAATCGTTTTGTATTCTGAAAACATACAATAGAACAAAATCTATTCTCAAGAGAATGGAGCAAAATTTAATTTTTACAAGTTGAAAAATTTAATAAGTTAATTCCTTCAGAAATACATTCTTTAGAGATTGGTTTTGTTCAAGACAAAGAGCACATTGTTCTTCAATGGAGAGTAAAATCATATCTGCCAGACTTTCATGAAACACTCATATTACTAGAATGGGAGAATCATGATCTCTGCCTCTAGCTATTTATATAAATATATATATATATATATATATATATATATATATATATATATATATATATATATATATACTAGTATTTTTTGTAAATAATGTGATCATTACTTTGTCCATTTACAGTGCATATTATTAGAAAAATTACAGTATTAACGATGACAAACCTTTCAGTCATTTTCTAAACTTTTAACATTTTGTTTTCAAGAAAGTAATATAATGGCTTTTCCAAAAAGTTGGACGGTGATGTGAAACTACCAAAAAGTCAACTACATCAGTAACAGTGTTTAGAGGCTTGTTCAATAGCCTCAGAGAGATGGCTTGCAAATCCAGACATATTAAAAGGCAAGCTACTTCTCAAAACAAGAGAAAGGCATCCAATAAACTTTATGAAAGCAGCATCAGTTGGTGATAGGCCTTTTGACAAAAAATTGAATTCTTAATATCTTAAAACCTTTGATACAACAGATAAAAGGATGACAAATGTTCGAGAGCTGAAAACTTTCAAGTCAGTAATTACACTAACTATAAACCTAACCATCGAAGGACCTGGTTTAGTTTTATACTAATTTAATATAATAATGCTAATGTTTATATTTCAATGATAACAAATATTCTATCTATCAGGCCTGTAAAGTGTTTTGCACAAGTTTTCTATAAAAAAATGTCATCAAAGGTATACTATGGATTAAAGATATGAGAATTAATAACATTTAACATTTTCTCCCATTTTTTCATATAATTAGACAAACTTTTATAAAATTTGATGATGAAATAAGGTTAAAAAAAACCTAAATTTATATGTTCAAATGAAAAATTATATAAACCTACATTTTTTTTAACTGAGAATTGTGTTTAACTACCAAATAAGGCTGTAAGAATAGAGTTTTTCATTAATACCCATTTTGTTTTAAGTTCCTTTTATGCAAAATTACACTATACACACTACTGATTGTCTAATATGGATGGTTTGTTGATTAATTTATAGCACTTTTATGGATGAAACTGATATTAAAATTACAGCTACAAGAGCTTTCATTTCTAGTACAAAAGTAAACACTGCGAAATAGCCACAATACAGTCAATCAAAAATAGTCATAGAAAAGGCCAAACCACAAGAACAATTGGAAAAATATAATTAACACATTTCTTACTCTTTTTCCTACGTTTTAATCCCTTAAGCACTCACACAATGATTATTTTTCATTGTAAAAAGAACATTATTTATTAGTTAAAATATTTGTATATAGATTTTAAAGGATATTATAAGTTTTAGATATAATAAAACATTTTTAAGAGGTTTGAAATTTTTGTTTCGGTTTTTTTTCATTATTGTACATTTTTTTTCTAATAAACTATTATAAGGTTATCCAAAACTTGTCAAAAACATATCAAAACTTTGCTAAAAATCACTAATAATAATTTCTAAAAAGAAAATATAAAAGATATTTTATTATAAAAGAAGCTAAATAAAATAATCATATGTTATAACTATACAATTATTATATGTGATACTTTATTAATGATGTTCAGCATATACATTTAAAAAATTGTACTTTAAGAAAAAAAATTATAATTTCATTATTAAATTAAATACCTGATGTATTATATCACCATTTTCTGCATGAACCATTGCGAGGGCTCCAAGCTCTTTACAAGCCAGCATTACTTCATAGAGCTCTGAATCGTTAAGCATAAATACATCTTTGTATGCCATGAACATTTTGAATGAATTTATTCCTTTCTCTGGGCATAGCATCTCCATTTCCCTCTTCACCTAATATGATACATCATGATTTAGTAAATTTCATAAAATTCAATTATGGAAACAAATATAACAAATTTCATTATGTACGAGGGCTGTTCAGAAAGTAAGGAACGTTTTTGAAAAAAAAAAAATAATAAGTACAATAAAAAATTTGTATTATATACATCTGAAAGAGCAACTAAAATACTACTTTTCTACGTAGTCGCCAAACAAATTGAGACATTTATCGTAGCGGTGGACAAGCTTTGAAATTCCTTCATCATAGAAATCTGCCGCCCACGATGTCAGCCACTCAGTGACGCGCGCCTTGAGCTCTGCGTTGTCGTCAAAGCGCTGTGTTACTAGCCAGGTCTTCATTCTTGGAAACAAGTGAAAATCGCTTGGTGCAAGGACTATAGGCCGGATAAGGAAAATCCTCCCATTTGAATGACTCAAGGAGTTCTTTGGTGTGGTTTGCTGTGTGAGGTCGGGCATTGTCATGCACAAACAAAATTTTTGACGTCAATTTCCCTCGGCGTTTGTTTTTAACTGCTCTCCTAAGGTTGCACAAAGTTTCACAGTACTGCTCAGAGTTTATTGTTGCACCACGTTCAAGAAAGTCAATAAGAAGCACACCTAGCCTGTCCCAAAAAACCGTCGCCATAATCTTCCTTGCTGAAAATGTTTGCAAACATTTTCTTGGTTTTTAGGGGAGCTTGTGTGCCCCCACTAGATGGACTGTAATTTCGTTTTGCAATTAACGTGTTTTACCCATGTCTCATCACCAGTTACGATGCGATCCAGTAGTGAATCACCATGTCTGTCGTAGACATCTAGAAATGTCAAACTTGCCTCCATTCGCTGACTTTTATGGCGGTCATTGAGCATTTTCGGCACCCATCTTGCACAAAATTTGTGGTAGCCTAACCTTTGTGTGACAATTTCAAACAACAAAGTCCGTGAAACTTGTGGGAAACAAAGCGAAAGCTCCGTTATCGTGAATCGGCAGTTTTCGCAAACGTTTTCATCAACTTTAGCGACCAGTTCATCAGTCACAATGCTTGGGCGTCCGCTCTTCGCTTCGTCATGAATGTCAGTTCGGCCATTTTTAAACTGAATGAGCCATTTTCTCACAGAACTTTCATTCATTACGTTGTTTCCGTAAACTTCACACACTTGGCGATAAATGTCTATCGGTTTTAAGTTTTTTGCCAACAAAAACCGTATCACTGATCGCACCTCACAAGTGGCGGGATTTTCAATTACAGCGAACATCTTCAGTTGAAATTGCAAAAAAACAGGCAACGCGGAAATGTTCCAATAGTCACTGCTGGACTCAGACTGAGTTGCTGAGTACGCACGCACCAAAATGTATGAGATCAGCGCGCGCCTAGCGGCATCAGACAGAAACATTCCTTACTTTCTAAATAGCCCTCAAATATGGAAAATATGTATTTGATTTAACATTTACTTGAAAGCATTTACTCAATATAAAATATATTTTAACTGTATTAGTAAATGTGTATACACTAAATTAAATACAAAAAATATTTTTTGTATAGAAACAGATAAATACATAGAGGTCTTATTTACAGAATAAAGGATTGTAACTATACTCTCAGTAGAATTATCAAATGGCAAGAAACTTTTTTCTGATTTTCATTAGATTGCTAAAACATAGTTTTTCTATCAACAAATGTATTCCCTACTACAAAATCCATGAGGTATTTTTTAGTTGTGAGAAGTTAAGAGTAAAATAAGAGAGCTAAATGTACTCTGATGTAATGTCACATTTAATAACCGCTGCTATTTTTATTTTGAAATAAGCAATTAACAGTCACATTCTATAGTTTATAGTTCAATGCATAATTTCTTATGTCAACAATTATTATTCAATACTGCCTTATAACTGTATAAAACACTGTGGCGTAATGTTTAATTTAAATAAATGAAACCTGAATACCACAAATGATTTTTTTTTTAAATTTAAAACCTTATGTACATTTTAATTGCATAGCAATTATCCTCAGAGGTAATTTACAATAAAAATACATTGAAACAACATTTTTTCTCAAATATATACATCGGTAACTATTTCACCGCGCCCCTTTTACATTTTCTGACCCATCACGTTGCAGTAAATTCCCCCCTCTGCAACTAGGTCTGGTATCTCAACTTCTGAAGTGAAGAGTTACCATTACACATATTTCAATTTTAAACAAAATACAATTACACATATGTTTTATTTTACAAAACTACAACTATCTCCTAATTAGGGAATATAACTGAGAGATCGGGATAGGAGCTTTATCACAATTTAATACATTATTTTTGTCATATTTATGTATATACAAACATTCAAAACTATTCAACAGACCTTTTGATTTAACATTTTTCAATAATTTAAGATTATTTATTTCTAAAGAATGTTTGGTGTATAGGATGTGTTCTGCAATACTTGATTTTTCAAGTCTTTGAAATTTTATATAGCTAATATGTTCTTTAAACCTGGTTGATATTTTTTTTAAACCTATATAAATTGTATTACAAGAATTACAATTTATTTTATAAATCCCAGATTTATCTAACATCTTTATTTTATCCTTTGGATAACCTAGTAAATTTTTTAGGCTATTTAGGCTTTTGTAAACTACTTTTAAATTTACATCTTTAAAAACTTTTTCTAAACCCTCTGTTAAATGCCTATCGAATGGTAAGTTTATTTATTTATTTTTAGTATTTTCTTTCCTGATATTAAGGTAGAGGACTTACTTCTGAACCTATTTAAATTTTGTTTTCTCAATATACTGTTTATTATTTTAGGATCATATCCATTAAATTTCGCTATTTCTTTAATTCTGGCTAATTTAAATTAACAAAAGAAGATCTTAAACCCAATTGTTGAGAGTTTGCTGGGCTAACCAGCACGAACCAATGCAATGGTCTGTTCAGTTCAACCAGAACGCTGTCCAGGATTTTTAAGGTTGCTGTTGAACCTATCCCAAAGAACTTTTTAATGAGTCTGCGAACTGTTGAATTATTTGGTGCTTCATTATGTCCTAGAGTACGTTGAAGTCGTCTGACAATAGCTGCATAACTCTCTCCATTATGATAAAATGTTTGAACGGTTTACACTCGTTGTGCACAAGTCAACTTCTCCATGGTTAGATATAGAATTTAAGAATGAAAGAAATACCACCTGTATCAACAATCGGAATGTTCCCAAAAATAAAAACGAGGTCAAACATTGTTGCCAACCGATAAACGAAAATTTACCAGCCGTTTAAAAACCGGCGCTATTTTTAACCACCATATATATTACCCACAATTATGCTACAATCTTTTAAAAAAATTGTAACCTTCAAATCTCTATGCTCCTTTTATTGTAAAAAAAAGGAATTTTTAGTTATAAAAATTCTTTCATAAATATAATTGGTTACAAATAGGCAATGGATATTATTTTACCAACTCTATTTACAGCTGTGTAAATAATGTTCATTTTAAATGACATAGGTTAAGAATATGTCTGTTTACAAACTAAATTAGATTCATTTCCTTGTCTAAATATGTTTGCATTCAATCATATAAATTCTTCTACGTAAATAAATATCATTTCCCAACCAATTCCAAAAGAGGCAAAAATAATAACTAATTTTTTAAGGTGTCACCTCCTGTCATCCTCATCAAATAACCAAAGAAACTGTTTCACACAAATAAAATATAAAGAAAATATTAAGCAAATATTTTATTGGTATATTGGATACATAAAATAGAAATTGAATTAACTGGAATGAGTGTGTGTGTGTGTGTGTGTGTGTGTGTGTGTGTGTGTGTGTGTGTGTGTGTGTGTGTGTGTGTGTGTGTGTGTGTCTCTTTTTTATGCATTACTACACCATTCATCTGATAGGCATGAAACTTATGAAAATGTTTAATACTATTTCTTTGACAGAGCAACATATTTTGATTAAATAAAGTTATCTAAAAATAGAACTCCATTCATCTAGTATAATTTTTTGTTAATTCACAAATTAAATATCAGGAGTTTATTATATTTTCTTATATTTGATCTATTCTTTAGGACCTGATTAGTTATATAATAAAAAGGCCATTTCTAAAATTAGTTTCTTTTTGTATATTTTTTTGTTTCAGTTGAGCCCCTGGGTTTTAAATACAAAAGAACGAATTACCGTTTTAGTGTGTATGAACGCCAGTAAAAAACTTAAATTACCACTGGCTGCAAGTATAAGAAGCCACTGGCATTTAAAAATTTAAGTGTAAACCTGTTACCACCAAAATATTTTTCTCAAAAGACTGTGTGGATTACCCACAATATTTTCAATGTAGGGTTTCATGATCGTTTGGTCCTTCAAGTGAAAAGTCATCTTAAAACTAGAAATTTACCTAGCTTTATTCATAAAAAGGCTTTATTCATAATAGATAATATTTCAGCTCATCCAATTGGCCTTAAAACGGCTGACGGCAAACCAGTTATGTTTCTTCCTGTAAACACTTCTTGTTTGATTCAGCTAATAGATCAATGTGTTATTAAAGTCTAAATCTGCACTATATAGAAATATACTTAGAAAATCTAATATTTTGCGAGAGTGAGATGCAAGTACAAGAATTTTGGAAGAAATATATGATTAAGAAGTTGTTATTGTTAATTGTAAACAGCTATTCCACCACTAAGTGCAATTATTTTTACCTTATGTGATGAGGCACCTTTCGGTCACTTGACCATTGTCGAATCAGTGAATTAATTTTCTCTATTTTTCTGGTGTCGTTGTTAACCCACAATTATGAGTTAATTTCATGATTTCCATAATTCTACTATTTCTCAAATTCGGAACTCCTTCGGTTCCAAACGTGACGAATTAGAGAGGTTCTACTGTATTACTAAACCCTACACAAATTGATAAAAGCGTGTTGAATGATAAGGGACTTTAAATAAACATTTTGTGTGGTTGTAGTAAACTTATTTCTCTTGAATTCGTCACCCTTTTGGTCCAGGACGTGACAAAATAGAGAGGTTCTACTGTATTACAAAACCCTACACATATTGATAAAATAGTCATAAATGATAAAGGACTATAAATAAACATTTTGTGGGAGCATAATAACATTATTACCTACTAACATACCTGATCTGACCACCATGTCACTCCCATATGCAGGCCATAGTCACAACATACTTTTTCATCAGCTTTTTCTCTCCATGAATTATATGCTTCTACAAGAGACTGGCCTTTCTTCGGGATTGCAAAATCCACTGAAAATTTGTAATCATACTATAATATATTTAATAATATAACTGAAATTGTATATAATGTGTAAACTCTATTCATTATATAAACTTATATAATAAGGAATTTATGAAAAAAGATTTCTTTTCTTAAGTTTAGTTTGGAGATCTTTAGAATTATAATAAAAAACTTTTTGAGGTCCTTTAATGAAACAGAGGTCTTGTTTTAAACCAAGGAAATTAGGGTAGAGTGACTTGTTTACAAAAATTTGTCAACATTTAATAAGTTGTTAATGTAAATCTTGCTGATCTATCTAATGTTTACAGTTTCTACTGCATCATTTTAGACATTGGCTGTATACTTTCAATATATTTATTCTGAAATATTTATTTACTAAACTTATTTAAACTTTCTATATTACACTTTAATTTATTCTTTTATGTGTTGTTAGTTTTCATTCCAACTTCTATATTATATTTCTTGAAAAAATCTTAATTTATAAATCTCTTTTCCTATATATGTAAACTTAGCCCATTTTTTTCTCTCTAATTCCTTTATTTGATTTCTTCTTGCCCTAATTTTCCTAAATAATTTTGTTATTGCTTCTTTGTTATACTCATTATTCTCAGCAATTCAAAATATAATATTCAGTTTTCAAATTGCTGAGAATAATGGATATAACAAAGAATGAATTAGAAAATTATTTGGGAAAACTAGGGCAAGTAGAAATCAAATAAAAAGTCCCACAAAAGAAATAGAGAGAAAGAAATGGGCTAAATTTACATATACAGGAAAAGAGGTTTATAAATTGAAACATTTTTTGAAGACATGTAATATAGAAGTTGAAATGAAAACTAACAACACACTAAAGAATAAATTAAAGTGCAATATAGAAAGTTTAAATAGGTTTAGTAAAAATGGAGTTTATAAAATGCAATGTAATTGCAAAACAACATACAGGACGAAAATTTAAAACCAGATATAAAGAGCATATAAGGTCTTTTAAGTATGAGGGAAATGATTTGAATTACGCTACACATTTGTTTAAAGAGGGCCATACACCGCAAGAAATGAAAAACACAATGGAAATTTTACATTATGTTAATAAAAAAAAACGTTTAAATATTTTAGAAAATTTAGAAATTTACAAATCAAAGTTAAAAAAGGAAAATCCAATAAACTAGCAAATAAATACACAGTCGAATGTTAAATTTAGAAGTTTAAAATTATTAAGTAGTTGGATACAAGAAGCAATAATAGGCGTGCTCCTATAGGAATAGAGGTCTGGAAGTGGTGAGGGCATAGCTAACAGTATATAAAGACGAACTCAAAGTTTGGGCGAATAGTATGATTTAAGTTTTGAAAATGTTTTGAAAATGGAATTATTCCGAAACTCGTCAACAAAGGAGAATATTATAAGGTTAGGAGTGGCAGAAAACTGTACTCAAATATATAGTGCTCAATTATGCTTTTCTTTATTTGATTTGTTACGTTTTCATCAGAAGGGTCCAAAAACTCTTTTTAAGTGGGAAAATTCGTAAAAGAGCATTTATTGACCCTTGTTGGCCACAACTGACATTTTTCAACCATGGCACTAACCTTGTCTTCAACTATGACCATATCTATATTGTTAACTTGTAAACCTAGATTCAAAACATTTAAACACATCAGGTAAGTAAGCAGTTGCGCAAAGCCAAAAAATGTCTTTAAGGAAATCTGCATACTTCGTATCAAGAAGGAAGATTTCTGACCTCATCCTTAAGCTCAAAAAGCCTCTTCAATATACTAGAGAGCCATGTTACGTCGGAATAAATATGAAGCTGTACATACTCACTGCCCATCTCTTTGCACAACCAAAAAAAAAAAAACCATATTGACTGCAGAGGTCGAGTTCTATTGTAGTTAAAAATTTGAGCTACTTCACTGAGAGTTTTCTGCAACGTTTCAGGCAATCTCTTGGCTACTAAAGCCTCCCGATGAATGCCACGATTAGTTATGGCCTCAGTGAAGGTGTTGAATAAAAATATTTTAATTTCAGTGATACCTCACGGCTCCCTAAGACATTGCCCGCAGACCATCTGTTAAGAACCAATGCTTAGAACATCCTTGTGTTACTCAATAAGCATTTCTATTACTTTTAAATTAAGATAATTATTTTTTTATTTATTTTTGTCATTTTTTCCATTTATAAGTGTCTCAAATATCTAGTTTCTCATGGCACTTCTCAATCATTTCATAATTGATCTATGATTAATTGAATCAGTATTTTAGCAATATAGGTGTTCTTTTCATATCGGTTTTAAAAATGAAATTTCATTTTTATCAACATTTGGGTCTGAATTAACACTTTAGCTGCCATATCGGACCAAATTGGCTAGACCGCCCAGTAGGCTGAACCGAATACCGTCGGGCCGCTAGGCCTGACATTGGTGTCTAGTAACGTTTTATGTTTATTCGTACTACTCAACTGGTGTTGGTACTTTTGGAAAAATGAATGCACAGTATTAAACAACAAGCTTCACACTACTTACAAATATAATTATGATGGTTTTTGTTTGATTAATAAATGCCAATGGTATTATAAACATGATGTTATTTTGGGAGCTTTTCGTCAGGATTTACAGCCCGACACACATATTTCTTAACAATTTTAGTGAAGTTGAGTTGATTATTCCAGTCAAACTTATTGGTTCATTGAAAGAAGTTTGACATTGAAAGAAGTTTTAAGAAGAAAGTTCATTGAAATAACATAAACAATTTTTAATAACGTATTATTTTGATTTTCCCTATTATTTTAAAAACTTCACAAAACCTAAAAAATAAGTCAGAAATATTAACTAAATATTCAGTTCTATAATAATTCTTCGGTCTTGGTTGAAGTTAAGTACAAATGCTGGTACACTTAGATAAACTCATCCTGACTAGGAGTTAAATTATAACGTAAATTGCTTAAAATTTAAATTACCAAATTTCAAAACTTTTGCTTGTTATGAATCTTGTGTTGTATTTATCAGATCTGAAGCATTACTTATCAAAGAAAGAATATGTTTACACTTCCGTTCAATATACAAAATATTTCTAAACTCACAAATCAATCACATCTGACATGTTTATATCTCTTCGTAATAAGCGCCAAAACACTTTACTCGCCAGTCAGCTTATTATGTGGGTAACCGGAACATGAAATTGTGGTTTCGTTTTAATTGTTTAAACACAAAAATATTAAGACAGTGTTGCAGGAGATAAGAAAATATAAATACCTCAAAAACAATGTCGGGCCAATCGGCCCGACAGTGTTTATTTAGGTCACATTTACGTTATACAAAAACTGTCGGGCCGATTGGCCCAACAGGTTTAATATATATATATATATATATATATATATATACTGTTTAGGTTTAGGTTTTTATATATATTATATATATATATATATATATATATATATATATATATATATATATATATAATGATAAGAAACGTATTTTCGTACTTAGATATGATGGGGGAACAAAAAAAGTACACATTATTCAGAAATAGTTTGACAATTCTCCCGAAAACACCGATATTGTGGCCGGCAACTAAAGTGGTAAATAAAAAAATTGTTATTTAAGTTAAAAAAATTAATAAAATATTACATCAGTAAATGGGAAAATTATAATATTTTTACTTAAATCTGAGTATAATGGAGAATAATAATTGGTTAATATCTGATTAAACTGATTTAACCGCAATTTAATCTACTTCTACTAAAAATAAATTTTATTTTATTTGCAGTACTTTGTACATTTATTTAACATCATGTCACTTACTGATCATTGTAGTTCCACCTGCAACTGCGGCTTTCGTCCCCTGATAAAAATCATCCACTGAAGTAGTTCCCATGAATTCAAGCTCCATGTGGGTATGTGGGTCTATACCACCTAAACAAATATTACATTAAGATCAGAAAAACATGTGAGAAAGGCAAATTCAACAGTCACATAATTCAAAACCTGTTTTCAAAACATGCTTCAAAATGTGAGGTTTTTTATTAGCATGACTGAATTTGGAAAGCTCATTAATTTTTGGAAAGGAATATATTTGTAATTATTAATAAAACAAAAATGTAAAATAAAATTACACTTACTAACTATAAATAACATCTTGACAATATTATGAGTATACATACTAAAGTGCATTTGGAGAATAAGTCTAATATTTCTTATGAAGTAGTGGATCATTTATTTTAAGTATGGACCCTTATCTTACATTCAATAGCTACTAAGGTCTTCTAAGTTTCTTGCATTTTTTCAATACACGTTTTTCCTCTGAGTTAATCTCATAAATAAAAGAAATCTGATAAATTAAATGATTATGCTGACCACAGTTGGTAAAAATCAAACACTGAGGGAATATTTAAGCACAACGTTCATCAGAGCCATTGTTGATAGGCTTCCATAGGCTATGGTTTTATTATAGCTCCATTTTGTTAAAAATATTAGATGAAGTTCTGTAAAATCAAAATGCACAAATCACTTTAAGTATCACTGTAAACCAGCACAATCGTTTTACTCCAAAAAATTATGGACTCCAGTTATAAATAAAGGAGATGCTAATACCATCCTCTTCATAAAATATTATTATTGAACAAATATGTTCAAATATTTTTATTTACACAATCTGATAAAAGAAAGTGTGTTTTTTTAGTCATAACATTAACAATCTATTCCAAAGATTCGAAAGTTAAATTTATATACAACTATAATTTTTTTAAATGAAAAATTGACCCTAAACATAAAATTATAAGCAAATAAGTCGTGTGAAAAATTGAACCTAAACGTAAAATTCTAAGCAATATGTCAAGCTTAAATAAAGATAAAAAATGTTGACAAAATTATTGCTTACTTAGGTTTACTGCTTAAATGTCGGTGGAGGAATGCCTAATGTTTACTAATGTGAATATTGCCTCAGCCTTTTTGCTAATTCTCATTCACTCAATGATAGTGTTCATACTACAATTATATGATGACAATCAAACTAAATCAAACCAATCAAGTCAGACATGCTACAGACTATTTCAACAAAAATTACAATGAACACAAAATATTCTTTGAAGAGATACATCTTTAAAATGTCTCAAATGATAAAAGGGCAAAACTACATCACAACTGAGTACATTCCCTATTCGTCCAGATTACATTTTGCGTCTCTCTGACTTTGCAACTACTCTATTTACAATATAACTTTAAAACTGTTATTGTTTACCTATATAATCGATAAATTTATAATTTAAAAAAGTTTACTTTGCAAACCTATATAGCTTGTGGGGAAAGGTGTAATACAAAATTTTAACTATACAGAAGAATGCTACTTTAGGCAAGTTTTTACATACCTTTATATATATTAATGTTTGTAATCATTACTAGTAGCTCAAGATCAAGATTTAAAAACACAATGTATACGGAATAGAATTCCTCCAGATGACTGCATCAAAATATTTAATAAAATGGTGTTTTATTAAATATTTAAATTCTTATATTTAACAATCATTATTAAATATACCATATAGTTAATTAATTGTTATTACTTATTTAAAAATGCCCTATTTAAACGTAAAGTCTTGTAATAAGAGTCAGCTAATTTATACTTTACCTGGAAGCACATACATTCCCCTAGCTTCGATGATTCTTGTCCCACCAGGAATAATAAGGTTACGTCCAATTTGTCTGTAACAAAAATTTAGGAATCAGAGTTGTAACAGAATTTACTTAACAATTAACTCGCTCAACCAGCAATCAAGTACTTTGTGCCTGAAAATATCAAAAAAGACATTTTTAAAATTCAATTTAATACATATGTAAATTAACTTGTGTGAAAAAAGTTAATTAACCTGTCGCCTAGTATTTAAGCTATATATGACAATCAAGTGAGCAGGCCTACATGATTGTTAAAAACTGATGATTATTAAAGCTAGAAATTTTAATAATTCTAGAACGCATGTCACAGAATCTGAATTTGTATTTAATATATTTTGCAACAATAGTTGTATAGGAAAACATTTTTTGAGTTGAAAAATTTTTAGTAAAGTAAAACATTTCTTTGTTTATGTAAAAGAGGTTATTGAACAAAATGTTTATTTTATTTTTGTTTTAAAATTTTGCAAAAATTTAACCAAAATCTTATTGAATATAATAAACATCTGCTACATGTTTATTAAAGAGATTATTATACATGCTAATTAACAGTGAAGAAAATATCACTGAGAATGAAAACAAATATATTTCAAACAATGAATGGAAGATGCTAAGTTCATCTTCTGTGTTCTCACAATTTGGTCTATGTATCACATGAGTACTCAAACAGTTGTGATAGGTGGAGGATAGCTGAAACATATCAAATACAGTGGAGATGATTTTGCTAGAGGAAGCACAAGATATCTGTACTCAACTTATTTTTATAGATTTTAGTGGAAGCATTTTTTGTAAAAATCTAGAAAAATAGATGTAAATAAAACCCCTTTGTTTGACACCCAGCTAAATAAATAGGTGTTTTTAAATAGATGAAAATTTTTTAATCAATAAAAAATTCCTTAATTTAAGAGCCTACCTGTTCTAGCTAAACTCAATAATCAGTAGGTTAACTCACAACCTAGGCAAGCACCGCTAGCATAGGACCTAACACAGTGCAATCTTGGGCATGCAACAATACTACATTTATCATTAATATATTTTGTATTTGATTCCTCTGGTAGATTGTGTATTAAGGCTATTCCCTCATACCTAGTGTCAATTCTTTATTTATCAAGACAATTAATGACAACTTGCTGTTTTCAGAAATAAAGTATTATTGTACAGTGATAGAAAATGTTTAATTCTTATTCATCAAGGATTAGAAACTAAATATAGCCCTAATTTGTTTTTTTTTTTTATTCAAGCTCTGATGATTATTTTCTGGCAGTATTGGTTCTGAGATTGTCTAAAATTGACACTGACTTGTGTTATTTTTTATTATTTTAAAAGCCAAAATTGTTTTCTTATGTGGGCTGGTGGTAACAAAAAATGGAGTTGTCTGGGTTATTGATGTTTAAATTTTACTTTGACTGAAGTTAATGTAGAAAGTGATAATACAAATGTAGTGTTGGACTCAAAAACAAGATTTCATTCTGAAAACATTTTACCTAAGTGGTGAAAATTATGTAGCGTACAAATGTACCTTTGACATTTTAACCCTGTGCTTCAAACTCCTTAAAAACCATTAGAATTTGGATTCAAAACTTGGAAGGAATACAAAGAAGTAAAGAGAAGGTCAAGCAAAAACTGCTTGGACACGAGAACATCGAAGCTCCCTAAATACTAACTCGAAGAAGCCTTTAAAGATTTGCTCAGTGCCACATCTTTGTTCTCAGACTTTCAAATAACTCTTCAAGGCAAATTTTACTTTTTGGCTTAAACAGTACTAAATTCAAATATTGCAAACTTTGAACCCTAGTGATTATACTGTTTGAGTTCATTTTGGAGAAGAAATATTTCAGCTTTTTGAGAGGACCTACAAATTATTCATAATTTATGTATGAGTGATGAAGCATATGTCCATCTTACTAGTTATGTCAGTAAGAAGTTTTGCTATAACCCAAAACAACCTAATGAACTTATCAATTTGCCACTCTATTCATCCAAAGTAACCGTATGCTGTGTAATCTCTTCAATAGGATTTATGAGCCCTTATGTTTGGTTGTTATTTACTACATATGATTTTTAAAATTTGGATTTTTCATTGTTTAAAAACAAATTTCCATTCAAGTATTTAAGATTTCTTATTTTAAATTAATTTTTTATAAATGTTTCCAATTCATACCCGAGAAAGCGTTGTTTGGCTGCTTCACCTGTATTTATAAATTTCATTAGAGTGTACTGCCTGTATAATGTCTTATAGTTTACAATACAATAATAGAGAGCATACTGTATATTTTTATTTTTGCTATATAAAGCACGATAATTAATATATTAGTAATTAAGTACAGAAAACATTCATCATGGCTTGGCTTTGCGCTCTGTTGGATGATGAGGATAAATCAATTCATATAGATCTATAATTGGTTCAATCAACTTTAAAAAATAATTTATTTTAAAGAATATTAGTTAATTATGTGTTTTTATCATAAATGTTAAAATGGCTTTTACTGGTGCTTTATATTTAAAATAGTAGCTTTCTTTGGTTTTGGACAATCTACAGTTTGAAATATTAACTTTGAATGGTTAGCTGTAAAAGGTAATTGAATCTTTACAATTCTTTTTATTTTTGCTATATAAAGCACGATAATTAATATATTAGTAATTAAGTACAGAAAACATTCATCATGGCTTGGCTTTGCGCTCTGTTGGATGATGAGGATAAATCAATTCATATAGATCTATAATTGGTTCAATCAACTTTAAAAAATAATTTATTTTAAAGAATATTAGTTAATTATGTGTTTTTATCATAAATGTTAAAATGGCTTTTACTGGTGCTTTATATTTAAAATAGTAGCTTTCTTTGGTTTTGGACAATCTACAGTTTGAAATATTAACTTTGAATGGTTAGCTGTAAAAGGTAATTGAATCTTTACAATTAACTGTGGGTATAAACTAACAAATCTCGTTATGAAAAATCATAATTATATAATTTCTAAATTCTTCTGCTATTTATGGTCTCTACTATGAAGATAAAAAATTAACTCGAACTCACTTGATAACACCATCTTCAATGTAAATATCACTATCCACAATTCCATCAGCATTTACAACTTGTCCATTCTTCACCAGCAATCTATTTTGAGCACTCTGAAACAATTAGTCTAAGCTATAAAAATAAACAATTAACTAGCTGTGATAAACTCAGTTATAAAATTCATTATTCTAGATTAATTCTGTCTTACAACGGAAATCTGTCAAACTGACAATACATGATTTTTACTTCATCTTTTGTCTATCGTTAGCCTAAAGTGTTTATCACTTTAAATCACAATTTAATAACAATATAACTAATCCTGCAGTAACAATTTTATATAAAAAAAATTATTACATTTTTCAAATTTATGAAAATTTTCAACTTTTTCATAATGCCCTGAAATATATTGGTAACTCCGTTTAACTAGTAATGTTTTGTCAATATTCAAAATGTTATAATCATTGTTGAAGGTTGAATGTTTTTGCGGATAAAGTTCAATGTAAAAATATTAACTGCAAGTCCATAGAAACATGAATGGCAGCGGTACATTTCTGACTAACCTGTATTCTTTAATGAATTACTTTGTTTTAGTTTCTAAAAATTCAATTTATTAATTTACTAGCAGTGATATTAGGTATTATATTTAAAATAATTTTTAAAAATAAAACTCAATTTAGGAAGAGAGAACTACGATAGTTCGCCCCTATTCAGTCATCCTTGACTTAAAGCAATTCAGATTTAGCCAGATAATGCCTGAAAAAAAGAAAACAGTAGTCAAATTTGAATACAAGAACTGTGAAATATCCCTAACTTAAAATTATTTTTATGATGAAGTTTCATAAAATGTTTTTCCTAATATTATTAAACTAGCGTTACCCGGCGCACGTTACTACGCTCGAAATCATAGAGTTAGCAAAATGAAAAACAAATCAAACATCTAAATACTTACATTTCATTTACCGCAATGCTGGAGGATAGACAATGTTTTTGTTCATTTCATTAGGCTTATAAACATACAAATTTTAGGTGTCCCAACACCTAAATATAATATATAATTGTCCGTTATAAAAGCTCGATTGCCTTGTTTATGGTTATTGCGAATACGAGACACAAAGGAAAGTGTAATCGTTTGAAATCAATAGGTAGATCTGATAAAATCATCGGTATTCATGGAGTTAATACCATCTCTCCTTTGAACTTGCCACCTCTGATTTCTGCCTGAATCAAGTTGGGTGTCAGTTTTTTTTTTTTGGTTAGTCTGGTTCCGTTGCAAAGCTTTGGTTGGTTTAAATTTTGCAAGAATATTATCGGCGATCTTACTTTTAATATCAGTAAGTGTAATAGCAATAATTGTACATAGAATTTAGAAATTTTCAACAGTTAAAAATAATAAAAAATGTATTTTTATTTGTACATAATGTTTATAATTTGTTAAAATTCATTTAAGTAACGCTAGCATGGATATACATTTCAACATTAGACTTATGGAAGGTGTAACAATGAACCATCCTAAGCCTCTTGGGTGGAGCCCTATGGATGGATTTACACCAAACCTCACACGAAACATCCTGAGAATATGTTAAACAATGCCTCCAAATTTCATTAACTTATGTTCAGCAGTTTAGGCGTTCATAAGACATATACATACATAGGTTTTTAAACCATCTTAAGCCTCTGGGGCAGAGCCCTGTGGATGGATCTACACCAAACTTTACACAAACCATCTTGGGAATATGTTAAACTATCCCTCCAAATTATATTAACTTCTTTTTACTGGGTTAGACTTCCATAAGACACATACATACACACATACATATACACATAGGTTTTTGATCCATCCTAACCTTTTGGGGCAGAGCACTGTGAATGGATCTACACCAAACTTCACACGAACCATCCTGGGAGTATGTTGAACAATCCCTCCCAATTTCATTATCTTCTGTTAAACGGTTTAGGCTTACATATGACATATACATACAATTGACATACATCGGTTTTTAAACCATCCTAAGCCTTCAGGAGTGGAGCCCTGTGGATGGATCTACACCAAAATTCACACGAACCATCTTAGGTATAAGTTAAACAATCCCTCCAAATTTGATTAACTTTTGCTCAGCGGTTTAGGCATCCATAAGATACATACATACATATATACATCGGTTTTTTAAATATCCTAAGCCTCTGGGGCAGAGCCCTCTGGATTGATCTACACCAAACTTCACAGGAACCATCCTGGGAATATTTTAAACCAACCCTTCAAATATCATCAATTTCGGTTTAGTGGTTTAGGCGTCTATAACATATATACACACGTACATACATACACACATACAAACATTCATTCATTTATACATATATATATGAAGTTGTAAATACTTTTATCCACCACTAAGTGCAATAATTTTACCTTGTTGTGATGAGGCACCTTTCGGTCACTTGACCATTGTCGGATCACTGATATTTTTCTGGTGTAGATGTTCAGTCCGTGATGTTGGTATTTGTTGACGTTAAACACATCTTCTCTTGATTTGCGTGTATGATTTTTTTATATAGTATGTCTTCTGTATATGTGGTCTGTAAGTTCATTAAATTGTTGTGTGTGTTTTTATAAATGGGGTATTTTTCTAGTGAGTTTAATTCTATTGGGTTATTATTTATTAATAATAGGGTTATTATGTTTTCGCCCCCTGGTACAGTGTTTGATAATCGTGCCAAATCCTTGGCGATGGTGATGGTGTCCTCAAAGCCAGCACAACCTTCCTCCAATGGTATATGAGGAAATATTTTTCTCCATGATTTTTTCAATATAGACTGCTTAACTTTCTCCCATGCTGCAGCAACTTCCAGAACACTGAAGCTCTTGAAAAATGTTTTCAAGTCATTTCCTTCCTCAATAAACTTTTTTAGAACACTAGAATGATAGTTTCTCTTTAATGATGCTATCACGCCTTGATCCATAGGCTGAATCAAGGCAGTAACATTGGGCGGCAAATATTTGACAAAAATATTTCCATTGTTCGATTTAAGTAACATTTCGTCGGGATGGGAAGGGGCATTGTCCAATAACAACACAGCTTTTGGGGGCAGGTCATTCGACTTTAAAAACTGACGAACAGACGGGCAAAACTTGTGAAACCAATCATAAAAAATGTCTTTGTTCATCCATGTTTTTTTCTGGTTTGAGTAGTCAACGGGCATGTTGACTTCTCGTGTACCCTTAAAAGTTCGAGGTTTTTTTGATTTCCCTATAACAAATAATTTCACTTTGTGTGAGCCACTTGCATTGGAACAACACATAAGCGTCAATCTTTCCTTGCTCACTTTGTGTCCCGGTGCAGTATTTTTCCTTCTCGGAAGCCAAAGTTTTTGTAGGAAGTCACTTCCAAAATAATCCTGACTCATCCGTATTGTAAATCTGTTCAGGGAGTAGATTTTCGCGTATAACAAACTCATCAAACTCTTTGCAAAATTCCTCAGCTGATTGTTGATCGCCACTTAATTTTTCACCGCGAATGTCCAACTCACGTATACCGTGACGTTGTTTAAAACGAGTAAGCCAGCCTGATGAAGCATCAAATGTGCCTTCTAGTCCCAAGGCATCAAAAAAATTTCGCTTTCTCGGAACATATTGGTCCACTAATTAAATGTCCTTGAGCTCGCTGTTTATTGAACCACTCGAGTAAAGCCCGGTCCAAATCGTCATATGTTGACTTTTTCATTGTTTTCCGTTTTTTCATTCCGGACAAGGAGTCTGAAAAACACGCAAATTTTAAAATTTCCGTTTTCTTTTTAATTAGGTCCCGCACTGTTTGGTCACCAACGCCATATTCGTCTTATAATGACTTGACCGTTTTACACTTTTCAAATTGTTCAATAATTTTTAGTTTTTGTTGCATCGATAAAACGGTTCTCTTACGTTTTACATCCATTATAGAAATAACAAAAACACTAAGAAAAACTTAACAATATAAAATTATAAAACAAAAACTTAACAATATAAAACTATAAAACAAAACAGCGCGAAATAAAATCCAACATACGACGACACATCACTATTGTACAGTTCGTTTTGATCAGAAGCAACGCGTAGACTGACCACTGAGGAAGGGTAGTGTTTACGTTCAACTCGAGCGTTCACGTAATTCTGTGAATTCGGCGTTCGGATTTATTCACCGAAAAACGGCTGCTCGCTCTCGGGGTTATCGCACCTCCATGCATCACGTTCGATGCTTCGATGTGCTCTGATCTGATTGGACGCAGGAGATAACGCGTAATTAGGGATTCGCTGCTATCATCAGAGCCACTCTGGCTGCAATGGAGAACTCTTGGAGCTAGAGATTGTCATCGTCGAGTTCAAAAAGAGGTTGTCGAGTTCCACTGATGTCTGGCAAGGCGGAGCCCCGAAAGCAGATGTTAGAGGGTCCTCTAAAAACCCGAAATTGGCTCTATTCAGGGCCAACAAAAAATAATTCGTAAACTCAAGACATGCTGACCGAAACTCTGCCCGCGAGTGCGCATCGCGCGGAAACAGGTAGGAAGGATTTAGGACACGGGGTGGTGAAGGCGGACGAGTTGACAGTCTATAAATTATTCCGGAAAGGTCACTGTACGCCCCAACATCCGCCCGCGCTCGCATCCGTCCGCCGCGTTCACATTTGACTCCCCCCGCCCCACCGCTCTAAGTGGAGCTGACGATCCCGGTTGATCCGCAACCCGGTTGATGCGATCCCGGATAATCGGAAGTTGACTGTGTGTGTGTGTGTGCGTGTGCGCGTGTGTATATATATATTTTAAAACAACAGGTTATTCAAATACAAGAATATTTATTAATTTATACTCAAAGCTTTTCGTTGGTAAACAGTACCAACATCATCAGGAATGAAAATTACAATCTTTATTTATATATATATATATATATATATATATATATATATATATATATATATATATATATATATATATATATATTGTAATCCTTAGATGAATTATTTTTTCTTGTTGAATATGTATGGTGAAATAAAATAATTTTCATAAACAAGAATATGCGAGTATTACTTCACTTTATTGTTGATTGATGCTTTTAGCTAATTTACATTATTAGCATTTTCAAAATTTATAAATCACTGTCCAGTTATGTGACTAGAGTAAGACTGTTCACACTGGAACAATAAAGTGAAGTAATACTCGTATATTCTTGCTTATGAAAATTATTTTATTTCACCATATATATATATATATATATATATATATATATATATATATATATATATATATATATATATATATATGAAGTTAATATATTACTATTGTAAGTAATTTTATCCACCATTACGTGCAATAATTTTACCTTGAGTGATGAGGCACCTTTCGGTCTACACCCGAAAAATATCAGTGATTCGACAATGGTCAAGTGACCGAAAGGTGCCTCATCACTCAAGGTAAAATTATTGCACTTAATGGTGGATAAAATTACTTACAATAGTAATATATTAACTTCATAAAGTCAGTGCAACGGAAAAACAATGGATAACGAAAAATATCAAGAATATATATATATATATATATATATATATATATATATATATATATATATATATATATATATATATATATATATATATAAAGAGAGAGGGGGGAGAGAGAGTTTAATAATAGTGAGGGAAAATTATTTAATTTTATCTTTAATATATTTTTATAATTATCTTTAAGTCAGCATAAGCATATTGTCGTCAAAAAATTTTAATAGTGGTTTATTTTTAAAAATCCTACAAAACAGCTTATTTTTAGACAGTTGGTCATTTTCCAACTTATGATTATTATTACTATACAGTGTAAACAAACATGAAATGTAACTTTTGACTCAAGATATAAAAAGTGCAAACCTTTTGTTTAATGCAAATTCAAAAGTTCGCTGTTCATTTATTCCTGTTCTGTTACAACAAGATCCAATTTAAGATATAACCTTCCCCCTGTATCTAAGCCTTCCTATTTTTTGTTGATCACTGTATATGCTGTTGTTTCGTTAGTAAAATTCCATTTCCCGTTTTTCATTCTTATCCATTACATGACTAAATATGTATATTTTTTTAACCGTCTCCTTTATAACAATATAAACGTTTTCAGCTATTAGAACATATTGAGAGTTCAAAATAGTGATTAGACTTTCATCTTAACCATTGTGGTTTAATGTCTGTCCCTATTGATTCTGTCACACATGTTTATAGTTTTATAAAGTTTTGTCAACATATTCAGTCAGGAACACAGAAAATTTTACCTGAAAGAACAATTATTTTCTTTCACAAATGTTTTACTTTTTTCATAGATGCTTGTTAATTTTATGTTAAATTTAAGTGTTTCAGATGTCCCAAAGAAATTTAAGGCTTGTTATTATTTGAACCACTAAACGATAACAATCACGAGATATACCAATGAGCATTTTTACAGATGCTGAAGTTTTTACATAAGACTGTTTATTTTGACATTATAACAATATCCCCAGAATTTAAGTTGCTTGGCTAACAAAGTTGTTATAAGATTTAAAGACAAACCCCTTATAAAGAATGTGCTAAATCATTAGGTGAGGCATATTTTTTTCTAAGCCAGTGTTGACAAGTAAATTATAAAAAGTTTCTAATGAAAATTGCCATAGGACTTCCACATTGTCAGACAATGGATCTTGGACTTTCTGTTGGTTTAAAAACATAAAAATAGCTAATTTCATAAAACCTTTTGTGTCAATTTTTTATCGTTTAATAATACGTTGGGTGTTAATTGTACTTAATTGCATTACATAATAACAAGAGCTGTTTATAGTAACAAAGTTAACTGTAAAAGACAAAGCTTTCCGATAATCAGTAAATACCATTTTTCACATATGGACAATATTTTGATAACTAGCACTGGGTAAATATCAACACCAGCCCTTCCAATGGTATGTTATTATCATCTTCCAGTTATTATACATCCACTGGGTAAATTGACTTAAAAAGCCCAGAGAAACTTCTGAATCACCCAATTTTAAAACTCGCTTTTTTTAGCAACAGCCACTTTGTCATTTTGGCAGAGATGTAATTCCACTCATTTATTTTTGTTTAGATTTATTTTCATATCATGTTTTAAATAAAATTCTTGCACATTTTAAGTAAAACTTGTGTATTTCTTCTCATTATATTTTTCTATAAAGAAACTAACAATTCATATAAGTTATTCTGTTTCAAGGCTTTGCAATAAAGTGCCTGAAATAATCAAACCCTTTTGGTTATTAACAAAAGCTAGGCAATGTATTGTTATCATAGGATCATTAAGTAACAGAACACAAAGGAGCACATTGGGCCAAAGTTTAAATGTACACAGTGTATGGTAAGGCTTTGTCAAACCTATGTACAGGAAAATTATAATACTTTGAGTTATCGAACAAAGAGAGATTAATGACATCTGACAAGAAAAGGCAGATAATTGTCAAGGGACCAATTTGTTATGTTTTTTTATTTTTGTTAAACAAAAGTGCTTTGAATAATACTTGTTATTACTTTTAATAGTGATTACAACAATTGTTATTCGAACCCCATTAAATGTAGAATGTTTATATTTTTCTATAATGTATTTTAACTTTATTAGCTATAAGACAAAATGCTAATGCTATCTACAATAGAATCTAGTTACAGAAAATTTATTTCAGGTTAAATGAAGGAAACTTAATGTTCCTACCAATATTCCAAGTGTATTCCCTCTCCCCCTATACCTCTCTACAGCCCCGATAAAGAGTAGATCAACTTGAAATATGTAATCCATATAACCAATATAACACAGGTCATGATTCTTCATGGATTCCCAGAAAGAAAGGTAGTTCATCTCCCTACCTTGACACTACTTATCAAAGGACAATTAATTTTTTTTAATCACAATTCTTACTGCATTCAAACCAGGAGATACTAATGCATTGCCCATGATTTCCCAAGAGGTAGTTCCTACTACTCTCTTAGGCCTTAAAATCGTATCTGTTGATTTTTTAGTATAGTGGTCTTTCTTTGGTGTAGGTTTTGAAAGGTTTGAAATACACTTTGGAAGTGCTAACACACTTTGAAAGGTTTTGGATACTTTCGGTCAGATCACCTGCTTTTTCAGGTCCAGTGATGCCAACATAAACCATTAATAAGTAAGGCATTTTTTTGTATTAAACATTTAGAGGTTTTATGCAAAAACTAGATAATAATATAAACATAAATACAACTAAAAATGATTTGCTGTAATTTTCTTCTTTTGTACTTTAAAGTATAATAAGGATATTATTTCATATCAAGGATATGGAAAGCATTGTGAATTGGAAATAATGTACAATCTTGATGGTCCAATATTTGTTAGGCTGACAAATCAAGTGACCAATGACTTGCCTTGTTTTCGGTACAGTGTTTAAACTGTTTACTTGTTTACAAGAGAATATGATTTTAGAAACTAAAAAAGGCAATAAATAAATACTACGCTATACTTTAAGCTACTAAAAGGATTTTTGTTTTTAAAAAAAAACCCTCGTTCTTAGTTTAATAATGGTTTATTTTAATTTATACAGTACTAGATGTATTATTATTACAATCATTCACAATCTATATATTGTTTATTCTCATTGAATTTCATTATAACTCATGATTTTAAATAAAACCTGTAAGTTAAAAACACCTAATCTCTTTTCTTAACCCATTTATAATGTGTTTACCTCTACTCAGCGTGTTCAATCATACCCTCAGACATTTATATTTTAAAATCTGACGACTGTCTAGCCTCATATCTGGTGGATTATCAAGAGTTAGTGTAATAAAAAAAAGATTAAGTTAGATTAAGATTATAAGACTCAACCTATCTAAGAGTTTTGGGAAAATCATGCCACAGACCATATATTCTGAAGTAGATCAATTTTGTACAGGGGGAGCTACACAATACATTCCCTATGAGACCCTGCGTAGGGAACAAAATAAATCGGCGGTTACATTGAATCGGAATTCATAGGAAAAAGTAGACATGCATATTAGACAAATTCATACAAAATCATCAGAAGTAAACAATTTCCATGATGTTATGGACATGGTTAGTTTGCTTTAAATGTATTTGTGCAAATTCTCATGAAGTTGTACGCCTAGTTGTATCAAAACAAAACATTTGTTTTTTGTCAGTTGTCTTAGAACGAATAGTTGTCTTTGTTTTAATTGACCCTGGATTGTGAGCATCTAATAACCCTTGTTGATAAAAGGTGTTCACTTTGGGATCAAAAATGTATAAATATACTTTGGGGAAAAATTAATTAAAAAAAAGATGTAATATGCTTTTGTTGACATTAGTTTTTCCATGACATTATTCAAAATGTAATCAAAAGTAGAAAGTGTCAAGCGGGTGTATTCAAAAAATTTTTGGTTATCTCATTTAAGCTCTTCATATGATCTTGCAAAATCCCCATTCTTAGCTCTTGATTAATAAAATTCTTGAACCCAATCACGTCTTTTGAATTTTTCCACCAAACATATCTCAGTGCAAGAGAGTTCAAAATATAGTTATCACGTTCAGCATGTGTCGTCTTTCCACAACATTCGTACGAAGTCTCACAATTCTATACTTACGAATTTGTATAAGCACTTTTTCTCAACAATTCTGATGCAATGTAACCTCAACCTAAGAAATAACAGATGGATAGGTACAGATCAGAAGACATAAAGCTCGCATAATATTATGAGGCATAAGAGCAAGTTTCTAACATAAAATAGTCAACAATCGACTTCAGTTTTAATAAAGAGGGCTATAAATACTTTCCGTCTGATAACGAAAAATTACGAATTGATAGTAAAATAACTGATATGAGGAAATGGCTTACAACACATAATTATAAGTTGCAATCGACAAATATTAAGTAACTATAACTTATCCTAAATATCATGAATTGTACAAAGTTTTTGCCTGAAAATCATGTTTTAAGTAATTTTATACCAAAAGAAATATACTTAAGTGAATCATAAATTAAATGTGACAAGTAATGATGACATCAGTAAAACTACCACTGCCGGGGTTCAGAGATTGGTTAAACTAACTGTTGTTGTCCTTGAAACAATGATGTTAATTACATAAAATAATTCATTGGTATTGAATACAGAGAAAAATAATGGTTCTGTCTCAGTAGACCTACTCTTTATACTTGGGGCATATAGAGATATCTATCTATAGTAGAAAATTGATAAGTCAGATTCTGTTAACTTGAATTTCCGGATATCCCGGAATTATTTTGAACTGGAATAAAATAAAATAAAGAAATAACAAAAATCAAGTAAGTACAGTACATATATAAAAAGTCTAACAACAATCAAATCATGTAATCAACTATGAATAAACAAAATATGAATGTAATGTTTTGTACGTCTTATACTGAAAAAGACTATGGGATTGCACACCACAAAAGCGCCTCACAAAAATAAAACAGCCAAACTTGACAGATTTGTTTGCTGAGAAATCATTGCAACGGAGTTTTACTGTATATACGTTCATATACTCTGCATAATATTATAATATTCTTTGTGTGATAAATATAAAGAAGTTTTTCTGTAAGTACGATGTCTTCTTTGTATTTTTCCCTAGTGGTTGGCTAACCTGGATGGGCCACTGTCCCAGATGAAGCAATAAGGATGCAGGACACATAATCCCTTGATACTAAGACTACTGGAATATACTGGATTTTAAAGGCTGGGTTTTTATTGATAGATCTGTTCTCTACTGATGTTAAAGAGAGGTATCAATCCAATACCCTCCTTAAGAATATATGTGAATAAAATAGGTTCCTTAATATTTTTTTGTCACTTATTTATTATTTCAGTTAGATAAAACCACCACTTACTGATATTTCTCAACAGACTAGTTTCACACTTGGTCAATGCATTCTTCATTGATTGAACAATACATTAAAGAAGTGTGAAATGTATCTGCTGAGAAATATTAGTAATTAATAGTTTTCCCAAGTCAATTGACAAAAAAAAGTATTTTTTTGGAGTTTGTAAAGTCTGTGTTGAAGCAGTTTATTAAACCAAACCACTGGTATCATTTGAACTTGAGGCTTGTATGGAGAAGAAATATAAATTTTATTTTCTTGAATACTTTAAATGCAACCACAAACATGGGAAGAATAATATAGAAAAGGATGAATGGTTAATATAAATGTTTCTGATATCAGTTTTAAAATGGTTTAATTTCAATGAATGATGGAACCCCATTCTGGGTTCCAATTACAACTTCAACTTCAACACTTGAATTCTGATTAACGAAGACAATTGAATTACAAGTGAATTTTGCCAAATAATTAATTATAAGCACGGTGAATATTATCAGCCAATAAATTAAATACTACAATTATAAATTACATTTTTTGTATCATTTGGCAAAAAACCACTAGTTACTAATATTTTTCAGCAGACGAGTTTCACACCAGATCAGTACATTCTTCAATGCTGTGAGTCACAGATAAGACATATTGTCAGAAATATTTATACATGATCTCAAACAAAAATATATTATAAACAACCACAAATACGCTCACAAAATAATATATTGGTGCTGATACATAGATGACATCCTAATCCTATACGATGGCAACATAAGAAAGTGGGAGAAACACCTTCTACAAAATACATAAACAAATTACAAGTTTTGTGTGCAATACAAGGGCCTTCCATTGAACAATGTACTGACCTAGTGCAAAACTAGAGTGCTGAAAAATATCAGTAAGTAGTCGTTTTTTGCCAATTGATACCAAAAATGTAATTTATACGAAAACCTCTCACGATGTACAACACAAAATCTGCAAACAATTATAAGATTGGTTCCGATTAGTCTTTCACAATTTTTAAGTAAGTATAAAACTGAATTGCTGTATGTAACAAGGTATTATAGTTTTAAATTGAAATCTATCAAGAGAAAACAAGGATTCATCATTCTGAGCTACAAAAAAGCAAGAATTAAAGAATATGATTTCAAACAACACTTTTAATCTTTCTAATGTTTAGGCCTGGTTTTGTTTCATCATTCTCAACCATGATAACACCTATCACACACAAGTTAACAGTTAACATATGAAATTGGTTCAAAAAACCCGACACAATCTACAGTTTACACTTTGATAAATGTTTGCAAACCCTGATCAATCTATATTTTATACTTTCCTAAAGCTTGATCCAGCCCATTTGAGAATGCATGGTTCACAAATACAAGAGGCTATAAGTTGAAGAAAATATTTGATATTAGTTGTAAGTGGTAAGTTTATATGAAACAAGCATACAACAATTTTATTTAGAAATATAACAATTTAGTAAATGTTACTTGAGAATATTTCGAAAAGTAAAAAATTGTGACACTAATTATATAAACAGTTTTTCTCATACAGACTCATTACAGAACAACCCTCAAATACTAGGACTCGTACCATTCTGTACTGAACAAGTACATTCTTAGAACAAGTTCCGATGTATAAAAAACATAAAATTATATACTACTATTAAAAAAATATACCATCAAATTTTTCGAAACACCATTAATAAAACAACAACAAAATAGCTAAAATGGCAATCTCTATACCAGGTACTAGTTTTAATTGGCTTTTAACCTTTATTTCAAACCCAAGATGCAAGACAAAAAAATTCAAGGTATAAAGGTGTACCCTTCTACTATAATGGTACATGGCGTATAGGTAAATTTTGCTTCTACTATAACCTATAATTTTATTAAAAATTATTTTAAATCCGTGATATACGATTGAGAACCAAGTATAAACAGTTATACACCATTACTTTATTAGTACAAAATATTTTACATATTATTTTGGTTGTGTATTTTCTAAATCAATAGCATCTATTTTTGTTTTTGCATTAGTCTCTAATAAATGTATTAATTTAATCTGAATGCAATATCATTGTAGAGCTATTGATTTAATAGAGTCAATTGTCTAACAAATAGTTTTCATTATATATATTGTACTAAGGAAATAATGTACACAAAAATTGTTGAGTTTTTCAAGTTATAACTTTTTACATATCATACTGAAAAATAACACACTCTGAACAATACAATAGAAATAACTAAATATGAAACTTGATTGTTTATCAAAATTTGCAATAAGGAATTTGGTAAGAAAATTTTGCTAATACAGATGACTCTAAGGAATTTTAACAAGAAACTTTATGTATTCTAAATGAAAAGAGCTTGTGATAGCTAAAGACCAAAGGAATTAACTGGATTTCAGCATGACTTTTAAGACCGGCAAAGTTACACTAATTAAACATTCATATACATAGAATATAAAGATTTTTCAAATACAGAAAAAGCTTTATAAACAGTACAGAATTTTATAATATGAAATTTTAGGCAACAATGTGATAAAAAAGAACTTTTCAAATCCAAAACATATTATTTAAATTTTCCTTTCATTGCACTTAACAAGAGTTTTTGAGGAAAATATTTAACAAAATGATCAGCTTAAAAACTTATTGTTCCTTTACATACTGGTGTAAATTATAGGAAAATTTTCCCAGGGCAAATACTCAACTTCTTACTTTCATTGAAAAAGTGCATCTGTGGAAAATACTTTTTCTCTCTGAAACTGATATATACAAGGAGCTCTCTTTATCCCAGTTGAAAGTAAAAAACCTTTCCCGTATAATTCCATAATTTTCCCTATTTCCAATACCAAGGGATCATTAAGTCCTTCCCTTAATTCTACATCTACCCCTCCACGTCCTTTTATTACAAGGGAGTGTAAAGGATATACAGCTTGCAGCGGCCAGAATGTCCGATGCAAAGAATCAGGGTAATTGTACAGAATACCAGAATCAAACCTAACCTGGTTAAATAATTGGCTAAATTTATATGTAAAAATTTTAAAGCATTATAATAATAATAATATTAAAACTAGGGTAAATAATAGTAAAATGAAGAAAATTAGAAATAACTTTAGACTTAAAAAACATAAATTATAATCAATAAGAAAAATTATCACTTCAAAGTGGATAGCCTAAATTATGTATACAAAAAAGACGGTAATTGTGTAGTATAACAAACTCGGCCTAGATGCCGGCTATTAAAATAATTGTACTTAAATATAATCAGGAATAAAGAATGTAAATTTATAAGATGTGAGGAAAGTAAATTAGGCCTAGCTAGGGAAAATAGTATTTATGTAAAAGTAAAGATTAAATGTTAAAATGTAATAGCCTAGAAATTAGGTTATACTAGAAGCAGTCATATTTGATTCCGGAAAAATCTGCCTAGGGTATTGATTATAAATCTTGTCACTACGAAACGAAAGCGCTACAGTCGAACTTTGGATTAGGAATTTTAAAAAGAAAATTAAATTAAATAAGAAGAAATAAAGTCAAATACGTTATTAAATAAAAGGTAAAAATGGAAAGGACACATCAGAATACAGAAACGCCTTTTACAAAAAGTGAAACTAATCTTAGTTCAGAATTTCCGAACAAAGTCAATTGCCATGGCAACGGCTTTCTGATTGGGCAAAAGTTGAAAAATGGATACTAGGGCGTGGGAAGTTTGAAATTGGAGAAGACGGGCCTCACAAAAGAGACGCTATCCAGAAGGAGAATGCATTAGGCTCTCAAGGCGAGCAGACGTTTTTTAGTACCATGCGACCAGGACAAGAAAAAATGTGCTAGAAACAGAGTAAAAAGTGCTACGATGTGATCAGGGGAAGGAAGATATATATGAGCAAGGGCTTATATATACCCAGAACAAGATTTCGACCACCAAAATGCAAAATTAAAGAAAATAAGAAGATTAAACGAAAGTATGGAGAGACGCCTACCTACCAAGACCCTTGAAGCTGTAACGGGACCGACAGATGACAAAATTAATGAAGATAAAAAGATTTCTACAGTACAAGGTTATATAATCAATTTAATTATTCTTTTTAAATAACATTTTACTTCAAATTATATTAACTTAAATTCAAAATTAAATAAGATGGGAATAACCTAAGGGACTGATTAGTCAACTCTCTTAGGTTACCCAAATTTAAGTAACAAAGATTCAAAATTGACTTTTCATTCCCATCGCTGTGGGAATGTATGGATTAAGTATAAAGGTGTATATCTTATATGGCTTTTTCTAAGTAAATTTCTAATGAATAATTTCTAAAGAAGTTAATTGTTCAAGGCCTAGCCTAAAGGCATTAAATAGTAATATTAAGTGTTTGAAAAAGAATCAGATTTTAAAATATGTTAAATTTAACTGTAACAATCAAAACTATATACAAAATTAATTATGGTAACTTTGATAATTTAAATTATATACAAAATTAATGATAATAAGAAAATTTAAAAACATAGAATGAGATAATAATGTTTAATTAAATGGCAAGTTGTATGAAATTTTGAAAAAGTAATTAGTCAAGAAAATCCTGTTAAATTAAATAAAAACAATAATAATTAATTTGAACCTTGGAACAAATAAATAAAAAGGTATATTTTCCAATTAGCTGTGTTTTCATTCTAAATAAGATAAGTTCACTAGGTATCCAGGTATAGTCTTTAAATCACAAGTGTCTCTCAAAGATTCCACTACCCGAAAAGGAGCTTGAACAGGGCTTATCGGAGGCTAATTGGTTTTATCAAAAATTCAGGGGTTGGTTCCTCTGAGAGGTTTATTCCTTGAGGCACAGGTCTATGAAACTAGGTTCGTAGTCAATGGATAAACCATTACTTTCTTACTGACTTAGCAATTGATGAAGATAAAGGGCCATGGTAAGGCAGGGTAAAAGGTCGGTAAGAAGCTCCATATGATCCTATTAAACAATAAATATATTTTAGGTACTCATGACACTGCACATGTGATGCTAAAATCCCCCACATATCCTCTACCAGGACAGTTAATACCAATACCTTAATCTTTTTTATTTTGTTGTAAGTGATAATAGTCACAATGGCTAATAATGATAAAACTTTAAAAAAACAGAAATACAAAAAGAACATTTTACAGGAATGTAACTTCACAAGGCAGACTTACTTTTTTTCTCTACAGGGTTACTTCAGCTCATTAAAACACCACCATTTTATGACGATTACAAATTACAAGAGAAACAAAGGCCACTAAGAAGTTAGTGTTGTGTTTAAAGAATGAACAATTTGCTTGTATCTGTACCCAGAAAATGCTTATGCCAAGTTTCAAGCTACAACTAATATTACACCAGATAAAAATTCTTAGAATTATTTTTCAATCACTCAACACGTTTACTGCTGAGGTCATCCCAGTGCGAAAGAATGATTCCAGGAGTGACATTGTACAATAAAAATTAATGTCCAATTTATCAACATTAAAAAAAATAGAAAGACACTACTAGAAAGTACTGTGTTATTCATGCCTGGTTACAGAATTAGCACTCCTGGCTGGAATTGGCATATAAAAGTTTGAATAAGGAATTTTCATTATATTTTAACTTAGTTTTTGAAATTTTATTCTAAAAGTTTTACATAGTTATTCTTGATACATTTATTTTTTCAACTGTATATACTGTTGTGCTATATAATTATAGTGCAAAGCTTTTAATCCTTAGGTTACATCTACTACATAACACAATACTAATTACCAAACTACCTAAACATAATGACAAAATGTCTCCAAATGAAAATGTATGCCAATTTAAAATTGGTAAACAAACAAATAAAAATACACCATTACAGATAAAGGCTTCAAAAATAATCAAACAGCAATGATTCAGAGATATAAAGGCTTCAAAAATAATCAAACAGCAATGATTCAGAGATACTATATGCATTGTTATGTAATTTACTGTTGGGCAACTGATTATCATTCAGATATAGGTAACAAATGTAAATATATTGATAAGGTCAATTTTAATAGTACTTACTTATGTTTGTGCTAGTAAAAGATAAGAAAAGAGTGTGTGAATAATGCACAGGATTACATAGGGAATAAAACACCTTAGTATAGATTCTGACATAATAAATGTTGATAGTATTACTATATATGCTTCTATAATATTACTGTTTATGAAAGAAGAGAACAAAATTAGTGTGAATAATAGATAGGATTAGAGTAGGGAAGAAACCCCCTTCGTATGGCTATGTTGAGGGATCATAAGTGCACGCTCATATTACCAAAATATACTTGTTCCCTTTTGGCGCCATAAAGAGAGTCTGTCACACTACTTTGTAGAAAGAAGGATAAGGTTTGATAAATGAAATTAAGGTAGAATCTAAGGGGTATAATGAGAACCCAGCAATATAAGGGCCAGAAATCTAACCCTGGCAATGAGAATTGGGGAATATTTTGGGAATGCAAGAGGATATTTCCTTTTGTAAACATGTATGTCGAAAACAGCATTAACAAATGCATACATAAATCAGACAATATTCTTAAATATGACAACCAATTTGTAACAAAATATGCTCAGCTTGACCTATTACTCAAAACCAATTTTGAATCACTAGTCATTCTTCATTTATTTACAAATATGGTGGGCTAGTAAGGAAGAGTGTATTACCTACCTAAGACCCTGGTAAATAGCTAGTTCAGAAATATTAATTACCCTACCCATGCACCTATGTTTTTCCCTTATTCCCAGTATAATAACTTCATGGTGCTCCTTTATTCCTACCTATATTCCATGACTTCAGTATCCCTACCCTAAATGGGGTGTGATGGGATAAAAGACTTTGTACAACACCTAAAAAAAATTGTCGTTATATTTAAAAATTACACTGGCTATAAAAATTATGTTTATAATTTTGAATGTACATTTATAATAAACTTGGTAGATTACAACCAATTATAAATAATTAATTTTAAAACTACCTTAAATTAGCTTTAGAAGCTTCAATTACAAACTGAAAATTCTTCAGGAACTAAAAATTTACTTTTCATAAAATACACAAAAATTCACAAACTTAAAATAAAAAAATATAATATACAAAAAGTCACTGAAATTACATTAAAAAATAAATACCAAATAGCAAAAATATTCGATATAAAAACAATCAGGTCAACGTTATTATAGACTGTTACTTTGAGCTACTTACTACAAGATACCAAACACAATATTTAGATTTATCTTGATGTTTTTTACATTGAATTTTGTAGTATTTGATTATTTTTTATCAGCATTTTGTCAAAAATTTTTAAAAAATTATGTTTGTTATTTTTTCTAATATGTAAATTTGTGTGTTGTTTTAACCCATTCGCTTACAATTTTTTTTACACCGACTGAGCCATAAAAAACTAATTTTTTAGACCATTTTTAAAGGTTTTTGTTGATTACTGTTTTTTAGTTCATATTTATGTTTCTTATGGAACCTATTGTTTTTTTTTATTCACAAATACATTTACTTTCAAAATATATACTAATATTTATAATATCTTTTCTTTTATAATTTAATAATATGTAAACAACTAAAATGTTTCAACGAAAAATATCAAACATTATTTTTTTAATTTCAATTATCCTAAAGTAAAAGCATAAATTACCTTTGGAAATACTCCAAAACATTCTTCAGGGTGCAAAGAATATGTTTCAATTTCACAAGAGTTAAGAAAAGTTAACTTTTGTGTTGTATACTTTGAAACATTCTGGTAGGTGAAATGCGACGAGGCACAGTCCACACTCCCACCGACTGGTTCTTTGGCCTTTTAGTGGGCTTAGGTGGTTTGGAACATGGAATTTTTTCTTTAGGCCTACCCCTTCTTGGTTTACCCCTATCTCTAGTACTAACTCTAATAGGCCTAGGACAAGGATCAAGAAAACTAGGGGCATCATCCTCCTCACTAGCAGTAAGAGACAGAGGGGCAATTATTCCATCAAGGTAGATTTGATCGAGTAGCTCAATTAGTTTGGAATTCTGTGAGTTTTCATCATCTGAATTAGATGGTAATACAGGCCTATCTTGGACATTTATATCAGAAATTACATTATTTACATCTAGTGGAGTCCTAGGCCTAACATAACTACAAGAGGGCTGCTCAAGTTGCAACTTATCACTTATTGCAGAACAAGGCAGATTACATTTTTCATGATGTGGTGAACCTGTTATATTACAGTCTATTATGATTTTTTTTATTCATTACTTACATCTACATCTATTTAAGATTCAATGTCCAACTATCTTATTTCATTATCACTCTCAAATGTTTCCTCAAACAAATCACTGTCCCATTCTCCAAAAATTCTTTCAATTTCACAATCTTTCAACTCCTTCTCACTTTCATCAACAAATAAAATAATAAATCCACTCATTTTTAACTTAAAAAGAACACAAATAACAAATTAAATACAATTTGGTTAGGTTATAAACATATCCCACACAACTACAACGTAAACACAACATCACAGACAATGTCAGCTGATCGGTCGCCAGATAAAACGTAAATATTGAAAGAACGGACAGTCCAAAGAAGATAAAAATACTACCATTGGAAAGCCCAAAGCCTGTAGAATAAGATGCATATGCGATCTATTGGATTTACTGAGAACTAACTCGACACAAATTAGTTATATTGGAGGACGGCGATTCACCGTCGCTTCACAGAATGGCACACTGGGTCGCGACGGCGGATCGCCGTCATTGTAAGCGAATGGGTTAAAGATAATATAATAAATAGATATTTAGTTCCTGAAGAGGGTTTCCGTTTAAAATTTAAACAAGAAGCAATGTTTTAAAAGTAATTAAATGTTGCTTCAAATTTTATTGTTTATTATTGGTTGTAATCATCCAAATTTCAAAAAAATTTGTTTTGCTATATGCATAAAAAACAGATAATTTCAATTTTTCTGGCCCTCTGATGCGAGTTATTTGTGTGAAGTAAAGTACCTGGTGTACCTCTTTATGTTACAACAGCCAATGTGGAATAACATTTATTAGTCTTTTTGTTATTATTATTAATGTTTTATGTATTTAAGTGCCAAATTTTACATTTTACTGTAGCTTTATTGGATCCTGTAATATTAAGATTATGTCAGGAATGAGAAACTTTAAGAATAAAACCTAGAAATTTTGTTAAACAGCTCTTTGATGATTCTGATTAAAGCTCTACCAGGTGATAAACTTGACAAACAAGCTCATTAAATTGAAAACTAAATCATATTAGGAGAAACTGAAAATGACAAATTACCAATTTGTTGACATTTTGTCAGACATTATTGAAGAGACAATCCTGTAAAAAATCCATAACATATATATCCATTATATATATAAATTATATATGTATAACTTCGAAACGTTATTCACTTAAACAATAGTTTATGACTATCCGAACTTTAAATTTAGTAAATTTGTTACAACTTACTGAGACAGAACGTTTTTTATCTTCATCAGTGCCTTCTGCTTGGGGATGTTGGGTCAAGCAGTGACGGTTTTAAAGGTAGGTTTTCGATAGTATCAAAGAGTATGTGTAATTTGTATTGTGTTTGTTTGTTTAATATGTTTGTACTTTGTGTTTTTGTGTGTCTGTAAATTTCATATTGTTCTAGTGTGTTGAGATGTGGTCCTTTCTTGTTAATGTGTAGGATTTCTAGGTTATGGTAAATGTCTGTATATTTGTGTCCTGTTTCTTTTATGTTATTGTAAAATGTTGAGTTCATGTTTTGTTGGTGTTCCTCGACTTTTTGTTTAAAGCTGCGACCTGGAGTCGCAGAACTCTTCTTAGAGTCGAGGAACACAAACAGAACACCAACTCAACATTTTACAATCACATAAAAGAAACAGGACACTAATACACAGACGTTTACCATAACTTAGAAATCCTACACATCAACAAAAAAGGACCACATCTCAACACACTAGAACAATATGAAATTTACAGACACACAAAGTACATACATATTAAACAAACAAACACAATACAAATCACACATACTCTTTGATACTATCGAAAACCTACCTTTAAAACCATCACCGCTTGATCCAACATCTCCAAGTAGAAGACACTGACAAAGATCGGCACATAGCGATGCAAAACGTTCTGTCTCAGTAAGTTTCAACAAATTTAATAAATTTAAAGTTAGGATAGTAATAAACTATTGTTTTAAGTGATTAATAAGATTCACCGAACGTAATGGACCACAAAATTCAAGAATTTGCAACATTGTTTTCTTGTATTTGTTTATCACTACACTTGAATGTACTTAAGAAAGAATCTTACTTGGTATATAAGAGAGTCGACATTCAAGAATTTTAATTACGTGTACTCGTTTTCGAGTATTTTCGCGAGACTCAGATGATGCTGAAAAATGAGGACACGTAATTAAAGTTCTTAAAAGTAAAGTGTGAGTAAATAAATAAATATATATATATATATATATATATATATATATATATATATATATATATATATATATATATATATATATATATATATTTATATATATATATATATATATATATATATTTAAACCAAAATTTGTAATTATTATGTTTAATAAATACTATACAGGCCAAACAAACAAAAAATTAACTCGAAGATATAAGAAACATTTACAGTCAAGCATCAAAACTGACACTCTTTCATTAACTATCATCAGGTTAATATCAGGTTTTTTAAAATCAGGATTTTGCCCCAAACAATATCCCAATTACACAAATTTTGATGTAAATATGGTTTTAAATACATTTTTTCAAATGATGTTTTAATCTAATAATTAGAGTTCTGAAGATATATCGAAACTTAATACAACTGAAATAAAAAATATTTACCTGTAGATGAATAGGAACTTTTTTAACTGGAGTGCTCATTGTCTTCAACTTTAGTCTTCACACCTGTAGCAAAATAATGAAGCATTATTGTTTCACTGTTCATTTTTGTGTTTATCCATTATATTATTGTTTTACATTATATTTCTACTATTAAAATTTAGGTTGAAATTAAACACTAACCTAGGTCTTACTACATAATGCAAATTATTTAGACAAACAAAAATTTAAAATCCACCCTCTTGGTACTGAACTAGAAAAAATACACTGAACACACACTAGCATCCAATATACAGTAGAACCCCTCAAATCCGAACCCCCACAAAATCCTAACATAATTTGATGAAAAGCTAATTTTAATAAAAGTATCTAAAATTTATAGAAGTATGTACTGAAAGTTTGCTACTTACGTAAAACAGGACTGAGATGTGTAATATATTGTAATTGACACTGTAAAAACATGATATAATACGAAGGCCTATACTGTACTACTGTATCACTTCATTAACATAGAATTTATTGAAAGTAAAATAAAAATAAAAAAGACAAACACTAAACTATATGTTTCACTTAAAAAAAAAGATACAAACACTTAACTCTATTTTTCACTTAAAATCATTTATCTTCATCTGTCGAAGAGACGTATACCTTCCCGAGAATGCGATGTTGCACCACCATTGCATTAGCATAACATCATTGGGTGTTGCAGCTGCATGTTGTTTATGTAACACAACGAAATGTCTGGAGCGTTGGCATGAGTAACAGAATTTGTAGAGGCACCTTTTTCCTTGCTATAACAATCTACTACACTGTCATCTTGTTGATCCTGGACCATAGACACCATGTCATGCTCCGGTATATTCTTCATTGTAATCTAGTGCTGTCTACTCTTCCAGGCAACTTTCTACAGCATCTTCACATCCTGGTACTCTGTGAAGGAGCTCAGTTTCATCATCCCATGTTCTAAGTGGTGTTTCCACAAATTCGAGGCTAGGACAGAGCTTCTTCCAAGATTTCTGCAGTAAAGTGTTACTGATATTATTCCAGGATTCAGCTATCCAGTAAATTACATCCTTTATTATAATCTTTCTAAGTTTTTCTGGAATAGAAAGAGAACAATCTTCTTCAATTAATGTTTGCAGAAGCTTTTTTTTGTAGCTCAGTTTTATGTTCTGCAGCACACCTTGATCCATAGGCTGAAGCAACGATGTCACGTTATATGGGAGAAAAATTGCTTTTATGTCTTTACATACCAACTGCTTGTCTGAAGGATGTGAAGAAGCATTGTCTATCAAAGGTAGAGCTTTTGATGGCAGTCCATTTTTTTTCATTCAATTTTGTTACTGAAGGAACAAATTTATTTTTGAACCACTCCTTGAAAATATTACCAGCCATCCACACCCTATACTGATTTCTGTAATGAACAGAAAGAGCATTCAAGTTCATACGTTTAAAGGCTCGTGGCTTGGCGGTTTTTCCAATCACTTATTTTCAACCAGCTTATTTGTTTCTGTGACGTTACTGCAGGCTAAAACTGTGAGAAGCTGTTTGCTCGTTTTAAGGCCTGGTGCAGAAGATTCCTTTAGAAGCAAGACTTTTAGTGGGAAGGCTTTAAAATTCAATCCAGTATCGTTCTCATTATACACTTGCTAGTGTGAGAAATTTTCAGAGAAAATCAAATCTGTGAATTCATCTAAAAATTCTTTTGCAGCAAGATTATCAGCTGATAACTTCTCCTCGCTTACCGTTAGTTGTCTAATTCTGTGCCTTCTCTTCCATCTATCGAACCATCCATTGCTAGCAGTAAATTCTGCCCCTCATGTAAACCATAAAAATACGGCCTCGTCAATTTTTTCATTCACAGAAACCTTCGCAAGATGGTGTTGTTCCAAAGACTTTTCACTTGTAGCACTGCAAAACTGTTCAATTTTTAATACAGAAATATGTAATGAATGCTCTAATATTGTTGGTTAATAAAAAAAACGCATTTCTGTCAAATGCAAAATACACAGCAAATCCAAACTTTTTGGCAAGGCTATAGCCCCAATTAGTTCAGATTTGAAGGGTTCCACTGTATTTACAAAGTTATAAAAACACCTACCAACAAAAACTTTTTTTGAGGCAAAGATCATGTTTAAGCTATTCCCTCTTGGAATAAATTCAGAAAGGGTAAAATGGAAAATGTATACTCCTTGAAAACTCTAGTTTAGAATCCATATTCTGAAGGAAAAAAACAGTAATATTTTTGTTACTACTCCTATACTCAAGAATAGTTAAAATAAAAATACTCAAGCTTACTTTGTGACTTCTGATTCTTTTAACTTCAGATCTAATAATCTCAGTTTCTAGCTTTCCTAAATCATTGACGGTAACCATTAAACAACACATGATATACTTCATATTACATTCTTTTAGTCTTCCAATTAAAAAAAGTTTTTTAAAAGAACAGAAAAAGTGAGTTTTACATGAATGTTCCTAAGATAACTCACATTTTAAAAAATACTGAAAGTTTTATACATAAAAGGAAGTAGAGCTTTCAAGTTGAAATGTTAATACCAAACTGTTTCAAATAGAACTGGCAAACATTTTAACAAGATTCAACAAATACATGCCAAAAGAAAAGCTACAAATCAAATTAAAATATTATTAGTGAATATCTTCTTGAATCTGTTACAACTGTTCTATTATAAACAAAATTATTGACAAAACATCAAAGTTTTGTTCAAATTTTAAAGTAAAAAGCATATGTTTCATCACTGCCTGAAATAACTTAATTTTCTACAGAGATTAACCATTGAAATATACAATGATTTGTCTACAATACCAAACAGAAATAAGTATTTAATGTATAATTTCACTTGACTTATTAAATGGCAAATCAATTATAAGTCATTTATTATAATTACCTTAACTACTTGTTATTATTATTAATTTAGTATAAACCATTAATAGTATATACCATTAATAATAACTGAACATCATCTCAATTGTTAATATTTATAATTGTTATGGAAAAAACAACAGCTGACCTTGAACCAGCAACTCACTAATGAAACATTATTAGCACTTCTGTAACCTTATATAGGCCCAGACAAACATCAACAGTTCTTCCTGTAAGCCTAATTCATGAACTTCCTGTTACATTGTTCCCCTTCTTATATGGGAAGGGATGACAATGTCAAATGCTAAACACTGTTAGTTCACCTCTGTCAATTTCATGTCATTCACTAAGAAAATTATTTGAAATATATTCTGACTCATGTGCTTTAAAATACTTCATTCTCTGATTTTCCAAAGAGACAAATTAACTGGACATAAAAAATACAATTTGAAACTAGAATCATTGTAGTTTAATTAAAAAACATAAACAGCATAGACAGACATGTAATGTTTTATATAGTACAAAAAAACCTTGTTAATTTCTTCTCACAAAAAACTATTTTTTAAAAGTCAATATCAGATTTACTCATCACCTTTTAAAATTTAGACGGAAAGGCAGAAGGAAATATTCCATGAAAATTTCAATTAGTGTTGTCTGAAGCAATATAGTATGATTTGCTGCTTACCATTAGTACATTTACCACATTCCAGTTACAATGTGGTTTCATTAGAACTCACTTTGCAAACCAACATTGTTGCAGACTTTTAATTAAACCGGGGCACATTTAATTATCTTATGTCATCTCTAATCATAAACCAACTAATTTCTATACATACATTTAGTTGATTACATGTTAAATAATAATATTGTTATAACTTTTTAACTAGGATATTGAATATTTGTTTAATAATATGAGTATAAGGATTTTGAGGGATCCATACACACAGTTTAAGAAAAGTAAGCAATGCATCAATTACATTTTAGGCTGAACAAAATTACAATTTCTCCTGCTTTTGAATATCCTACAATAATGTGTAAGGGAAGTACATCTATCAAAAAAAATACACTGGAAGTGCTCAAAATAAATATTCCTTAACTAATCTTAAAGTGAATACCTTTGTTTTTTGTCAACAATATTTGGTTTTCCTTAACCAACTCTAGTTGATTAAGATGCAAATGTTAATTAAGTATAAACAAGGACTACGAGTCATGTGTACCTTATGCAGGCTTAATGCATTATTATGTGCAAAACTTTCAGATACATGAGTTTTTTTCAAATGACAGACGCATTGATGAACTGGTTAGCAGGTTTAATCTTTAAACTTACTAGCTTTAGTAGGATTAGACTCATAATAATTTATGATCATTAAGTAGTTTGCGTCAACTATCTGCATTTTGTTTTTGACACATATTTCATATATATTCATATACTTTTGAAGTCATAACATTTAAAACAAATTTTCTACCCAATACTCAGACCGGGTGTGGCACTTGGGTTTGTTCTAATTACTACTTCCAGGGTGGATGTTTTACAGTGAGTTACATAATTATTAAGGAATTATAGTCCAAAATGTAATAATAGTTTAGGTTATTATACAATGCAAGTTAGACCACTAGAAACGCCAAATAATTGATACTTGAAAAAATTCATAAATTTTAGTCGGTCTAAACTGATTCTGTGCTGAGTTATAAATTTTTCAAATTGTAAAATTAATAGTTTGCTGACACCATTGCTAACCATTTAGCTATAAATTTCCAACACATGTTAATTTTGAATATGACTATTATTATTTAATTAGATTGATGTATTCCTCTACTGTATAGGTCATATGTTGCACAATTCTTTTTATTTAATTTATAAAATTATTTTGAAATTAAAATTTACTCAATTATCTACAGATTTAAATTCATGTGTATGAGAACATTAAGACAGTATTTAGCTTCCAAAATATTGATTGTTTTATGGAAGGCCTAACATAATCTAAAAATTAATTAACAAATAGAAAATTGTTTGCATATAGAAAAACAGACAATACAAAATAAACAAATGGCCACATACTTACAATTAAAAGGAAGAGAGTTTTACCAAAAATGGTTGTATTACACTTGCAAATTCGAATTTTATGCAAAGATGATTTTGTTATCATCATATAGTCTATTCCTAATGTTACTTTCATCGATTTTCTGAGAATCACTAAAATTTTAAAATTGTGATATCACATTGTAAGAATACTATCACTTTAGGTCATAGGTTCCCAAACTTATTGGTGCCACGCCATCCTCTAGAAATGAAAGCCTCCCACGCCCCTCCACTTTACACTATAAATAAATGGTATTGCCATATGAAAAAGAAACAAATAATTTTATATATATATATATATATATATATACCACTTTCACTATATGTACTTAAACAAGAATCCTACTTGGTATCTATGTGAGTTAACTTTCGAAGATTAATGGTATCTTCATTGTCGAGCATCGACTGGTAAACGAGAATAAATGTACTGGTCTGTACTATGTAAAGGTTGACTTATCTCTAACGGTAAAAACAAACAATTTAAATATGTTTCCGTATACACTGCAACATTGTTCAGTTGCACTTTCAATAATTGCACTGACATTGTTCAATAACAGTCACTGTACTAAGTACTGCAACAACTTAAAGCTCTAAATCATTTTTATATCACAAGCTACACAACTAGAAGCTGGCAATGACCAGCTGACATTGACATAACATGAAAAATATAGAAGTTATGTTTACATATCAGTTTACAACTTCCATTTTTGAAGAAAACCCTGGATTACTGAAGGGGTCAGAAAGGTGAAAGGCCGGATTTTAGAGAGTTTACTGTATTTATGTATTTTGTTTTGTTGATCAGATCTGTTCTATATTTTATGAAATCATCTCTATTGAGATCCATTAGTCATCTGATTACTTTGTCAATGTTTTTTATTTTACTTTATATGGTGAGGCACTCTGTTAGTTTATGATATGTTGGATTAACTTTGATGAGTAATAGAGTAATATTGTTTTGCTGTGTTTTATTGATGGCCCAATTTAGTGTCAGTTTCAATTTCATTGTTTTAATTACTTATATTTTTGTGCTGAACTATGGTTTTTATGTCATGGATGTTGATATTAAATGTCAGTTTTTTAATGGGTATTTCAATTTCAAGTATGATATTTTTATATGTTGTGTTGTTTTCTTTGTAGTGCAAGTTTTACTTTCATGGCCACTGTCTATTAGATCAACTTATTATTTTGTAAAATTAATGTTAGTGACATAAACTGTTCATAAGTAGAATTTATGTGTGGTTTATAAGGATATTATTTCTTTGTTTTAAATTCTGTTCCTAATTTTACTGTAGTGTAGATTTTTAATGCTTATTATTTGTTTCTAACCTGTATGATTGTTTATGTTAAACCATGTCTAATGGTGTTGCGAATTTTAGATTAGGTTGGTTATGCATGTTTTATTTTATATAAATATTATTGTTATATTTTATCTGAGTGAATTCTGCTTTTAGAAATATTTGTCAAGATGTGGGTTCTTCCAAATTGTTTTTGTTTTTGCACATATTACTAAAAAATACTTTCTAAATACAAAACCAATAATTTAAAGTGTCGGAAATTAATATAATATACATTAAATTAATATAATCTTTAAAATTCAAAAAATGGACCATAACTTTAATGTATCAACAAATACAAAATTACATGAGCTCAAAGTTTCGTAATACAGTATATATAAATTCAAAATTCACTAACGGTAACAACTAAATCGACTTTATTGTAACTTCAGCAAACACATATCAGTTTACATAGTTCTATTACAGTCTGGTTATATAAAAAATTTAAGTTTATCACAATTTTCTACTAAAAAACTAAAATTAGTAAATGTATTTACTAGTTAAAGAATTATTGGCAGTCACGAACAATAATTTTATGTGAATTAGCACAAAGAACTTGCTCGGGATTATTACATGTGACAACACGATTTTATTCAATATTTGTTTACTCTAATTACATTAGGTTATGTAGTGACTAAAAATTATATTAATGGCTTTGTGAGTAAAAATTAGTAAATAGGTAAGACTTTGTAATTTTTCAAATATATTTTAAATTGTAAAACTAATTAATTTTCAAAGTAACATAAAATTAACCAGTTATTACAACAAAAATTGATGTCATTTATCAAATTGTAATCATTTATATCGAAAGATACAACTATAAAAACTGAATGACACAGATTAATCACTACAAATTTGACTAAAGGTTAATTTATTATCACTATGTTTATTCACATAGATAAAGTATTGGAGACTAAATGACTTACTCAATAAGTTGAGTCCCAAGTACATTAAATATGCTACATGACATATTGATACCACAGACCATATCAAATGCCAAATTCTCTCCCCCACCCCATGGACATTACCCTCGATCAACATGTTTGAAATACAGTTGAAATACGCTACTCCGTCTTACACAATTCCCAAGTTACGCGGTTTTAAATCATGCTGCTTGAGTGACGCAGAAACTGGCCTGTTCTGAGAAAAATGCCTAAAAAAACTTTAAAAATAAATATTTCCAAGTTTTAAGGTTGCCAAAGACCGATTGACAGTGATGGTTGGCGCAAATGCAGCTGTTGACTATAAGTTCCCACCTCTTATAGTTTATCGCTCAGAAAATTCAAGGGCATTAAACAATATTTCTAAAGCTAGTTTCCCCGTGATTTGGAGGTTGAATCGGAAGGCTTGGGTGACAGCTTTTTTTGAGGACTGATTTGGTCATAATTTCATACCCCAAGTCGAACGTTATTGTTGGTCTAAACAAATTTGTTTTGAAGTAATTCCTATTAATTGAAAATGTGCCTGGTCATCCTCCTACTACTTTAACTAATTTTGATACACACGAGAAAGTGATATTTTTGCTACCAAACACAACTAGTTTGCTTCAACCGATGGATCAGGGAGTAATCAAAACATTTGAAACTTATTAGACATTTAGATCATTAATGTATTTCTATGGAGCTATGAGACAGATCAACGAGCTCTCTGTTGAAGATTTTTGGTAACAATTCAGTGTTTTAGATGCTCTGATAATCATTGGACAATCTTGGAATGAGATTTCACAAAAACTTTGAATGGCATTTGAAAAACGTTGTGTATATTTTTTTAGACCTCTGAAACTCAAGCGGAATCAGTACCAGAGTCTGATGAAATTGCTGATGTGATTGAAGAAGTTGTCGGTTTTGCCAGGAAACATTCAATTTAGAAGTGGATAGTGATGACGTTAAGAACTGCTGGATTTACATAACCTAGAGATAACAATTAATTGATGAGCTCATAGAAATGCGTGAGCAAGAGCAAAATCTTAAAAATTCAGAGATTCTTTAGACCCAGATGACGTAGAAGGTGAAATGACTGTTAGAAACTTGTCAAAAGGCCTTAGTTTAATTGAACAAGCCTTACAAATTTTGGAAAACAAAGACAAGGAAGAGCATATTTCTGCCACAAAACAAAAAAAAAATTAGCGAGTTACGATGAAATTCTCCGTGGGAAGAAAAAATTCATCAAACGAAATTACCTATGTCAAAATAACCTCTATTTACTTACTTCTTTGCTATAAGTACGTATATAATATAACTTTTATTGCATTATGTATTTAAGAATTAAATACATTCACAATTTCTTCTAAATTATTAGTTTATTTAGTCTTTGGTCCCAATTAAATATGATTCCTATGTGATTGTATGTAAAAGTAGACCCCGACGTACGCGAATTCAACTTACATGGCTAACGCTCGGTCCCACCTATTGTGTAAGTACGGGGTATTACTGTACCACATATTTACAATACATACACAAATTTTTTGTAAATATTGCTTATATCAGTAACAGACACAGTAAACTCAACAAATGGAAAGCATGTTGTGTTGCGTTTGTATATAGCTGATACGTTTGTAATGGGGGGGGGGGTTGCAGTATTCCCAACAAGTATTAAATATCAACAAATCGGATCCCTTACTTTCAGACCAGACAACACAATCATATATGCTAAGCTTACAACATGCAGCTAATACAATTAATTGAGCCTCAAACATACCCATAGCATGGGATCATATCTGATACACACTCACTGTGGGAAAGAAACATTTTGCATGCACCAAATGTGTTGCACATGGACTATAAGAAAAACTTTAAACAACAACAAAACTGTGGGACTTTATCAGTTAACAAATGATTGATGTTTTATTTTCTTTTAAAACCAAAGGTAATCTAGCAGTTTTTAGCTATATTTTAATTCAGGAAAATAGTGATATTTTATAACATAGTGTTGTTTTTTAAAAAGAAAGTTTAAAAAAATTTTAAAGAATTAAACAAAACTTAATCTCATTTGCAAATTCATATTTTCATAAGTTTAATTTTGAATTTAATAAAATTATATTTTTTAAAAACCAAACCTGTCCTAATTGTTATAATTCATACATATGATGAAAAATATCTAAATTTTATTCTTATTTGTTGATTCCGTCTTCACATGAGCTACTAGTTTTCACTAAAACACTTGTAAATATTTACAAGTGTTTTAATAAATTTTATTTAAATAATTATAAAATGTTTTTTTGGATAGCAATCAAAAACAACTGACATTATTCAAAAATACAAGAGTTATTGATTAAAATTTATTCAAAGCTTTCTGTTGATACACAGTACCTACATCATCAGGAATGAATAATCCAATAATTCAAGATATAAAACATATTTTAAATTAGAAATAGCATTGCTTCCAAATTTATACAAATTGCCAAGTTTAACTTGTTGCCTTAACGTTATAGACATTAAATATAGTGATAAATTTTGAATGTAAATTTAGCTAAAATGTATTAGCTAATATTTAACCATGCTTTACAATTTATAAAACTCATAACACTACATTTAACATAATAAAAACCAAATAATTCATACTCTTAATAAATATTCACATTTACAAGTCAAATTTTTTATCACATTTGTTTATGGTATATCATATATTCAAATTATTCATTTGTCCTTATTGTTAAATCTAGAAAATTTATTTTGTTTCCATTTCATAAGTAAATTTGATATTTTTATTAATTTTATCCAAAATATTTGTTAAGTTTATAATATTATTGTTCGATATATACATTCCATAATCCACATATCTAAACCATTAACCATTTTTACCATATATTTTTATAATTTTATTTATTAGTGTTGTAAAAATATTTTAGGTAATATATTTGATAATGGGGACCTTATACAAGACCATCTTTTTGTTTATAAATTTAATCATTGTATGAAAAACAATTTTGATTTAATATTATTTGGTAATTATTCCGACGTGGGACTACCGCTATTTTCGTGATTTTTTTTTACTTTTCTTATGTATTTTTATTTCCTAAACACGAATCCAACATTAATAATTGTCGCTGACGCCGTTTTTTTAAATTATACTTAAAAAACGTAACCTTTATTGACGTAAGTTCAGAAGTGCTACTACAGCTATTCCGACGTGCGACTACCGCTATTTTCGTGAATTACCTACAAAGTATCCAGTCAGGATAGATTTGGTTATAATTATATTCAATTTTACTATATACCTATATTGAAATATACATACAAAGTAATCAGTCTGGATAGATTTGGTTATAGTTTTATACAACATTACTATATACCTACATTAAAATATACCTATGAAGTATCAAGTCAGATTTGGTTATAATTTAATAAAAATAGATAGTAATTCTGAATAAAATTATTACCAAATCTAACCTGACTGGATACTTTGTAGGTATATTTTAATGTAGGTATATAGTAATGTATAAAATTACAGATCTAGACGTAGTGCAGTGCGCTGTAGCAACTGCGCGCTCGGTTCATGCTATAGGCCTACATGTCATTACAATCTAACATTTAAAATGTGAAATAAAGTAACTTTCACAAAAATACATAAAAATGTAGGGAACGTACATATGTAAAAACGTGAAAATACATAAGTAAAAACAAATTCACGAAAATAGCGTTAGTCGTACGTCAATAAAGGTTAGTTTAGGTTATGTTTTTTAAGTATGTTTTAAAAAAACGGCGTCAGCGACAAAAAATAATGTTGGATTTGTGTCTAGGACGTAAAAATACATAAGAAAAGTAAAAAACATTCACGAAAATAGCGGTAGTCGCACGTCGGAATAATTACCTATTATTTTCAGTGTATTTAATACATACATTTTAATATATAAAATTTCTAATATTAATTTTTTATCTTTCTCATGTTGTTCTAATTTAGATTTTATAATTTTGAGAATTTCTTTTATAGGTGCGTTTGCATAACATATTTTTTAGATCTAATGGTATTAATTTTGTATTATCATCAATTTGAATTACATTTAATATTTCAATAAGATCAACAGAATTTATGATAGTATGATTATAATTTAGACTTATTTTATTTTTAGAATATTTACAATATTTTATAAATGGAGCATTTATAAAATTTAAATGGTTTGATTGATTTATCTATTTTATGTAATTTAATAAGTTCTTTCAACATTGGAATTATTGGATTATTATTTATATAATTACTAGTATTATTTTTATTAAATTTATATGAGGATTTTACAATATTCTTTTCATTTGGAAATTTATTTCTAGGATCTTTATATATTTTACAAAATTGATAATTGGTCTGTTTTAGTTATGTGTTTATTTTTATCAATAATGACAATAGCATTACAGTACTTTTAATTGCCTTTACTGTAATGAAATTATTTTGTTTTAAATCTTTAATTTCTAAATATTTTTTATTATGGGTTATTTAACTATATTATTTTTAATCATTTCTTTTATTTCATAAGCTGCTTCGATTCTGGTATTTTCCTGTAAATTTTCATTTAGTTTACTAATAGCTAGTTCTGTGTCTATTATGATATTATTATTATTTACGTATTTTTATATTAGTTTTATTGTTTTTTAGTTTTATTCCATTATTATTAAATTCAGTATTGATTAATTAACTACATAAGGTCAAAACTATAAAATTTAATTCCAGGCACTTCTTTTATTTTTTTTCAAACTTCAAATTTTAGAGTTATTTGTTTATTTAATTTTTTGTATATTTATAATTTTATTTAAAAATAAATTAATTTTATTATATTTTTTCCCTTAATATTATTCATTATAAAAACTAAATTTATTTGTAGCATATATATTTCAATAGTTAAAGTATTGAAATATATACTATTTCAATAGTTAAAATACACAATGTATTTTACACTACTAAATTTTATTCTAGAGTAAAAATCACAAAGTTTTTATTAAGAACAAGAAAGTATAATTTCCTGCAAATTTGTTTTTTATACATGATTATAATTTTTTGTCAAATTTATGCCACTATTTGTGTTTTCTAACACATAAAATCACTTGTTTATTATTATAGCATACCACATTTTTGCTAAATTGTATATTAATATTTTGAGAGTTACTGTATGCTATTCCTTGTGTTGTTACATTAACTATATATGCATTTCGAAGAATCTCCAGCAATCAGAACTTTCTATGCACTCTCAAAATTGTTATCTTTTAGAATGTATTTTTAAGTAGCATAGATACAAAATCAGACAGCCTACATTTGGTCTAGAATCACCAAGCTCTTTGTTTAGCAATGTTTGCTGCTTTAGTATAATCTTAAGGGATGTCGCATTATGTATAATGTTGTTTATTGAACTGAATGTGTGCATGAATTTCTTTCACCTTTATAAACATTTAGTTATATGTGTGATTTTGCCGCAACTAAATCAAATGTTTCTCGTTTAGAACATATTTTTGAGTAACATATGTGAAAAGGGAAAAAATCTACGTTTACTCCCATTTGGTCAAGTAATACCTACAGTTTGTCTTAATCTTTCTGTTTTCAATAAAGCAAGGGTTAATCTTGAGGTTTCTGAGATTATTAATGAACAGCTAAATAACACATAGTCATTAGCTCGATAACAGCTAGTTTTGACAGCTCAATAACACATATACAGTCAATATATATAATGAAAATGAACACCTAATATGGTGAAAAAAATATTTACCCTCAAAAAAGTTTAAATAACTGTACTTAAGTTAATTTTAATTAATCTGCATGCAAATTGTGATATTACTGTTTCAATTAAAATGTCATCGGCAACAAAATTAAGGTATCTAACTAATATAAGGCGTTAATTCACTTTTATTCTAGACTTATTGATAACTATAATCTTAAAAACCATATAAATACCAAAAAAACATAACTTACTAGAAAACGTAGATAACGTACAGGGTATGACATTGGTTAAATTGGTATTGTAAAAACTCATTATATAATAAAAAGTTATTAAAATTTAAAGATCTCAGGTGAGCTAAAGTACTGTACACATAACTTTCAAATGTTCTGCACATTTTGCAAATACTTATGAGAAAAATACTGCAGCCGGTTCGAAAGAAATCAATATTTCACAAATTCCAAGTTTACTTGTAATTTAAATCTATAAGACATTGCCACACATTTAAAACTCTGTTTAGTATCTGAGAGCAGCTTTAAAATGTCAATTTAAACGTAAAAGCATTATTTTAGACAAATTGTACACGCCCATTTAAGAGAAAGTTTAATGAAAATAAAAATTAATGCAAAGTTTCACTATATTAAAAATACATACCTTTTGATGTCTTGAATAAAATAATGCTTCCCAAATACTTTTCAAGTATGATGACCCTTCGGAGCACTATAACAAGATCCAACAACCCCAACCAAATACCTCTTCCAAACAGAATCCTTCTGCCTTTCTCCAACTTCAGTTGAATAATGGTTGGGCTACAGCCTATAACTATGAAAAGGAAAAAGGTTGACGGCCTTCGTTCACAGCCTCTACAATACACTACCTAACAATCTAAATCCTAGACACATGAGCTATATGAAATGAAGATCAAGAAAACTTGTTATATATTTTGTTTATTATAAATCAACTGTAGCCTACTATGCATTGAAATTATATTCATCAACAAGGCAGATGTAAACGACATTTTACATTGTTATAAGAACACAATAGTGTTTGTACAGCTTACATTATACGATGGATTGCTTATATAACAAATAATACGCCGTAATTTTGTTATTACGACAGTTGTGTGTCTAAAATAATTGCTTTTTCTAAATTTGTAAATATTATTATTTTTTATTGAGCTTGTTACTAAATTGTATATTTTAAAGAATATAACGATTTTTCAAAAACTATGTATAAAGTGGAGACAAACTTTTAATATCGTTCGTTTCCATGTTGAAATTAAGCTATTACGTACTGTATTACAATTAAACTTTCACAAAATTAAACTTATAAGTATTAGACTTATAAAAAAATAAAAGTAGACCTTAGCATTTAAATCCAATTGTTAAAACCAGTTCTTTAGTGAAATAAATAATATTTTCAATTCAAGTTGAAACAATTACTGTCCTTACTTCCCTTTTTTAACAATTCTTTGGCAATTTTGTCATTAAGTTTCTATGTATTTGTCATGATATTGAAAACATTTTTTTTACAATTTTATTCATCATAATTGTGTTTTTATCTAGACAGTTAACATTTCAAGTTTAAATCTATTTCAGAACGTAGTTTGTTTATTTGAAAATTCAAACAGATTATTATTATTATTATTATTATTATTACAATAAATATCACTTACACTTTTAAATGTTTTAAACTTGCCTATAGTAGCACTTCTTTGCTTGTTGAGGACGGCCGTTTCGGGAGATGTGTCCCTTTGTCAACTCAGACCGTAACTCCGAGTCACGGTCTGAGTTGACAAAGAGACACATCTCCCGAAACGGCCGTCCTCAACAAGCAAAGTAAGTGCTGCTATAGGCAAGTTTAAAACATTTAAAAGTGTAAGTGATTACTAGTAGCTCACACGAAGATGGAATCAACAAATGTTAATCAATATCACTCATGTTTTAGACAAAAAATCACAATATTTTTTTGCAGTTTTTGTGTTGTACATCATGAGGTTATTGTATAAATTATACTCTTTTTGTATAAAATTGGACAAACAACAGATAAACATCTTCCACAATTTCATAAACAAATTAGACAATAACATAACTTCACACTAGAAACAGAACAAAATCAACTTCTTAGATCTAACGATAACAAAAAAAAAGACAAGAAAATAACATTCAAAGTATACAGGAAACCCATCACCACTGTAGGGATTGCAGTTGATGTTTTTACTCAACTGATGCGCACACATCAGTTGCCGCTACACATGACTGATGCCAAACATTAGGTTCCAAGTGACTGTTGCTTGAACTAATGCGAGCACATCAGTTGAACGAAAACATCAGCTTTGGCCGTCCCAACTAATGCAGGCAATTGCAGAACTAATGTATTGATTATAGGTATAAATATACTGGCTATGAATAGTTTTCAATTTTTATTTAAGTAACTGAATGCTAGGTCAGAAAAGTAGTAGCACTTCAATTTCAATAAAAAAATTATCACTTTCGACTTTTCCTTATCGTTTGTTTTATGGTATCTAAATCACTCCTGTATTCGGGCGAACAAAACGCAACTAAAATTATTCGAATCGGTTGTGCCAATCTGAGTTTTTGCGAGACTAATGGACGGGAATTGATTTATGTAATATGAAAACATATATAATACGTACAACATGTTTCTTATGTAGGTCTGACCCACATTAACACACACACACACACACACACACAAAACATATAATACGTACAACCTGTTTCTTATGTAGGTCTGACCTACACCCGCACGCACACACACACACACACACACACACACATATATATATATATATATATATATATATATATATATATATATATATATATATATATATATATATTTAACTTTGAAACACTGTTTTTTTGTATACAACCCCCCGTTATTGATGCTCAATAATAAAGATACTACCAATCTTTGAAAGTTAACTCACATAAATAGCAAGTAAGATTCTTGTTCAAGTACATATAGTGAAAGTGATAAGGAATACAAGAAAACAGTGTTGCAAAGTTAAAAATATGGATATCGCCCCACAAGGTAAACAAGCAACCAAACTATTAAACAAATTTGATAAACTCAGGAAACAAATCATAAATATTAACCATAATATATACTTTAAAAAACAATGCATAGAAAACAAAATAACACCAAAATATGCCCAAATAATAATGCAGAAAAACCAAACTAGTTCTGCACAAAAAACTGCTAAACAAGCAGAAACTTTATGGATAAAAAACGAAATTAAATTTCTATACACAAAGAAAAACGGATTAACTAATACACTCTTAAAACCCACTTAGCTAATATATTTAAACCAAACCTTAAAACAAAAAATAGAATCTAAACTTAACAAACTAATAGAAAAACAAAATAACATATCAATTCCACTCCAGCTTTATAAACCTTACAAAAACGAATTTCACCAAAGGAGAAGTAAAGGTACTCGAAAATAGCACAAAAACCAACATCAAACCAAAATTACAAAGCACAATAGAAAACGTCATGGTAGAAACAGAACTGGCAATAAACCTTATAAATTACGAAAACCAAGATAACATTAGAAACACAGCTTCACACGAAATCAACAAAATCATCAACAAAAAATCAAAAAAGAAAATCACAACAAAAATAAAATAGAAATAAACAAATTGAAACAAAAACTATTCAAAAATGAATTAATTGCAACAAAAGTGGACAAGAGCAATGCTACAATAATCATATCGAAAACAGAATATAACAAAAAAACAGAAGAATTCATAAAATCCAACAATTGCATAGAATTAAAGAAAGACCCCACTAAAAAATACCAAAACAAAATTATACGGTTAGCAAAAAACAATAACAATTTATTCAGCCAAAAAACCCTTACCAATACACAATAGACAATCCTAAGCCCCTTAAAATGAACAATTTCATCAATATACATAAAGTCAACAATTTTATAAGACCCCTAACAAAGTTCAAAAATGCACCTGCCTATAAAATATGACAAATAATCGCCAATAACCTAAAACATGAACCCTAACTGGAACATAAAAAAACTCATTTAAATTAACCGAAATACTAAAAACAATAAACATAACCAAAAACACTAAATTTATATCATTTGATATCATAAACCTGTGCTCTAATATACCAATAAACGAAACCATCCAAATAATAAAAAACAAATAAACGGATCTTAAAACCAACCCCAAATACACAAACCATATTACAAAATGACTAAAGACCATACTAAACCCAAACTATTTCGTATTTAATAATAAGATATATATAAACAAATAGATAGCTTAGCAATACCCCTCTCAAGTATAATATCAGAAATTTACCTCCAAAACCTTGACGAATTAATCACACAAACCATAAAAACACATGACCCCGACGGACATTGCATATGATATGTTGACAATGGATTATACATCTCACAAAATGAAGCAATAAATAATAATACCATCCTAAATGAAATCAACAACTTACACCCTAACATTAAATTCACCATGGAAGAAGAAAAAAACAATAAAATAAACTATCTAGACCTAACAATAATCAGAAATACAATTCTTGAATTTTGTAGTCCATTACGTTCGATGAATCTTATTAATCACTTAAACAATAGTTTATGACTATCCGAACTTTAAATTTGGTAAATTTTTTAAAACTCACTGAGACAGAACGTTTTCGATCGCTATCTATCGAAAACGTTCTGTCTCAGTAAGTTTTAACAAATTTACTAAATTTAAAGTTTGGATAGTCATAAACTATTGTTTAAGTGATTAACAGAAATAAAAATAACATTGAATACTCAATTTTTAGGAAATCCACACAAACCATTAATACAATACCAAACTACTCTAACCATCCGCCACAACATAAAATGGCTGCTTACTCTTATACAGAATGCTAAAACTACTTTTAAAAATTAAGACAAAGCCAAAGAAAAACAAATAATATATCAAATAGCAAAAAAAAATTGATACAATACAAAAACTATAGATAAGTTAGAATTTAAAATATTAAATAAATTAAAACAACCTAAATTCGAACTACAAACAAAATGGGCCACATTCATATACACAGGGTACAACATTAAAGGAATAACTAAAATACTAAAATATAATAATACTAACATAGCTTACAAAACCACAGGAAACAATCAAAAAAATAAACCAACCAGAAAAAATATGTCCCACACTTAATAACGGAATATATAAAATCGAATGCCCAGACTGTAATAAAATAAACATAGGCCAAACGAAAAAGAAATTGAAAGACAGATCAAGAACATCTCAATGCATACATCAAACCTCAAACTTACAACCTAAACTTAGCTACACACACCATCAAAAACAAACACACATTAGAAAAGATAAACCTAATAAAAATAGTACAAAAAGGCCTCAAAATGACAATCTGGGAACAACTACAAATTTATAAACATAAATAATATCATAAAAGAACAAATACAAATAAAATAAAAAAACAATAAATTATTCCACCTAATACACAAAATTAACCCCAAAATTAATTTACATATTATTGTTTTAATATTACATATTATTATTAATAATAATAATTAAAAAAAAAAAAACGTTTTCCCTGCTAGTTTCTATATATCTCTTAATTTCAATAAAAAGTATGAGTAATTACATTAATGTGTTAATTTTCTCTCTTAATATGTTAATAAATCTCCTATATCTATAAAATAAGTTTTATTTGTCAGTTCAGTATGTAAATATGAGCCCAAATACACAATTTTTGTAGGTATTACGCTTATAATAAATTAGGTTTTCGTTATTGGAAAACTATTTTTACTTTTTAGTAAGTAATAAATTATATATTATGAGTTCTTTTCTTTAAAGCCGGTTATGTTTTTGATTACATTATTTAATATATTTTAATGTTGCAATGGAACAATTTTAATGCTTGAATTTTTGTAGTCCATTACGTTCGGTAAATCTTATTAAATCTTACTTTGTGTTTTTGTGTCTGTAAATTTCATATTGTTCTAGTGTGTTGAGATGTGGTCCTTTTTTGTTGATGTGTAGGATTTCTAGGTTATTGTAAATGTCTGTGTATTTGTGTCCTGTTCTTTTATGTGATTGTAAAATGTTAAGTTGGTGTTCTGTTTGTGTTCCTCGACTCTTTGTTTAAAGTTACGACCTGTTTGTCTAATGTAGGATTTGTTACAATCGTCGCAGTTCAGTTTTTATATGCCTGGTGCTTGTAGTTTATCTTTCTTGTTGGTGTCGCATTGTATTTTCTATTGTAACTTGTTATTAGTTTTGTATGCTATTTTGTATCCTATTTTTTGAAATTTGCGGGCTATTTTTGTTGTTGTTTTGTTTATGTATGGTAATGTGATGTATTTGTTTTCCCTGTCTGTAGTGTTAATTTTAGTGTTTTTTTGTATTTTGTACCATAGTTTGTCTATTATTGTGGTGTTGTATCCATTTGTGTATGCTAAATAGGTAATTGAGTCTAGTTCTTTGTTTATGTTTTCTGTGGTCATTGGGACTTCTTTAAGTCTATGGAGCATGGATCTGAAGGCAGCGTGTTTGTGTTGGATAGGGTGGTTTGAGGTGTTGTGGATAAGTGTGTTTGTCGTTATGGGTTTCAATGTGATCAGCTGTTTTTCCTGAATCAATCAATAACCAATGGTCTCCAGGAAAAACCAAACAGAAAATCTGTACCGGTATTTTTGGATCTATCTGCGACTCTTGACAGAGTCTGGCGGCAAATACTTGTGAATATTATCACAGCACTGGGATAAAGGGCAATGCTTTGATATGATTCAACGAGGTAGGAAATTCTCTGAATAGTTCAATGGTGTATGCTTGAAGTCGTGTAGATTATGGGCTGGAGTACCTCAGGGCTCAGTCCTTAGTACTCTTTTGTTTCTCGTTTATATGAACACAATCAACTCCCATATTTATTCAGATACCAAAATTGCCTTCTAGCTGATGACATTGCAATCTGGCATACTTACAGAGATTTAATAGTATCTAAAGTGGCTCTAAACGATACACTAAGGAACATTGTGACAATAGTGAGAATCTTAAACCATCTATCAACATTGAGAAAACCAACTTCTGTGTCTTTTCTACAGACAGAAAATATAGAAGCACTTTTAATACTGATATCTAAATCAAAGATTCTCACATCAAAAGGATAGTTTTCCTACTTACCTTGGCATTACTCTGGATCCTGAACTTCGCTTCACAAGGCACATCGAAAAAACGCTGCTAACAAAGACCTGAGAAAGTTAAACATTCTAAGAAAACTATGTGAGGATCAAGACCTGCTACTGCAAAAAGCACATATTGCACCACCAATTAGACCTGTGCTCAAGTATGCCGCACCGATTTTGAATCCGAGCTCTGCATGTTCGGTCTAGCACAGAGCATCAAACACAACTTCTTCAACCAATAATCAAAAGGCTGAAGAAGAATGTGGCTTGCCTACTCTTGAGAGCAGACGCAATCCCCTTTCCACAATCAAATTCACCAATAGACTTTGCAGTAGGAACATGGATCATATCTCAACCAGGGTATTTAATGAATGGAAAGGCTCATTCAGTCTCAAAAGATCCTCTACTCTCCAGCTTGATCGAGATAGAAGAAGAATTAATTTGGAACATTCCTCTCTGCTCTTTCTTCAGGAGCCGCCATTTCCCAGAAAACCCCCAAGAGAAACGAGGATTAGCTTGAACCTACTGTAGCCTTGCTCAAAAAAAAAAGATCCAAATATTCTTAAACATAAAGGCCTTGCACTTATTGAATAGTTCTCCCAGGGTAACTTGGCAATTGCACACACTGACAGTTCCACAGATTAACTCCTCAATAAGGGAGGTTCAAGCATCCTCTTTCTTCTTCCCAATGATGTAAATGCCAGTACAAAAAAATACAAGCATGATTGCCTCAAATTTCACCAGCAAGCTTTTGGCGATTAAGGAAGCTATCACTCTCTATCTAAATGACTCCATTGTTTCAGGGCTAACAGACAGGATAGTAATTTTCTCTGATTGTTAATTGGCCTTAGAAGCAATAACAAACGGAGACACAAGCATCACCTCTGGGATAAATGTACTACTTGAGAGTCTGCACGTAAAGGGAAATCATGTCATCTATAATGGATCCCTGCACACGAAAATATTGAAGGCAATTAGTGTGACAATTCATTGGCCAAAGAAGCCCGTGAAAACGATCAGGTAACAACATTACACTTGTAGATGCAAACCCAGTGGCCCAAAACAGACTCTTACTTCATGTTTTTAGAAGGCTACTTACTCTACATCACTATATAATTAAAACACTTACAGAAGGAAAATAAGTCATGAAGAATCACTACACTAATTTTCGAAATGAACTTTAGAAGTGAGTGCTATGGGAATAACAATTGCATCTCCTTTTTAACAACAGAGCTGAAGTAAAACATCACTTATAAGAGTAAAAACATCACTTTATGACCTGTACCATAGGCCATAAGCACATCACTAGGTTTCTTTATAGCCTGCAAGCCATGAGCATGTTAATGCTGGTTTATTTTCCAACAGCTAGTAAATATTTGCCACTGTCTACAGTTTATTGAATTCTTAGTTGAACTTATGTAGTTGACAGATGTAGAAAATTGCAGAACTATAAGTGATACTTTTTTTTTATTTAGACTGTTTCTGATAAGGTAGTTATTTGAAGGCAATCACTTGACTAAAATAAATGATAGCTACAGTTCTATGTCAAACTTTTGATCTACTTTAATGCACATTATTTTTCTCAGTACATATATTCATCCTTTCTGTAGACAAGAAAACTTCAGAGGAAATTTTGACTGTGCCAAGATACTTTAGGAGCAAGAACAGAAAAAAATGTTTTATTATATAGATTGTAATATCCTGGCTTCTGCCTATGTTCATAAGAGTTCCATATTGAATTGAAATTTTTAGGTAACATTTTGAAATTGATGAAAAAATTGTCAACTTAACTAAAAAATTAAACAATTTTCACGTGAATTTTGCCTTGCATGATTTGTCTTACTGCTTTGGGCACTTTTTACATTATATTTTTCTGTTCTGGTAAGTTTGCAATTCTCAAATGTTTAAATGTATGTTAAATTCTAAAAACGTTTTTTAATGTTATATGCATGAAATACATTGATATTGGTGGTTGAGCTTATTGCTCTATATTGTACCTCTTGATAGCAATCAGTAATTGTAGACTGAAGAGCATCTACTGTTTTGAATGAAATGTCAATATAACTTGTTTATGATTTTGCTTACAGCTCATCTCATATATTTGTATTGACTGAACTTATACATTGCTGAGGTGTACAAGATGTACTATGAAATAGGCATTGTTTCATTTTGGTGTGTATAACAGAAAACAGGAAGAAGAAATATATCAATCATAAAAAGCCATAGTTATGTTTGATGCAGTTACAAACAATGTAATTGTCCTGTTTGTTTAGTGTTTTTGAATCTTTTTTCCAATAAAAGAAATAAATGTACAATCTCTTTGATTTTGCAATATTTTTCTTTCCGTTCTTTATGGTAGTAAACACCAGCAATCTCAGTGGTATTGTAAAACTCGTACCAATCAACAATTTTTTTAAAGTTTCCTAAAATATTTGTGCCTGTAACACAAATAAGTCACTTGTACACATATTTCACTTACTTTGCTAAATAATATATTATATAATAAATATTCTAGAGAAACCTTTTTAAAACACGTTTCTACATCAAATTCTTTTGAAGCTTATTGAGTTCTAAACATGTTATTATAATTACCACAATTGCTCCAAATTTTTTTCCAAAAGTGTAGGTTAAACAAAAGTTGAGAAATTCATTTTAATAAGCATAAATTTGACTTAAACAATAGTTTATGACTATCCGAACTTTGATTTTTTTTTTTTTTAATGTTTATTTTCGCGTATGTGGGTGTAATGTTGTGAGTTAGGCATAATTTATTGAATTGTATGTGGGAGTGTAGTTTCCTAACCTTCAAAACCGTATTCCTGTATTCTTGGACTGCAGCTTTTCTTGCTGAGTTCGGATAGTCATAAACTATTGTTTAAGTGATTAATAAGATTCAATCGAACGTAATGGACTATAAAATTCAAGAACATAAATTTTAATTAAAACTTAGATATTGTTTAATTTAATATATAGCTTGAGCTACACAATAAATTAAGGTGTCAAATTTACTTATTTTCTTTGTTTAATGAGAATGGCTGTTTCGGGAGATGTATTCCACTAACACATAAGACCGCTACTGACCTTTTAGTTGTTTTAGGTTAGAGTGGAGGGTGGGTAAGGCTTGAATAGTTGGTTAGGATAGAGTGATTTTTGAGTTTTGGAGGTTATGATGATTTCCAAAGGTTATGTGAATTATAATGTAATTGGGTTTGAATATGTGTGTTAGGTGTAGCTTGTAATTTTTGTATATTTCATCCTGTTTGTGCCTAATTTTGTTTTGTAAAATTTATAGGTTTGATGTTATGTTTGTGTAGTTGTAGCTTATAAATAGGAGGGGTTCAGTAAAGTTTGATTGTGTGCCTTTGTGTTCTTGTTAACATGTGTAAAATGATATCCCTGTTTGATCTATGTGAAAACTGAGGCACAAACTGCAATTTAGTTTATATAAGCCAGTGAAGTTGTAAATGTCTTTGTAATGGGTTTTAATTGTTTGTTGAAGTTTTTGTTTGTGTAGTATGGTATTATATAATTATATTTACAAAATGTTGGTTAGTTAATGAGTTTTGGATGATCTGTATGGAAGTGTTATGTATTTTTGTAGGTTTGTAAAGTGAGATTTTTGAGTTGGATTGTTAAGGTTATATTTAAGGCAAATATATAGTTTATCAATCATTAATTTGTTGTACCCATTGGCTTGTAGTACATGTTTTATGGCGTTTAATTCTTTTTTGTGAACGTGGTTTCAAAAATTAATTATGTATTACGGTTGTTGGTTATTTGTTGAATTTGTGTTTGTTTATCTGTACTTGTAATTATTAGGTCAAGGAAATTAAGGGAGTAGTTTATCTCTGTTTCGATAATTTATGTTAGCTTAGGGTGTATTGAATTGATAAGTTTACAAGTTTGAGTTTATTTTCATTTCATAATATGATGATGTAAACATATCTACACCAAGAAACACCATGAAACATATAGCTCAAGCTAATGGATACAACACATCAATGATTGTTATACTATATAACCACCTGAAAACTAAACTTGACAGCCCAACCCAAAAAATCTAGACTTCATAACACTACCATACTAATTACACAAAACTTATAATCTATCCAACACATTCTGTAAATATAATTATAAAATAGTTAACTCTATACACAACAGCCAATATTTTATAAATGTTTTTTCTTAAAAATACAGTAGAGTCTTGAAAATGTGAGTCCCGATTTTTCAAGGTTCCATTAAGTTCAAGGCTATTTCTATTTCATACTACTGTATGTATTTGAAAGAAAATTCAAATTATTTACTGTTTGACAATGTACCATTGCATCCCGATGAAGATCAACTGTGGTCTGACGATATCCGTGCTTTATTTTACCCACAAATGTTGAGAGCCTAATCCAGCCGATGGATCAGGTTGTTCTAGAATATATGGAAAAAATAGACATTACATTTTATAATCTCTCTTGAAAGTGACTGAAGGGGAAGAAAACATTGTAGGCTTATTAAAAAAAAAATACAGTTAAGGAAGTTATGTACTGGATAGCCGAATCATGGAACAATTTTTTTTTTAATATTAAGTAAGTCATGGAAAAAAGTCCTGAGTCATAATAAAACTGTTGACTGTGTCATTGATCCACAAGAAGAAACATATTTGACATTTCCTATCAAGTAATTTCATCGTTGTGAAAATGTCAATGATACGACCTACGTAAATGGATAAGCAAGGACAAATTTAAGTAAGTAACAGTAGCACATGTTACGACTATTGAAATGGTACAAAAAAAATACTGGAGGCAGTGATGACGAGAATAAAGATGAAGGTCCGACCGAGTCAGTACAAGAGAAAATTAGTCACGGAGATGGAACGACCACCTTAAAACTGGACTACGCTATATTGAATAACAAACCCCACTCCAACAGATGTGCTTCTTCTGACGTCTACACAACACCGCTGCTTGAAAACGATCTGATAAGCAGACGCAGAAGACACTTAATAACTTTTTCCAAAAAATGTAGCTACCAAATACATGATGCACATTGTATTCTAAAGCATTAATTTATGTAAGTACTATAATGAGTACAGTTCTATTAATGTATCATATCCACAAACTACAACTGTAACATGAAACCTATAGATTCTACATAAGAAAAAAACAAATACCACACAACCAAACAGTATGAAGAATACAAACCTTCTAAGCTATACCAAACAAACATACACCCAATTTACATACTTTTTGGCAGCAGAGCCCCTAAAATTCTCTCAAAAATCACGTAATATCCCTATCCTAACCAACTACCCCAGCCTATCTTACCCTACCCTAACATAAAACAACTAACAGGTTGGTTACGTTATGAGTTAACAATAAGATTCATCTCCGGAAGCAGCTATAGTCATAAAACAGCTCTCTGTTTTAAGAGAGCTAGAGTAAGTGCTACTATAGGTAAATGTGACATTAATAAATGTTCAAGTGTTTTAGTGCAAGGCTTGAACTATGATGTTCCAAACAAAAAACAAATGTTGCTTGTTTGCAGCAGTGTTAAATTCTTTATCCATAGGATTGAAGTGAAGGAATTTTGGGAGCACGAGAGATACACACTGATTTTGTGTCTAATTATATTGTAACTTGCAAGGACTTATTAACATTCTTGCAATTAAAGCTGTCCGCAGAAAATCAAATACAGGGCACAGTAGAGTAAACTATAATTAACAATTATAAACCCTGAGCTACGAATTTAGAAACAGTTACATAACGTTTTGTACATTGTGTAACATATACAAATTTTATCTAAGAGTGTGTATTATATAAGTGGTACAATATAATACTAATGGTACTATGGGGCTTCATTGACTGTTTAGTAGGGCAAAAGCTGGAATTTACCAAATGGCCCTACTTAAGCTTTTAATTATTTTTGTAAGAAATTTACCATTTTCTTACTTCTCAGCTCATTTTGCACTTCTCAGTCTATTTTGTATCTATATACATAGACTTTCTAAATTGTCAACAGTTAATGCTAATCATAAATATATTCAATCTCTAGAGAAAAATTTGGTTCTACATGATGCTGTAGAGTGTTGTGAAAGTACAAGAAAATGTTGGATAAATTCAGTGAACTGAATGTATGTGACTTAATCAGAGGGAAAAGTGATATTTTAAATATCGTATTTTATAAAAATTCAGTATAAGCTACCAGTTATGGTAAAATCTGTGAAAAAAATGTTATCATTCTACTTGAGTTATGTTCTTTTGAATGGTTTAAACATAGGTTTACTGAAGGAATGTAGATTTCGGGTCAATAGTTTGTAAAAAGTTAAATTGCTGTCTTGAAATTTAAGGACACAATTTTATACAAGACTGGTTATTTAGGTACAAACTCAACCCACTATGACAGAAGGACATCCAAGGTACCTCTGAGTAGAGACCTGACCAAGGCACATTGCAGATGAATCAGGTCTATTGTGGAAAATGCTACCCTCAATATTACTCACTGCATAACTTGCAAAAATCAGCACCTGAACTCAAATATAGCAAGGAATTATTGCTCTTTATGATATAATCTGATGAGTATGCACCCGCAATATCAAATTATTTGTAATTGGGAAAGCTAAGAGAGCATGATCTAATGAATGAATAAAAATCAAATCAATCATAGGTTTTAAAGCTATGAAACAAAATCTTTTAAATAAACAGAAATTCAATTTTTTTTGTAGTGCATCTAACAGCAATCACCAAAAAACTTAGATTGAGTAGGCTATTTTATGTAAATAATTTCTCATTCTTATACATTCTGAAATTAAATTTCAAAATGAGAAAGGGAAGTGGAGTAAGCTCTTGATAATCGATAATGCCTCTTTATGACCTTCATAAAACAAAATATGGTAAAATCCTTCTATTAACCACGTAATGTAATTTCCTTATTACAACCAAAGTCCACATCAAACAAAAATTTCCTGTATGAGACAAAAGTATACAAGATTTTTCTTTTACAAGATTGTTTTATTTCATTGAAAATCTGAACTACAAGAGACTTTCAAAAAATTATCTGCAAATACGTCAATACTTCCCTGGATTAATATATTACATCAAGATGATGAGAAGGAAGATGTAGAAATAGGATATACAAGCCTGTCTTACACTAGTAACTTAGTTACATATTTTCCTAATCTTGGTAAAGGCAATATTGATGATTGGCTACCTAAAACTAATAATGGAGAGGGAGTCTAAAATCCAAGTGACAGTCACGTAGCAGCATAATTAGTACTCCATCAGTTCCAGAACAGCCAGATTCAGAGGACGATGTTATTATTAGCATCATCAGAAGGTTACAACTTATCTCAAATTAAAATTTTTAGTCAAGGATTTTTTATTGTTAACTGGAACTATCTGCATTAAACATTTTTTTAAATGGCATATAACACAAAGTTAAACTATTGTAGTAGAAAGGATAATCAAACCCAACTAAGGAAATGACTTGTAATGACCTTGCCTTCAAGGAGAAAGTCATAAACAGTAAGTGAGTAAATAAAGTTACAACTCTTTAATAGATAATCCCATGAAGTCAACTTAACCTTTTTCTCTTATATGTTCTAAAATTGACCTCACTTGGAACTCTTGAAGTGATAAAACCACACAGGTTTAGACACAAATTACTAACTAACGAAAGACAGAAAAGTGATGACAGAAGATTGCCTGGTCACCGATCCAGCAGAATTTGTTCATGCAGAATTTCTTGAGATTTACTGAAAACAAATTCTTCCAACTTGTTCACTCTCCAATCATTTTTCAGGTAAAATATCAATTGATGTAAAAGTCTCAGACATTGATACTGCAAGCAGTACACATGTCTAGGGTAGATATAAACATGTAGGGCTTGGTAGGTTTGCATGGGAGTAGGTATTCTTGGATTATGTAGGCATACAATTAAACTTTAGAAATTTATAAACAATAAAATGCATATTAGGATTAAACATGTTTATTTTTAAGTAAACAAAAATGTCACAATATTGATAAATCTTATTTACACCTACTTGACTGAAGTATACCAATTAAATATGGGAGAATAAATATTAGTTTTGAGGTTTATAAATACAAAAATAAAGTTATACAAGTCATGTATGGTAGGTTATCATATAATTAATGGAATGCATATAGGAGAAGAAGAATTGTACAAATTCCTATGACCAGTCCCAAAATTAAGGAATCTCTACGTTTCCGCACATTGATCCTCTGAAGAAGACTATTGACAACAGGGAATCTGCTGGAAAGGTCATGCATTCGTGTCTGTAGGCGTTTGAAAGTAAGACGCTGAGAAACAAGATGATCACGAGTTTCTACTGCAATGGAGATCTGTTCATCCACCATTCGGTCAGAGCTAAAAATAAAATTTTATTATGAAACATAAACATTAGGCATCAAGTTTAATCAAGATGGAATCTTATTATAACTTTCTGAAACTATAAAGAAGTAAATCTTTTGATGCATTTATGGTCCGAATATCTACTAGTCAAACTAAGTTAAAAATAACCGCATTTATATATTTACCTAGATCTTTTAAAAATTTACTTTTTGCCTCATTTACATTTAAAATCAAATTATACTTAAAATAATAGGAACTCTGATAAACAGCAAAAGACAAAAATTTAATGAATAGTTAATTTAATATTTCGGTCACCCTTTCAACTATTTATAGTTAGACTAATGATCATTATGAAGACCAAAACATTACTATTACAAAAAAATAATTTTAACCATCAAAGTCCTTATTATTTATTACTACATCTCATACAAAATGACACATCCATAAGAATGTGAAATATACTTTTCACATAATCATTAAACGATTATTTGACCCAGTTAAATATTTAAAAGTAAAAAAAAAGCAATTTTGAAAGCTCAGTTTGAACCATAGAGTCTAATAAGCAATCCTCAAACTTCAAGTAAACAAATGTATAAGTGAATCAAAAAGACCTTACAACATTAAAAATTCCTAAACATTTATTAAATTGACTACTTTTGGTATCACTTGCCAAAAAGACACTATTTACTGATATTTTTCAGCAGATTATCAGTAAGAAGTGTTTTTTTTCCTAGGTCATACCCAATCTAATGACCTGGTAAGTGAGCATTTAGGAAATGCCAAACTTCTGTGAAGAAATGAAGTGGTACCCCATTTTACTGGTAGTAGAAAGGAGTATATATCTTGTTCATCATCGTCTAATTGAAAAATCAAAAGTGTCTCCAATATATCAAGATACACAATATCATTGATCATATTATCTTTTACTCTCCTTGGAGGAAAAAGCCTGTGCACTTTAAATTTCCTGATTGGATAAAACACATTTTCAGGGTATTGTAAACACGACTGAGAGTTTATTTTGTTTTTTCGTTACTTCATATTCTGCAGTTGTGGGCACTTAATTTGCCAATGATATGAAAGAGAGATTCATTGCTGAAGATTAATGAGTTCAGGAATGTCTCATCTTCCTTTATTCAATCTAACAATCAGCACAGAATTCTACACAAGCAGCTTTATACCAATCACAAATCTGTTGTACCATTCTGAATCTTTGTTTAGATAGGATAAGCCAAACTGGCTTTATTCAGATTCTAGTCATACGAGAAGCACAACACATTGATTTTTTTGTAAACTATGGAGAAAGGTTTCTCTATCCTGTTCTACAATAGCAACATATACTTGTGGGTGACCTAGTGATTTCCCATAACAAACAAAACAGCTGGTCTCATCAAATTTGTCATACCATCTCTTAATTGTAGGTGGCATTAGGTGTCAAATTTATGCTGAACACTTGTCATCGAATCTCTTTCATGAAACATTTACACAGAGTGAGCACACATTGCATTAGTTAAATAAGATTGCAAATGGCTATATTGGCACCAGCAGTGACTAGATTTGGTAACTACGCGAATCAAACTAGAAATGCTTTGATGCAAATAACACTCTATCAATTTTATAATTCATATCTATAAATTTCTATATGATTTCAAAGTTGTAAAGTCCTTTTTAGAATTGGTACTGCAACAATAGGTGAGTCAAACTAGAAGTGTTTTGGTGCACTGAATTTGAAAATGACATTTTCATAAGAATAACACAAGTAATTGTTCCAATCTAAAATTTCAAAAGACTAACACTAAATCAAAGTAAGGAAGGCAAGCAGAAGTTTTACTTTACTACTTGCCTTCCTGAAGGAGTAAAGTAAAATAAGATGTTAAAGATCTTCAAGATCTATTAAAGATTTAATAGATCTTATTACAGATCTATTTAATCTTTATTATCACCTAAATTATTTACCATTTACATAAAGGAATGTGTAGCAGGACATATGTTTGTCCAATTAAAAGGTAGTGTAAAGATTTATATCTTTGTTGCAAACATTAATTAAATTTTGTAGGCGCTGCTCTGGATAACGGGTGATCCACATGACTAGAGTTTGTATAAATGTTGTTCTCCTGTACTAATAAAAAAAAGAATGGCTGTAATGAATCTTACAGAAAATTCAAAAAATTGTTAGACCCTGATAAAGATTTTTACACTTTTTCTTTTTTTCTTAATTCTTTCGTTATTTTTCTCTAATTTTTTAAATTATAATAATATTTGTTTTGTATTTAATTATCTTCTCATGTTAACCCAACTTTACCTAATGTTTACAATTTAAAAATTGTCTGTTAATTTTTTTTGTAAAATACCGCACAAACCTCGAAACAAACTATAAATACATGGGACAACCTATTAACTTCGGACACATAAGAATGGTGACTAAGTACTCTGTGTAGTAGTCCAGATAGTTGCAAATATTTAACCTAGAATACAGCACAATCAACAGGAAAAAAAAATCGTAAACGTATGGCAATGCTAATCTGAGAAAAATGGTAGAACGTACATATATGGGAATACTCCCACTGGCCGTAGCGCGATCTCACGTACTGTAAGGTGAATGCTAATCAAAGGGTTATATAGCAAAAAAAATTTGAATGTCTAAATTATAGAAACAAATGATTTCCTAGCCGAGCAAGTCCAGCATAGTTTTTCTCTAAATAAAATTAAATTTTTAGTTGTTTAAAATTTATAGCTTGTAGTAAGCTACTTGCAAAATAGATGGATAAATCAGCAGAAGACAATGCATTAATATGATCATTCTTACTTCAAGCGATGCCAACCACAAAGTGTCTCTTGCAATCAAGGACAGCAAAGCACCAAAAGGATTGTCCGTCAGAACCTCCCTTGCAGCATGCCTCGTACCAGGTCAGTGTAGAAGCTTGTGTTGGAGGGTTTCTTCTTGTTCTTGGCATACCAAACAGATGGGGGAATCAACAATTCCAAAGCGAAAGAGGTATGCCTGTGTAACAATAGATTCAGTTCTTGCCCTGGATCAAAGATAGACACTGGTTGAGGGACTCCATTGTAGATGTTTAAGTTGTTTGGAGTTTTCTGAATTGAGTGCAGAGGCAACCCTTTTGCTTCTTGTTCCATAGTAAAACCCATTTAGTTTTGATGGTTTTAACACAAAGGGCAATACTTGGACTTAGCCATACATGCCTTGTGCATTTAGCGATAGACTCCTTGGTATAATCGGGCCCAGGTCCACAGTAATCCCAGTTATTTTATCTGCCATTTCATTACCTTGCAGACCACAATGTCCAGGAACCATTGAAACCAGATATTTTTATCTTTTAATTTTCCAAGCATAGAATGACTAATACTCTTCGATAGTGGTTCAATGGTTTGTACTGCTTCAACAGTTTAATGCACTTACAGAGTCACTGAAAATACAAACCAGCCAGGAATACAGCTACATCAAACGGTAGCAACTCCACATCTGTACTTGATGGAGAATGTGTAGGCATGTAGAATGTCTCATTGCTATCATCTACCAAATAACCTGCTCCAGATTTTGAATTTGAGTTAGTTCTGTGAGTTATCTGTAATTATTTTGTAGTAGTGCTTGTTGTGGTTGTGGATAGCTTCTACAAGCTATCAGACTGTAGTAACAGAGTTGTCCAAGAGTCACAAGCAGAGTTTTACAAGTATCAGGCTTCTACACTCAGAATTGTTGCAGCTGCTCTATGAGTCTCAAGGAGGTCTTTCTTTGAGATATTTTCGGGTAGATGCAGTCTAATGTTGGAAGAGCAAAAGGTCCAAGGAGAGTTTTCGTTTATGATCAGGATTTTATCTGGTAGGATTTCAATGAAGGATGATGAGTGATAGTGAAAAATGCTTATGCTGAGGTTTCTGTTTCACTGGATACCAGTAGGGGAAGCGACAGAATTTTTAAATGCTTGAGCCAGACCATTCTGTCAAGATGAATGTCCGAAGGTTCGATGTTTAATTCTATTTCCATTGCACGTGCTGTGATGGTCTACTAACCCAGCGCACACAGACTACTCTCGGCCATTTTTCCTCTAGATCCGTACATACCTGTAGATAGCCAACGCAGGTAAAATTTGAAACAAACAGATCTGATACGAACCAGGACCTGTACCGCTGCTTGCCAAATTCTGCCAGAGTACCCGTCACGGGACTTTTTTTTAAACACCTAACTTACTCATGTTCAACCGTTTGAGTCACTATATCTAGGGGAATATTTTATTTAAAGGCATCACACAGCTCAGTGACCAAATTGTAGGATTATTTTAGAAATTTGTTTCATGAAAAACAAATTTAATCCTTGGTCGTAAGTTAGTAAAAACCATCAATTTTTATTTATATAAAATTTTAACTAGTATAGGAATTTTACTTTTTAATTTTATATTTAGTTTTATTTAAAAAATTTAAATTTAAAATTATAACTAATTTAATCAAAAATATTTACTATAAATTTTAATCTTTAACGTTAATTATTTTCTAACCTGTACAGATATTTCTAAAACAAACATGTAATAACCTCCAAAGACCTACAATATTAAACAAAAATTTGTTTTTGATTACCTTCTTTTCACTAATGTGATGCTATTTCCCTTTTTACTACTGCATTTAATTTTTAATTTTCAATTTTCAATAAATATTTATATATTTTATTCCAAATTTATAATTGAATTTATTTTTATATAATTTAATTTAAATTTATTATTAAAAAAAAACATTTACATTTTATTAATTTTCATTTAATTGAAAAATATTTTCAAATATTCTCAAATTATTGTGAACAGCCATAATTTAATCTATAGTAATACCTCGACTTAGGCTAACCCGTCTTACGTGATTCCCAAGTTACGCAGTCTTAAATCATGCTGTCCAAACTATGCCAAAACTGGCCTGTTCTGGAAGAAAATGCTTATGAGAACTTATACAGCTCATAACAAGAAAATATTTTCAGGTTTTAAGGCCTCCAAAGACCGATTGACAGCGAAATTTGGTGCAATTACAGAGGTTGACTTTAAGTTTCAATAACTCATAGTTTATCGCTCAATGGCATTAAAAAATATTTCTAAAGTTAGCTTGCTCATGATTTGGAAGTCGAATCAGAAGGCTTTGGTACAGCTTTATTTTTGAGGACTGGTTTGGTCATCATTTCATACCTCAAAATGAACGTTACTGTCAGTCTAAACAAATTCTTTTTAAGGTAATTCCTATTAATTGAAAATGCACCTGGCCATCCTCCTACTACTTTAATTAATTTTGACACATGTGTGAAAGTGATATTTTTGTCACCAAAACATTTAAAGCTTATTACACTAGAAGATCATTTGTGCATTTGCATGAAGCTATGAGACAGAACGAGCTCTCTGTTGAAGATTTTTGAAATTAATTAAATGTTTTAAATGCTTTGAGAATCACTGGACAATCTTGGAATGAAATTTCACAAAAAAAACTTTAAATGGTGTTTGTAAAAAGGCGTGTCTATTTTTATTATGCCACTGAAACTAAACGGAATCAGTGCCAGAGTATGATGAAATTGCTGATGTGATTGAAGAACTTGTTGGTTTTGCCAGACAACTAAATTTAGAAGTGGATAATGATGACGTTCAAAAACTGCTAGATTTACACAAACAGGAGCTGACAATTAAGTGATGAGCTCATACAAATGCCTGAGCAGGAGCAAGACCTTAAAAACGCAGATTATTTAAACCCAGTTGACGTAGAAGATGAAATGACGGTTAAAAATTTGAAAAAAGGCCTTAGTTTAATTGAGCAAGGTTTATAAATTTTGGAAAACATGGACTACAACAATGAGGGTATTTCTGCCTCAAAACAAAAAAATTAGCGAGTTACGAGGAAATTCTGAGTGAGAAGAGAAAATCTTCCATTCTTCAAACGGATTTACTAGATTTTATGAAGCTGTCTATGTAAAAATAACTTCTTTTTACTTACATCTCTGCAATATACATATGTATATAATATGATTTTTTTTTATTATGTATTTAAAATTTTAATTCACACACATTTTTCTTTTTAATTATTAGTTTATTTAGTCTTTGGTGCCAATTAAACATGATTCCTATGTGATTTTAAGTAAAATTATACCCCGACTTACGTGAATTCGACGTACAAGGTTATTGCTTGGTCCCACCTATCGCGTAAGTATGGGGTATTACTGTACTTTTATCATCTTTGAATTTATTTATTTCCTTCAAAATTAAATTTTTTACCCTAGTTCTTTTTTAAAAATATATCCACTTTCAGATTTAATTTACTGTATTAAATTCTATTAAATATATATTGTCATCAGAACATCACACATAAAAAAATCCTTTGTAAAAAACCAGATAAATTTTATATAAAAAAGACATGAAATATTAACACATTTTTAACACTAACAGACCTATAAATCTAAACATGTTCATATATATATATATATATATATATATATATATATATATATATATATATATATATATTCTTGATATTTTACGTTATCTCACTAAAAAACTCACTAGAAAAATACCACATTTATAAAAACATACACAACAATTTAATGAATCTACAAACAACATATACAGAAGACATACTATATAAAAACATCATACACACAGATCAAGAGAAAGTGCGTGTAACGTCAACAAATGCCAATATCACGGACCGAACATCTACACCAGAAAAATATCAGTGATTCGACAATGGTCAAGTGACCGAAAGGTGCCTCATCACTCAAGGTAAAATTATTGCACTTAATGGTGGATAAAATTACTTACAATAGCAATATATTAACTTCATATATATATATATATATATATATATATATATATATATATATATATATATATATATATATATATATATATATACAGTAAACTCCCGATTATCCGTGGGCGGATTAACAAGTTTGCGGATTATCCGGGGTCTGCCATTGTTTTACAAATATCCAATTTTTATTCCAATCAGATTCATGCGTTTAAATTTCCAAACGGTGAATTACGACGTAAATACATATAAGGCTTAATAGAAGTTAAGATGAAGGGAATAGATATGTAAATATGAACGTACTAATTTTTACATTGAAAGGGAAGCATCCCGAGGGATGCGTGCCAGCGAAATAAAAGGGGCGAGCAGACTACTGTATATAAGAGACAATGACAAAATGCTTGGACGCCCGAAAAACCTAATGTGTATCATAAGATTGTAAACAAATGTCAGCTAATCTCGGCTATAAATAGTCTAGGACGTGACATATGCATTATCCATGTCTATCATATACATTATCGATCTTTATGGCTTTGTGACACAAGTAGTCACTGTACGACAAAATGGTTCTCAAGAAACTTAGATCGCACATTAAAACTTAATCAATTCTCACAAAAAACAGATGAAAGTGACAGATTTTTTTGTTAAAAAGTGAAAGTATTATGTGTAAAGGAAATTACATATGTACATACATACTTAATTTTGACATATACTTATGTACGTATTATAAATAGTTAGACATATAAATGTACATGTTATAATCCGTCAAATACATCGAAATTTTAAATTATTTTCTGTATTTATTTTGTCCTCTGAAGATTATTTGGGAATTGCATTAACCGGGGTCATTATTTGTGTAACTTATGGTATAATAATCGATTATCGATCGTTTTGCGTATTCTTTGTTCATAGCGGATTATCCGGGGAATTCGTTATCCGGCGTTGCTGGGTCACCCTATTCCACGGATAATCGGGAGTTTACTGTATATATATATATATATATATATATATATATATATATATATATATATATGAAGTTAATGTATTACTATTGCAAGTAATTTTATCCACCATTAAGTGCAATGATTTTACCTTGTGTGATGAGGCGCCTTTCGGTCACTTGACCATTGTCGAATCACTCGAGAGATATATATATATATATATATATAGATTTTTTGGACTAGGAGACTGACAGACTTACCTTGGTAAGAGTCCACACTGTAGTCTTGAAATAGAAACAAATAAAAGCACTTAAACAATGATATATTTCAACCACACAGTGGTCTTTGTCAATCGAAGAGAAAACACAAAAAGAAAAATGAGAGAATGAAATAAAATTTTATTTCATTCTCTCATATTTCTTTTTGTGTTTTCTCTTCGATTGACAAAGACCACTGTGTGGTTGAAATATATCATTGTTTAAGTGCTTTTATGTGTTTCTATTTCAAGACTACAGTGTGGACTCTTACCAAGGTAAGTCTGTCAGTCTCCTAGTCCAAAAAATCTAAATAATCTTTACCAACCAAAACTAACCTAAATATATATATATATATATATATATATATATATATATATATATATATATATATATATATATATAATCACTTTCACTATATGTACTTAAACAAGAATCTTACTTGGTATTTATGCAAGTTAACTTTTAAAGATTGGTAGTATCTCCATTATCGAGCTTCACTGACCTAGGCTTGTAGTATACAGCGAGTTGAGTGGAATTTCCGTTGTCACAAGGTGTGGTGTACCATTATTGTTCTATTTTCGGATTCACTGCAGTGTAGGAGTCTTTTAAGATTGTCTTGGGGTTAATTTTGTCTATTAGGTTGAATAATTTATTGTTTTTTGATTTTATTTGTTCGTTTATAATATTATTTTTATGTTTAGAAATTTGTAGTTGTTCCCAGATTGTCATTTTGAGGTCTTTTTGTACTATTTTTATTAGGTGTATGTTTTCTAGGTTCTATATGACTGTGTAGCTAAGTTTGAGTTGTATGTTTGAGGTTTGATGTATACATTGAGATGTTCTTGATATCTGTCTTTCAATTTCTTTTTTGTTTGGCCTATGTATATTTTATTACAGTCTGGGCATTCGATTTTATATATTCCATTATTAAGTGTAGGACATATTTTTTCCGGTTGGTTTATTTGATTGATTATGTTTCCTGTGGTTTTGTAAGCTATGTTAATATTATTATTTTTTAGTATTTTAGTTATTACTTTTATGTTGTACCCTGTGTATGTGAATGTGGCCCATTTTGTTGTTGTTTGTAGTTCGAATTTAGGTTGTTTTAATTTATTTAATATTTTTAATTCTAATTTATCATTAGTTTTTTTATTGTATCCATTATTTGGGCTATTTGTTATATAATTTGTTTTATATTGGCTTTTTCTTCATTTTTTAAAGGCAGTTATAGTATTTTGTATAAGAGTGAGTTGTAAGCAGCCATTTTATGTTGTGGGGGATGGTTAGAGGAGTTTGGTATTGTATTAATGGTTTGTGTGGGTTTCCTATAAATTGAGTATTCAATGTTACTTGTATTTCTGATTATTGTTACGTCTAGATAGTTTATTTTATTGTTTATTTCTTCCTCTATGGTGAATTTTATGTCAAGGTGTAAGTTGTTCATTTCATTTAGGATATTATTATTTATTGCTTTATTTTGTGAGATGTATAATCCACCGTCAACCTATATTATCCAATGTCTGTTGGGGTTGTGTGTTTTTATGGTTTGCGTGATTAATTTGTCAAGGTTTTGAATAATAAATTTCTGATATTATACTTGAGAGGGGTGATCCCATTGCTGAACCATCTATTTGTTTATATATCTTACTATTAAATATGAAATAGTTTTGGTTTTGTATTGTCTTTAGGCATTTTGTAATTTAGTTTGTGTATTTGGGGTTGGTTTTAGGATCCGTTAATTTTTTTTTATTATTTGGAAGTTTAAGGAAGGTTTATAAACCTTACAAAAACGAGTTTCACCAAAGGAGAAGTAAAGATACTCGAAAATAGCTCAAAAACCAACATCAAACCAAAATTAAAGAAAAAACGCTGCTAACAAAGACCTGAGAAAGTTAAACATTCTAAGAAAGCTATATGGGGATCAAGACCTGTTACTGTTAAAAGCACATATTGCATCACCAATTAGACCTGTGCTTGAGTACGCCACCCTAATTTTGAATCCAAGCTCTGCATGTTCGAAAATATACTCGAAATAGACTGTTCGAAATAGATATCAAGAACATCTCAATGCATACATCAAACCTCAAACTTACAACTTAAACATAGCTACACACGCCATCAAAAACAAACACATATTCTCCACATTAGAAAACATACACCTAATAAAAATAATACAAAAGGCTTCAAAACGATAATCTGGGAACAACTACAAATTTATAAACATAAAAATAATATCATAAACGAACAAATACAAATAAAATCAAAAAACGATAAATTATTCAACCTAATAGACAAAATTAACCCCAAGACAAACTTAAAAGACTCCCACAGTTGAGTGAATCTGAAAATAGAACAGTACACCACGCCTTGTGACAACGGAAATTCCATACAACTCGCAGTCTACTACAACCCCCGGTCAGTGATGCTCGATAATAGAGATACTACCACTCTTCGAAAGTTAACTCGCATAAAGACCAAGTAAGATTCTTGTTTAAGTACATGTAGTGAAAGTGATAAGTGAATACAAGAATACAGTATATATATAATTTTCTTGTTTTGAATTTTGCCGTGTTACGAGCATCAGCTGTTTGTTATTTTTAGAAAGATTTTCAGCTGTTGGTAATTTAGCATTTTTTGTTTGTCAGAAAAGTTGAAATATGGTTGTTACGTAAGATATTGATTTATTAAAAATAATAGATAACATTGAACGCTGTTGCGACACAATAATATAAACTAAAATAATTAAGAACATTTAATGTCGTTTTTCTGTTCGCAGGTATTTATATTATAAGTTATACAACATACAAATCTATGGAACATGATAGTTGGAAATAAACATACGTACTTATACAGAGAAACTCAGTTGTGTTCTATATTTTAATTGCTGTTACAAATAATAAAATACCATTATAAAACGACATTTCTTTGTCAGAAAATGGAAAAATTAAAATTTACGTTTCAAGCAAAACCGACAGCAGTCGGAAAGTCTAACTATATTGCCATAACCTCAATTTTCACGCAAGATGCCAAAACATTCCTGATTCCAGACGAACATCAGGCAGCATTACTTCATAAACATGTCCTCAACACTAAGGCATATACTACAGTATAAAACACATTAAAGAGAAGACATCAAACACGAAGTGTGTGGATAAAAACAACATAAGATATATTACAAACATACTTTGATGAAGATGGTTTTTCAAGACCGATTCTTAGAAGAAGTTACCCAAGAACGATTGGCCATTGCCAACATAACAGATTCAGGGGACCCCATAGTAAAGATTTTGGAAAAATTAGTTGAAAGTCAACAGAAAAAAGAAAAATAAAGTACACAAAAATTAGCCGAAAAGTTTGTACTTGAGAAATTTTATGGTAAAACTACATACTCGTATCATTGGATGGAAGTATTTGAAAAAGAATGTAAATGGTTTGATATAGTAGAAAATGAAGATAGAATTGAAATCTTCAGATTATCTCTAGAAAAATCATGTACTGATTGGTATTCTTCCATGATGATAAAGCTTGGTTTGCAATCTGAATGGGCGGAATGGAAATCAAACTTTTTACTAACCTTCGCTAATACAGGCTGGACTACTAGCAGATATGCTTTATCATTTAAATATCAAGCAGGATCCTTATTAGAATATGCTGTAAAAAAAGAAAAACTTTTACACGAAATAAAAAAGATTATTGTCAAGGGACCTTAATAGATATCATTGCTGCAGGTTTGCCAGAGTTTACAACAGATAGGATCAATAAAGATGAAATTTTGGAAACAAAAGAACTTATTTAATGAACTTGGAAAGTTTGAACATCTAGTTATAAAAAAAAAAATTTATAAAAAAAAATATGATACCAAACTGAAAAAAGAAAAATGTAGCATTTGCAAAAAGTTAAAGAAAGGAGTACGCTATCACCCAGAAGAATTGTGCTGGTTCAAAACTAAGAATGCTAATGAAACAGATAAGAAACAGATTAAGTTTATTAATAATTCAGAATTGGAATGTGAACTACAGAGTGAAAACCAAAAAAACTAATAGTCCCGCCATTAATTAAAGTAAAATTAGTATTTGGTATCTATGACTCAGGCTCGAATGTATCATTAATAAATTTTAGGTAATTGAAAATAAACAATGAAAAATCCGGTCATTGTAATAATACTAGGGATGGGCCGATTCCTAAAATTTTCGATTCCGATTCTGAAATTTTCCGTTCGATTCTCGATTCTTTAGTCGATTCTCGATTCTTTCAAGTTACATTAGCTTACATGCTAGTTCTCTAATAATTAATTTAGTTAACATCTTGGTCAAATGGCAAAACATTTTAAAAGTTCTGTTTTAATGTAATAGGCTACACAAAACCTTCAACCTAGATTTATAAATAGGAATTTTTAAAAGCATAAAAACATATCAGGTTAAAGTAACGACTTATTTTAAAGTTAAAAATGTAAACTTTACTTATTTTATGATGTTTGAAAAAATACCTAAGCCTATTTATATTGTCTCTCAAAACAAAACAAAAATTAAAAACAAACGAACAATATAAAAAGTAAAAAATGAATACAAATAGGATAGTTTTTAATATTTAAAAGTCTGGCAGGTAATGTACATTTCTGTTCAAAAACATAAGCATTTGAACATGTTGTGGGTCAAGCTAGTTTCATCGCTTGTCATATATAACTCCTGAAGTTGAGAAAGGTTTTTCAGAAAACACTGTCGCGAGTGGGCAGACAGGTATTTTATTACCATTGCATTTAAATGAGGGTATTTGGCACTTTGTACTGCCCAATACTTCCCAACATCACAATCTGGACTGGTTAATGGTTCCCCCAGATAATTGTTTACTTCTTCTTCTACTGTCAATTCCCCTGGGGTACCTTCTTCCTCAACATTCTGGATTAGTGGGGCATACCTTCTCCACATCTGGTGGGACCTTTTTTCTGCAGGTGTCTGGAACAAGTGCAACTGATTCAGGCCTATTTTGTATTTATTACTCAATCCCAGTTGATTTTTAACAGACTATCACTTGTAGGTCCTGTGTCTGAGGATAAAGTTTCTTCAAGTATAGATCTTTTTTGTTGATAAATTTGGGCAAAATGAATGTTGTTAAGTGCTTTTCATATTTGATATATTATGTGGTTTTCCACCGTCAGTTTCTGTTAACCTTCAACGAATTGACGCGACAGCCAGTACCCTGAACCGAATACCGTCGGCCCTCTTAACGCTTTATGTTTATTAGTACTACATCTGACATCTATAAATCAGTGGCAGTAAGACACATTAGGGGGAGAGAGAGAGAGAGATAGTATTGAACCCGCTCTAGTGAGAGAGAGAGACGAGCGATGTCAAACGACCAGAAATGGTTACGATCTTGATTGCTGTTGCTTCATAAATAATAATATTTTTGTTTACTTTTATCATTTAATTCATTCAAATCAACTAATACATAAATAAGACATAGTTGGTAATTAATTATTTTTCCAATAAATTACTCCACACACATATTTTAATAGTTAACAAAATAGGAATCGGAATCGACACTTTTATGATGAAGAATCGAGTATCGAAGATTCCTCGATACCACCTAGAATCGACGATTCCTGGAATCGAAAATCGGAATCAGCCCATCCCTAAATAATACTAATTTAAAAATAATTAATGGCGTTAAAAAGACAAGTGGTTTAGTAATGCTCGATGTGAGCATTTTTAAAATTGAGAAAAAATTCCAGTCTTCAAATGGAAAATGAAAATTTTGATGACTTCTTAATTGGACTTGATTGCATAAAAAAATTTTACTTAGTTCAAGACGAAAACTTAGGAATCAGTCAGAAAATTCCTTTACAAAAATGTTAAATAGTTTCTAAGGAAACTAAACATTCAGATATTGAAACTTCTAAGGAAATAACATCTGAAAATTTAAAAAACTTCAATGAAAACTTCAGCGAAGAAAATTTCTCAATGCAAATAAATCATCTAGACTATGAAAAACAGGTAGTAATTTATGACTTAATATTTAACAATCAATCTGTATTTGCAACCGATAAATATGACATAGGAACAGTAAAAGATTATGAAGCGCACATTGATCTGTCAGTAGAAAAATACTGCAGTAAAAGACCGTATCGTTGCACAATTAAAGATAAAAAGGAGATCGAAAAACAGATTGCAAAGTTATTATAAAAAAATATAATAGAAGAATCATATAGTCCCTTTGCAGCTCCAGTCACATTAGCATATAAAAAAGTTGAAAACAAAAAGTCAAGATTGTGTGTAGATTTTCGAGACCTAAATAAAATTGTCATTTCTCAATCACAACCATTCCCGCTTATTGAGGATCTAATGGTACAGACAAGAGACTGTAAATTTTTCTCAACACTGGATATAAACTCAGCATTTTGGTCAATACCTTTACGTGTCACAGATAGACATAAAACTGCATTTGTCACAAAGGAGGGCCATTTCCAATGGACTTGTTTGCCTTCGACCTAAAAACCTCCCCAGCTATATTTCAAAGAATAATGTGTAACATAATACATAAACACAAACTCGGAGAGTTTACAGTAAGCTTTATTGATGTTATTTTGCTATTTTCAAAAACGTTCTCAGAACACGTCAAACATCTAACACAGCTCTTTCAAGCAATTAAAAGTGAGGGCTTGAGACTAAAATTATCTAAATGCACCTTTGCAGCTGACTCTGTGAATTATCTGGATCATATCATACAGAATAATTCAATTAAACCTCTAAAAGACAACTTGATATCAATACGAACATTTCAACTCCAAAAACTCACAAAAATGTGAGACAATTTTTGGGAAAGGTAAACATTATCATAAGTATGTACCAAACATAGCAATAAAATTGGATCCTTTACATAATCTTTTGAGAAAAGAGCAAGCTTTCAACTGGACAAAAGCATGCCAAGAGTCATTTGATGAAATGAAACATTTACTATGCTCTCAACCAATATTGACCATTTTTGATCAAAATTTGCCTATACACATTTACAAAGATGCTAGTATACTAGGCGTAGGAGCTGTCCTAAAACAACCACAAGAAAACAATGAAGAGAAACCAGTTGCAAATTTTTCAAAAAAACTGAATGAAGTCCAAACAAGGAAAAAAGCTATATACCTAGAGTGCCTGGCAATCAAACAATGTGTTCAATATTGGCAACATTTATTAATGGGTAAGAAATTCATTGTCTTTTCAGATCACAAGCCGCTGGAGAATATGAACATAAAATCAAGAACAGATGAAGAATTAGGAGATTCAACTTACTATTTATCATAATATGATTTTCAAATTAAATATTCTCCAGGGAAACATAGCATTGAAGCTGATTGCCTAAGCAGGAACCCTGTCTTAGAGCCAAATGAGAACCTGGATGAGCAATTGAAAGTAGTAAACTTTATAAGTCTAGAAGATATCTTAAAAGACCAAGCTCAAAAAGATACAATATCAAAAAGAAAGACTAATGTCCAAGGACAACGTCTATTACAAGCGCGTAAAGGAAAAAGAAAGAATTATTCTGTCAGAAGAAATTAGTAAGGAATTCATCAATGATGTACATATAGGGATTAAACAAATGCAAAGAATGATCAACTCCTCATATACAGCAGAAAACATGACAAAAAACATAAAACATATCTGTGAAAGCTGTACAGTATGTATAAGAAACAAATCAAGAGGACAAAATAAATATGGATTGATGTCTCACCTGGGGCCTGCCACAAAGCCATTTGAAATTTGTTCTATTGATACTATTGAAGGCTTTGGGAGTTCAAGATCAACAAAGAGATACTTGCACCTATTATCAGATCATTTCACAAGATACGCCTATATTTTATCGTCAAAGACTCAAAGAGCAAAAATGACTTCATCAAACTAGTGAAACATGCCACGGAAGTTGGACACATTGGCATAATCCTCTCAGACCAGTACCCAGGCTCAATTCTAGAGAATTCAAAACATTTTTGGGTGATAAAAATATCCAATTAATTTTCACTGCACCGTTCTCAAATGGTCTAAATGAAAGGTTAAATCAAACGTTGGTCAACGAAATAAGATGTAAAATTAACGAAAAGGGCAGCAAAGCAGCATGAACCACCATAGCACACAATTGTGTAAAAAGTTATAATGAAACTGAGCACACTATTACTGGATATGCTCCAATATATCTAATAAATGGTGCAGATGTTACAATTTTGCCAAAGGAGCTAAAACCTAAAAGAACAAAGAATGACTTAGTTCAAGATAGAGAAAAAGCTCTGGAAAATACAATCAAATCACATAATTACAACAAAAGACTTTATGATAGAAATCGAAAACACTATAACTTCAAAGTTGGTGATACTGTTTTTGTGGACAATGGAAACAAACTGAATCTGAAAAAACTCGACGAACTGAGAGTTGGGCCCTACAAAATTATAGAAAAGATGTCAAACTCAATTTACAAAATAGGCACTGGTCAAAAAAATCAGAATCGGATTTTTTCCATATCTCAAAGTTAACACCAGCCTCTCAGTTTGTAGACTAAGAAGAGGGAAAGTAAGAGGCAATCTTGCTTTATTTTCTTGGGGGGGGGGGAGATGTAAGAAAAATATTAAATATAATTTTCTTGTTTTGAATTTTGCCGCGTTGCGAGCATTAGCTGTTTGTTATTTTTGAAAGATTTTCAGCTGTTGGTAATTTAGCATTTTTTGTTTGTTGTCAGAAGAGTTGAAATATGGATTTATTAAAAATAATAGATAACATTGAGTGAACGCTGTGAACATACGTGATATGGGATCACCCATATCATCAGTCATGTCAGAAATATATCTACAACACTTTGAACAAATAATAATTAAACCTATACTAAACACACATAATATTTTACTATGGACAAGATACGTAGACGATATACTTGTAATATACCAACCTACCATTCACATCGAACACATCATAATACTAAACAAACTAAATTCATACAATGAAAACATACAAATCACCGTCGAAACAGAAACAAACAAAACAATTAACTATCTTGACATTACATTAAATATAAATAATAATAAAATAGAAACTACAGTACATAGAAAAAATACTTCCAACAACACCAAAATACACTACAAATCTAACCACCCCTGGACACAGAAAATTAACACTTACAGTAACATGATAAATAAAGCAATAAAATACTCACAAAATAACAAACAAAAATTAAATGAAGAATTAGATAACATTAGAAAAATAGCAATAGGAAATGGATACAACAAACACCTTATAAAAACATATACAATAAATTTACAAAAAAACCTAACCTCAACACAACACTACAATCTGAACACAAAAATAATAAAAATAAAAAAATCTACCTAAAATATAAATACACCAATAACAAAATAGAAAAATTAACAAATATATGCAACAAAGAATACTACACTCCAACATACAAACCAAACAACAAAATAATAAAATATCATAATAACACAAATCACAAAACAAATACAGAAAAACTTAACCTATCACGAATTTACAAAATTACATGTAACGACTGCAACACATTTTACATAGTGAAAACAACCTGATCATTTAAAATAAGACTTGAAGAACATTATAGAGCATTCAAAAATAAAAATACAAAAGTATCAAATGTTGCAGCACACCTAATATCACATAAACATGAAATAACAAATTACGAAAATAACCTAACCATACTTGAAATAAATAATAACCCAATAGAACTAAAGTCTCTTGAAAAATACCACATTTATAAAAACATACACAACAATTTAATGAGCCTACAGACAACATATGCAGGCGACGCACTATTCAAAAACATACACACGACTCAAGAGGAAATGAGTGTGACATCAACAAAAATATGAACATCAACGACCAAACATTCACACCAGAAAAATAGAGTAAAATTAAGCAGTGACTCGACAATGGTCAAGTGACCGAAAGGTGCCTCATCACACAAGGTAAAATTATTGCACATAATGGGAGAAAAAACTATTTATAAGTAATAATAATAACTTCATATATATATATATATATATATATATATATATATATATATATATATTCTTGATATTTAACGTTATCCATTGTTTTTCCGTTGCACTGACTTTATGAAGTTAATATATTACTAAGTAAGTAATTTAATCCACCATTAAGTGCAATAATTTTACCTTGAGTGATGAGGCACCTTTCGGTCTATATATATATATATATATATATACAGTAAACTCCCGATTATCCGTGGAATAGGAATAATATATTATATATTTATATATATATATATATATATATATATATATATATATATATATATTTATTTATATTTATAGGTTAGTTTTGGTTGGTAAAGATTATTTAGATTTTTTGGACTAGGAGACTGACAGACTTACCTTGGTAAGAGTCCACTCTGTAGTCTTGAAATAGAAACACATAAAAGCACTTAAACAATGATATATTTCAACCACACAGTGGTCTTTGTCAATCGAAGAGAAAACACAAAAAGAAATATGAGAGAATGAAATAAAATAATTGTAATCACAGATTGTGTAGAGTAGAAATCAGATGTCACAGATGCACAGATTAAAGATATATATATTGTTTCCATGAACATATGAGTGATTATACTTTATATAAGTCTGTCAGGGAAAAAGAGAAAAGGCTATTTGGGAAAAAAAAATAAGTGATTTCTGGCCAGAAAACTTATTCGTATTCCACGCACTGGTCACATTCGGTATAAAAATTAATAAAATAGTTACATTCACGTATTCTAGTACCTAAGGTACGGAGATTGAAAAGTATAATAGTATACTAGAACGTAGGGGATCGATCTACACTCCCGAAAGGTCTAACTTGCTCTGCCTGGTTCAAACTGCAGAACCAACCTTATCAAGGGTGAGCTTTGTCTGACTTTGGCGGCGGGTTTAAAATAAAAGAAATGAGTCTATATTAATTTTAAATACGTAACATACCGGGGGCCTTGAATCCTTCTAGGATTCAAAGAGAACTAACACAAATATAATATGTTGAGAGTTTATAAAAATAAAAAGTTCATAAAGGAAAATAAAAATATCTTTTTTACAAAAATTGAGCGCACTATGGCGCAAGTTCATTATGAGCGTAGAGGTAGAGGGAAAACCTTGTGAGCAGGTCTTGTCAAGGTTCCCTGCTTTGTCTTCAAATGAACCACTCTTACTACACCATCCTTTCCTGGAGAAACACTACTTATCCTAGCCAGAGGCCATGCGAGAGGTGGTGCAGGTTGATGCACTAACACGAGGTCGCCGACGCGCAGGTTGACAGTTGGCACGTTCCACTACCCCCGTTGCTGAAGAGTATGGATATATTCTAGATGCCATCTCTTCCAAATACGCTGGTGAAAGGCCTTGATTAGCTGCCAGTGCTTGAGTCGGTTGGCAGGAACGTTGAAAAGATCCTCTTCTGGAACCGAAACCAATGAAGATCTTATTAAGAAGTGACCCGGGGTAAGTGCATTGAGGTCTGAGGCGTCGTTTGACAGAGGTGTGAGAGGTCTCGAATTCAAAATAGCCTCTACTTGAGTTTTGAGAGTGGAAAATTCACATAGAGTTAAAATATGTTCACCGATGACACGTCGGAGGTGATGTTATGCACTCTTGATTGCTGCTTCCCAAAGACCACCTTGATGAGGAGCTGCAGGCGGGTTGAAATGAAAGTTGATATTGTATTGTGATGAGAATTTAGCAAGAGGGGTTCGGCCTGAAGAGATGATGAGATTTTGTAAAGCATTATTCGCTCCAACGAAATTCGTTCCACAGTCAGAATAAATATTTGTGCAAAGACCGCGTCTAGACACAAATCGGGTGAGAGCGGCAATAAACCCATCTGTCGACAGGTCCGATACTACTTCAATGTGTACAGCCTTTGTCACAAGGCAAACAAAGATACAAATATATGCTTTGGTCAAGCGAATCGAACGCAAATTGTGCATTTTGATGTTAAAAGGACCTCCGTAGTCAATTCCGGTGTTGAGAAACGGACGAGAAGGAGTTAATCTTGCTTTTGGTAAATCACCCATGATCGGAGATTTATTGTGAGGCTTGTGTCGAAAACATACAACACATTGAAAAATGCGAGAAGAAGAGGTGTTTGTAAACATGTCAGTGTTACTGTCGAATCACACCATAGAAATACAGAAGAAAATTCCACCCTTTTTTCAAAAAGAGAGATAACATATCCCACTATTTGGGCGAGTAAATGAGCTGCACTTAGCTCTAATCTAGGTACCGTGAGCCTTTTCAGAGGGGCTACTCGAGTCTTCGATATTACTTGCCGAATTAACACAGAGTCGTCGCTAAGTTGGCATCTCAAGTAACGACGGCGGCATAACCGTTCTAAGAAGCATCTGAGAAACCGTGTAACTCAAAGTTTCTCGAGTGTGTTATTCGTAATGCACGAGGAATTACAATTTCTCGTAGAGTATTAGCCGAGTCTGTAAAGGTTTGCCATAATTTCAATTGTTCAGATGGAAGTGGTTCATCCCAGTTCAATCCTTTGATCCAGAGTAGTTGCATAAAACGCTTGGCCCACATAACAATGGGTGAGAGAAAGCCACAAGGGTCGTAAATCTGGGCAATGATACCAAGAATTTGACGTTTAGTCCTGGAATTGTGAGGAAAATTCAAATTATAGGTAAACGTATTGGTAGAGGGTGACGAGTGAAGACCTAATATAGTGAAATGTGGTTGTTTACTGCCTTGAAGGAATACAGAGGTCTCTAAATGAGCATCAGGAAGATCTTGCAGCAGTTGACTGGAGTTAGATGTCCATTTGCGTAGTTCAAAGCCTCTGCGAGCCAGGAGCGAGATGAGTTGCTTACGGAGGCTCAAAGCCTTTTCTTCAGAGTCAGCTCCAGAGATGATGTCATCTACGAACGTCTGCGTGCGTAGAATATTTGCAGCTTCAGGATAGGAGTCACCTTCGTCTGCAGCGAGCTGATGTAAGGTTCTAATGGCAAGATACGGTGAACAATTCACTCCGTAAGTCACTGTCGTGAGCTTGTAGATTAAAGAGGGCTGATCTGGACTTTCACGCCATAAGATCATCTGATAGCACTGGTCATCAGGGTGCATTTTTACCTGTCTATACATTTGACGAATGTCACAAGAAAAAACAACGTTATGAATCCGAAAATTTAGTAATAAATCACAAATATTCGTTTGCATCTTTTTGCCTGTTAATAAAATATTATTAAGAGAAATACCATTAGAGGTTTCAGAACTAGCATCAAATACAGTACGTAAACGAGTTGTGCTGCTAGACCCCTTTAAAACACCATGGTGAGGAGGGAAGTAATGAGGTACAGTTAGATCAGTATTATCAGCGTATATCATGTGACCAGAGGCTAAGTAGTCAGCCATAAAATCAGTATATAGGGATTTAAATTGAGGTTGAGCACTAAATTTCTTCTCTAGAGAGTGCAGTCTTTTTTCTGCATTTAAACGAGATTGACCCAGAGGAGGATGTTCAGTCTTGAATGGTAGTCGGACGCAATATCGGCCAGATTGGTCCCGAGTATGAGTGGCGAGAAAGTGATCTTCACATAATGTATCTTCTTGAGAAAGCTTAGACACAGCAGGGGGTTCTTCCTGTTGCCAAAACCTTTGTAGTGAGTCGTGAAGGTCAATGTCGTTGACAACTAGAAGTGTAGTTGATAATTGAGAGCTGGAGTTACTATGAAGTTCAGTGCCAGATAGACATGGTGCGTTACCCATTACTAAAAAGCCAAAGTGTGTGCCTATTAGCCTGGGTAAACCAGGTCCGAGGTTATAAGACTCTTGAGTAAGTATGAGTGGAAATAAAGCACCACCAAGAAGAACGTCTATGCCTCCTGGCAAGTGAAACGTAGGGTCTGCCAAAACATAAGGACGAACCTTGGAAAGAACTTCAGAGTCTACTTGTGAACTTGGTAGGTTAACACATATTTTTTCCAATATTAAAAATCTTTCATTAATTGAAATAACCTTGCCCCCAAGAGTTTCAACAGCAACTGAGGTGAGACCTTTTGAGCGTAGGGGTACCTGAGACAATCCTACCACACTATGAGTGGTCTTAGTACGAGGAGCACACAATAATTGAGCAGCACGCTCGGTGAGCAAACAAGATTGACTGCCAGAGTCAACAAGAGCACGAAATACATGAGTAATACCGTTAGACGAGGTAAGCTTAACAAATAGAGTGCCTAAGAGAACAGTATTAGAGATTTGAGACGTATTCTGCTTTTCTTGACAGGTCATAGTGATTGGAGAAGGGGTTATTTCCTGTTGAAGTGTCGGAGAGTCTTGACGAAGTTTGAGGTGTGGTCCGTTGCAGCGAAGAGTAATTTTCAAAATGTAATAATGTATGATGATTTTTGTGGCATTTGTAGCAACTAAACTTTGACCTACAGTCGTTAAGATGGTGAGTACCTAAGCATGAGGTACAACGCCCCTTTTCCTTTACAATTTTGAGACGGGATTTGGCGTCCTGACTCTTGAAGTCCGAACACGAATATACCTTATGGTCAATTTTATTGCATATAAAGCATGGATGAGGTTTAACTTTAATGGAGGAGCCTTCTCCATAATTGTAGGACATCAGTGATACTTTTTGTTTAAAGTATTTATTTTGGGAACCAGAGGGGGTGCGTGATCCAGACGAGGAGGGTTTCGAGGTGAAAGGAGAATGAAGATTGGCATCTTCAACTTCATTACATTCTTTACTTAAAAACTTAATAATTTCCGCTGCATCAGGTATTGTAGTGGAGTCAACTCTCTCTTAACATTTGATGAACGGAAGTTTTCAAAACGGTTCCTAAGTTCACTATCCATTTTTCGTAAAAGCATAGCAGATAACAAAGGATTTTTAGTAGTGATATCGATGTCAAGACCTTTAAGAGCTTGTATATTTTCTGAGTATAAATTTACAAAATTTCTCATTTGTTTAGGCGTGTTGTTTACAGAGGGCAAATCTAAAATTTGATTGAGGTGTAAAGTAACTAACCGCCTCAAGTGATATCTTTCTTTTAATAAGTCATAGGCCACTTTATAGTTAGCATCAGAAATAGGGAGAGATTTAATTAAATTTAGCGGTTCTCCTGAGATAACACTCAATAAATATTGAAGTTTAGAAACTGCTGGTAACGTTGCATTTTCATGAATGCTAGCGTTAAATATATTAATGAATGACATCCATTCGAGAAATTCACCATCGAAATGCTTGAGTTCAAGCTTAGGCAGTCGTATATGTAACTGAGGAGTAACTATTTCACATTTAGGCCTTGTTGATGACATCTTACTTTCTATCGAATATACGGTAGAATTAACATAATCTACTAACTCGTTGATGCTGTTAAGAGGAGCGTAGTTGGGTTGAAAATTCGGGTTAGCCTGTATTTCTAGTTCATGATAAATGTCTAAAATATCAGAAAATTCTTCACGAAGCCTATTTATAGATTTAGCGCGCACCAACAATTTTTGCAGGATTGACTTATCAGATGTTTTTTTTTGTTAGATCAAAAATCTCTTGAATTTGACTAAATATATTGTCTTTCTTTGATTTAATAACTGCCAAAGATTTTGCCATGATTAAATGATAGTTTTAAGTAGAAGATGAGATAACTGCTTTAATTTTTAAATTACAAAATATTTTAAAGAGATTAGGCCTATCAGCGTATATGTTTAACGGAGAAATAAATAAGCCTAAGTAAACAACAAATCGATGTAGGCTCAATGAGATAACCTTCTATAAACAACTGAAATCACTTTTTATAAACTTTTACAATCAATTTAAACCAACATATTAATGCACGCCAAAGCCAAACAAAGATGAGAGAGGATCAGCTGTTTCATATACTGCGACATGAAACTAGTTTTCCAGTGTTTGCATGCACAGACAAAGTTTGAAAAAACTTGTAGAAACTGTAGAATGAACACATATAATGAATTGTATTTTATTTTATTTTTTATATAGGTCTTAAGGCTCAAGATCCGGCCCGGCTGTTCCGAAATAACGTTAAAAAACAATAAAGATATTATGACCCTTCCAGCAGATAAAGGTTCAACCACTGTTATTATGAATAAAGAAGACTACATCAAAGAAGCAAATAAGCAACTGTCAGACATCACAACATACAAAATACTTACAGATAACCCTATGACAGTATTCAACAATTCACTCTCGGAAAGCTTTAAAATTCTTCAAGCTTCCGTCCACACCAAAAATCTTTTCACCGATCCACCTCAAATTTGGTAAAAGCAACCTCCCAACTTGAAAAACATCCTAGTACATCCTAAACTACCAGACCCTGATGCAGAGAAACCACACAAACTTCCTCTTGGCTCCTTCCCATTCAATAGACCTAGATGCAAGACGTGTCCAATACACCCCTCAGCAAATAGTTTTAACAGCCAAACAACAAAAATGGTCTTCAAAATACAGGGTCATCATAATTGTACATCGAAAAATGTCATATACCAGCTACAATGTAAATTTTGCTCAGCACAGTACATAGGCCTGACCACGGATGGTCTGAATATCAGAATGAATGGCCACAGACATGATGTTAAAATTATGAATATGGATAGGCCAACAGCTCAGCATGCTGCGAGTCACAACATCACAACTGTTACGTATTTAAAATTAATATAGACTCATTTCTTTTATTTTAAACCCGCCGCCAAAGTCAGACAAAGCTCACCCGTGATAAGGTTGGTTCTGCAGTTTGAACCAGGCAGAGCAAGTTAGACCTTTCGGGAGTGTAGATCGATCCCCTACGTTCTAGTATACTATTATACTTTTCAATCTCCGTACCTTAGGTACTAGAATACGTGAATGTAACTATTTTATTAATTTTTATACCGAATGTGACCAGTGCGTGGAATACGAACAAGTTTTCTGGCCAGAAATCGCTTATTTAATACGCGAGTGTGATAAGTGTGTATTCCACGGTGCACGTAAGTACAAACTATTAATTTATATAATTATAATAATTATTGGTCCTCCGAAAGTAGTTACCAAACAACAACTTTTGATGACTGCTATACCACAAAAATAATTAAATCACTCCCCCCTGATTGCAATCCCTCAGAACTAAGAAGATGGGAACTATCATACCAGTGGTATACCAAGTCCAGAGAATCCTCTAACCTCAACATCAGATAAATCCATTCACTTTTTTTCCCTAATAGCCTCATCAGATGTCTCCAATCTCTTTTCCCCTGACAGACTTATATAAACTATAATCACTCATATGCTCATGGAAACAATACATATACCTTGAATCTGTGCATCTGTGACATCTGATTTCCACACAATCTGTGATTACAACTTATATTTATTTTATTTCATTCTCTCATATTTCATTTTGTGTTTTCTCTTTGATTGACAAAGATCACTGTGTGGTTGAAATATATCATTGGTTAAGTGCTTTTATGTGTTTCTATTTCAAGACTACAGAGTGGACTCTTACCAAGGTAAGTCTGTCCGTCTCCTAGTCCAAAAAATCTATATATATATATATATAAATTGTGAATTTATTTTCGTATTATTAATAATATCATATTTATTTCTTCTAATAATTGCAGTTAAAGCTATTTTGAAAATTTATGTTTACTTTGCAAATCTCAAATTACTGAAGTTATTAAAAAGGTTTTAAAATCGATTTAAAATTTCTAGAGTAGTTTTAGACTACTTCTTATTTAATTAAAATTTATATTGAAAATAAGAAATATATGAATTAAAAATTTTGCTTCTTAAAGTTTATATTAAAAATTTAAAATCTCAAATAAAATTAAACAATCAAAATTTAAAGACAACAAAAAACGATGCTAACTTGTTTTGCTAGTTAACTTTTACGAGAATCCTCTCCTGGATCAGCTCTCGGTCCATTTTGTCCTTGGCCATGGTGTAGAATCTTCTCCTCGTTCTCGCTCAACATAGGTCCTTTTTGGTTTGTTTGCCCCGGATGTCTCTTTGTCTTGATGTTTATTTATGTTTTAATCAGATCATATTTTTATATAAATTTGAAAAAGTCTTTTGCTTAAAGTTCATTATTCTTGCTTTATTTTTGTCTAATAAATTTATAAATTTTATTTTGCTGAAATTGTATAAAATTTGTTAATATTATTCAACTATTTGGGCATTACAAAACCATTTTACGCCTCAATTACAGTTCATTTTGCCATTAAAATTATTTTTATAATTTAACATTCAAGTAGCAATGCATGATACATATTTTTTAAAATTTTGAAAACAGAAAGCACTTTGTAAACAAATGTTAAATGTTCAGGGGGAGTACCCCTAACACTTACTCTGGGAAAACAAAAATTCTACATTTTGGCATCACCACTAGTCTTTAGCTGCACATATTTTATTTATCACTCACAGTTTAAAAACAATTTTGAACCTGTAATCTCACCTTTTTCCGTGTTGTTTCCAGACTGCCCTAGTCTTAGTTAGCGTCCCTTCAGTTAACGGCTTTTGAAATCCCTTACTCTGCAATTATTTAGCCAATCAGCAATTGGTCCGAATCGTAAGATAACTGGTGTTATATTTTCCCACTACCATCTTCTTTATGAACAAATAACCTGTTTTCACTTCAATTCCTCCAACTTTCTTCTGCTAATCAGAATGAAATGTCGATGGTGCTTCTACATGAAAATTGGCGTTTGACATAATTATACACAGCCTTTGTAGCTGGGAAATTACATCATCCATTACCTAATTTAAAATGACTTTTCTTTTTGGTTTTAAGTAGAGAAAACAAATTCAAATTTTTTTCAAAAATTATTTAAAATTAAACAATTGAGAAATTTTTCAATTTCTCTCATTATACGTTTCTACTTGTTGGGACCATTGTAACAGGGGGTAAGCTGATTGGTCCAAGTTCTGCCCCTGGATCACTGCATTAAATTTTCGTTATACAATCAACTAAACGCCAGCAGTATATGTTCATCTATGAGTTTCAGCCCTCTTAGAAACAGGTAAATAAATTTTATGACTAGCAATAAAATTAACATGATAAGAAAAGTACGATACAGACCTTCGAATATGTTCATTTTCTTTCATGTACAGATCCATGCGTCGGTTTAGACCACTGGAGTTTTTATATGAACTGAAATAAAAATTCATTAAATTATTATATTACAGATCCTTAAAATAAAAATTAACAGTGACAAATTTTACTCATCAAAATTTTTAAAGTCAATGACAAATTATAATGCTTATTTATAATGGTTATTATATATCATATTCTATATGATACTAGAGCATATTAGAATTCTTATAGTTGCAAAGTATAAATATTCCCTGTGGGAAAACCTATAAAACAAAAGTATTTCCTAGGCCAAGAAATATATTTGCAAAGAACATTTATTCATAAAAAGTAATAGTTTTTCAATGTTTTAATACTTAGCCCTGGAATGACATACTGCAATGGAGAATGTTAAAAATATGTATATTTATATATTTGTTTATGACTATAGATATTTTATATAGAACACATGTTTTGAAGTGAACAAAAATTATTTACATTTGAGCGAAAGTTAATAACTAATAATCTTGAAAAGTGTAATAAAATGATTTAATGTTGGTAAAATTTTAATGTTTTATAAAGATAATTTTTAAAACTGCCCAGTTCGTCTGTAACACATTGAGTGTGTGGGCGTGCATGAACGCCCTTGCCCTACTGGGCGATAGGCGTCATGTACGCCCAACGTCCACTCTCAAAGATTGGTTCAGTGTGAGGTTAGCTATTGCTAGGAAACAATGTATCGCTTATCGGTTATTGTGCCAGTCTTCGTGAACATTTTGGTGCGTTTCGTTTTTTGTTCCACCGTTGCTGTCGGACTGGGGACTGTGTTATAGTATTAGTGTTACTTGAAGTGTGTTATAGTTATGTTTAATATATTTTGTACAATGAATATGGATAATGAGGTTTAATTAATAGAGAATGTCTACTCTGACAACGAAAGTGGCACTAAGGATAGGTCTGACAGCTCTGACGATGACGACGAGGGGTCCCCAACATGGCCACAATATCGACATTCTCCCGGAGAATTGCCAAAATATTTGAAGCCTATTTTTGAATAATGTGTACTTATTTTTTGTTGCTCTGTCATATCTAAGTACAAAAATATGTTTCTTATCATAATGCATATAAACACTTGTCGGGCCAATGTCCCGACATTGTTTTTGAGGTATTTATATTTTCTTATCTCTGCAACACACTCAATATTTTATTGTTTTGTGTGTAAACAATAAACAACAAAACCACATTTTCATGTTCCGTTTAGCCACATAATAAGCTGACTGGCGAGTAAAGTGTTTTGGCGATTATCACGAAGAGACGTAAACGTATCACTTATGATTGATTTGTGAGTTCATTTTGTATATAGAACGGAAGTGTAAAGATATTCTCTGTCTGATAAGTAATGCTTCAGATCCGATAAATACTACACAAGATTTCATAACAAGCAAAAGTTTTGAAACTTAGTAATTTACTTTTTGAGGAATTTACGTTATAATTTACTATTTAGTAAGGATGAGTTTATCTAAGATGAGTATTAAAATGCCGGGGTGGGGTTGTATATAGTATTTATTTTGGTATTTTTTCGAAACTATTATAAACACTGTGTTAGAACTATTTAGATATGAATTACTTATTGACGTTGCGTATAAGCTTATGTTTATCGTTGAAAAACATTGTTAATGGCGGCAGGAAAGGTTGTAGGTACCTACATATTTTGTGGTACTTTTTCTATAACTATAACTAAGTATTGTGACTGGAAAAAAGGTTTGTCGGTATCAAGTAACAATTTGAAGAGAAACCCAACAGTTTGACAGTCGACAACCACAACACCGGAGATACGAGAACCGGCACCACCGGCGGAGTAAGTACATGAATGTACCAGAAATGACGTCACCAAAACTGACGAAAATGAATGTTTAGCCAACTTCAGATGACATATTGGGCCTGTCAACAACATTTTCAATGCAAGTAATCAATAATATTTTTTCAACAATTTTGATGTGCAAGTATAAAACATTGCAGCACTCAACGTGTTAATGGGAAAAGATTTTTGTTCAAATTAGGGGCAAATTTTATTTTTTGACAGGACAGCATATGCTGAAAAACAAGGTATATTTCAAAAACTACAAGTCTGGAAAAAGTTAGGTTATTGGTAAAAAGTATTATTATTCATAAAAATTACATAATTAGTAGTCTGACCAGCAGTATTAAAACTTGATTTTTATTCTTAAATTTTGCAGTCCATTATATTCGGTGAAACTTAATTAATAACTTTAATAAAAATTTTTTTAATAGTTTGTGGTTTTTGCCAACAAAACCCTAATCACAAAACATAACTCACAAGTGGCAGAATTTTCTAAAATACTTCACAAGTATTGCTTTCTATTGCAGCACACATTTCAACACATCACAGACAGCAAAGTATCAGATACACAAACAAAATGCTAACATCCCTCTAAAGATAATGAGTAAAAGAACATTATGACATAAAAATGACAGCTGTATCCACAACCACTTGTGCAATAGGCCAAAACATGTCACTTTTTTAGATTGAAATTATATTATTTTGTACCTTATTTAACAATAACGTATCTTTGTATGCTGCTAAATATTGACTATTCATCAATTTTAGAAATAATTCCAGAATTCATTTATTTAATTAATTTTTTAGAGACAATTTAAACATGAAACCAGACATTAATTTTAATTACAAACTAATTTTACTTTAGTAGTAAAAAGAAGTGGGTTTTAATGAAATTCCATCATGAATAATTAATTAAATCATAATTTTTAATGATTCACAATATGTAAAGAGCTACAGTGAGAATTGTTTCGACTTATGCAGATTTTCATCAAGCTATGATTAAAATAAACACGAATTAGTTTGATAAAAATCGTTTTTATTATTTATTAGATTTTCCTTCAATTTTAATTTCGAAGTTTATGTAAGAGTTTCAATTCAGGTCATGTCAGGTGATATGTCTGACCATGTAATTAGGTATGAAATATTTCAATAATTGAGTATTTTTTTTTTTGGACACATTGCAATGCACGAGGTTTTGTTGAACATAGTGTTTGGAATAAATTAGTACAGATCTGGAAAACTGTCTTCTCAAAGTTATTTTCAAGGACAGCAAAAAATAAAATATTGTAGACACAATACTAGTTTTAGAATTATTGATTCTATTCCAAATAAGAAATGCTTTGCTACAGAATCTTTTGCTCACTTTCCATATCCATTAAAAGCCAAAATTAAATAACTCATATTTTTAATTTACAACTTGTAAGAAACACTCAAGTAATGTTTTTAGTCAACGAGAATGATCATGAGTTTCCAGCTGAGTAGCAATATCTTATACACTACCTTGCCATTTTCCAAAGCAAAGGATTAGATTAAAAATATTGAAGTCAGGACTTCCCACCTTTGAATCCCCCTTCCTCCTTACTAAACCAACCCTTATACATCATTACTCTTTACACTCTCCAAAAACAATGTTCGGAAAAATATGAAGATTCTTTGGATATTGTGAATGGCTTTGAAATCATTAAGAGAAGATTCGTTGGGCAATCGAATAATAAATAGGTTTCAAAGGAAACCTTATTTAATAAAATTTAATGCTAAACCAATCCCAGAACTTTATGAACATACTTCATTTATAGAAATGGAAATCATTAACTGTTTATAACTTACTCAATATCTTTGCGTACACTATGCAAAAGGTTTTCTCTTTCTCTACGTGCTGTGTAGTTTTGTTGTGTCTTATGAAACTCCTGAGTATAGTCCTGTAGTATCTCCCTATGTCGTTGCAAGGTGTGAAGCATTGCTGAGCCACCAGTTTGGTCATTAGAACTAATTTCATTTAACTTCTCATTGACTGTGGATAACTAAACAAAATAAATATATTTTTGATGTTTTTAAAACTAAATGTTGAGCTATATTTTCATAACACATCAAATATACATCTGCAGAGGATGAAGTACAGGTAAAAGGGAAAGCAAACAAAATATTATAAATGTTGACCTAACGTGAAACAGCAAAGAAATAGGAAGTAACCAGATGGAGTAGCCAATGATAATGGAATACTTGGATGGTGGAAATAAAAGAATTGTTTTATTATGCAGCAGAATATATGACAAATTTAAATATTATATATAACATAGTTGGACTTAAAAATGTCAGCAAGTTTTTTTTAACTATAATACAGGATATGTATTCTAATATAGGTTTCATTGCAATTACTATAGACGACAAAATCTTCAGGAAATTTCAACATTATTAAAATTATAACAATTGTATAAATCAGTGCCCAACCAAAATGCTTTTAGTTAATACTAAAGTAAAAAATGTAATCAAGAGAGATTTGTTTAATGTTATATGCAATACAGAGTATTTCATAATAATCTTAGGAATTATACAAATTTATAAAAAAATATTTCACTAATAAGAATGAAACAGGTACTGTATAATAGAATATTTCACGGTTTTTTTTACTATAAATGCTCTTCTGTTTATACATCACACATCAACATGAAAGTCTAGTTCTTGCAAACCACGTTGCAACATGACACTTTTGATAGAGTGAATTGCATTAATGATATGATATCTTGTAATTATAAGTATGATTGGCGGAACAAACGCCTTTTCTTTTATGCCAGAAAAACACCATAAAAAGAAGTCACATGGCATAAGGTCTAATGATCCTGGTATCCACAGCATAAAGTGTAAGGGTTGGTTTACTTGAAATACATATCCTTTCCAGTAAAAAGACAGTTGTGTGATAACGTACTGTTGAACACCATTATGAGCAGGCATGACTACCATCATTTTGGAAAACGAAAATTTTTTGAGTACCTCAAGCCTAAGCCATAAGTCTATCATATAGGGGTAAATCACACTGGTCGCTCTAGTTTTCATAAAAAAAAACACCATTTTCTGTACTGTCTACGTGTGACAAGCAAATTATTAACTAACTGCCAAGAATCATATATTAGAAATAAAAACTAAAAAAGAGAATCAACTTTAAAAAAAAAACCTGAATAAATAATTTTTACTTACTAAAAAGTCAAAAATAATTCTTCAATAACGGAAACATAATTTATCATAAGCTTATTACCACACAATTTTGATTTTGGCGCCAAATTTTGTATTTGGACTCATATTAACAAACTGAATGTGACAAATAAACGGATTTAAAATGATATTGGAGCACCTAGGCATATAGATTAACAAATGATGGTATAAACACAGGCTATTCAATCGTTACACCACATAGCTTGACATGTAGGGAAACCGTAGTCCCAGTTGTTCCCACTACACTTCTCTTACGTTCACTCATACAAGTAAACGTCTTCAAAGTCGATGTCACCCTCAGTAATGCTGACTGGTGCAAGCCCAGATTGAGTAATGTCTTTTGGTGGTGGAAGGAGTGCGGTGCCTATGAGTCTCCTACCTGTCTGCCAAGAAATATACCCCCTATTTCTGTCCTTATCACTGTATGAGTTTTTAAATAGTTCATTATTAATTGATTATTAGGTCATCACTCACCAAATTTATTTTTTATAACTACTCACAAATTTTCAATTACAGAACTTCAATTATTAAGGAATTTAAACCTGACTTTTAAACAAATTTTCAGCATTAATGTTCCATATGAAAAATAAATTATGTAAATCAATTACAAGATTTTTGTTGAAAATAAAATTTATTTTAAACAACCTAATTTATTGTTCAACATAAACGGGTTGTTTTGTATATACAACCCAGGTACTGTATACAAAAAATAACTGAGATGAGTCAAGTATTTTTAAAATTTTATTTTCAATTTTTCATTTAAACTTGTGGGGACATTTTCTTGAAATTTTCAGGAATTAGAACCATCTTAATCTTGGAGTTCTCGGGTGATGCACTGTCATATTCCCTACTTCCATCTCGATAAATAACCATATACCACCTTCCTGGACAATACCTACTTGTTCAGAACTAGAGACATTTTTATAAAACCTGTCACATAATTTGTACAACAAATGACATTTTTCTGTCTCCGTCTAAGGAAGTTATAAAATATACATATTTTAAAAAGAATTTTGTCTTTTCCAACAATAATGGATGCCTATCAAAATGCTATTTCACTTGAATGGCAAATAAAAAAGATATTCTACTTGCCTACAATACTGACCACTTCCAAATAGATGAAATATCAACTATTCTTTGAGAAAGAAAGTGTTTTGCAGGAAATTTATTTTCAAATTGTCCTAAATGAGGAGTCAAAAAAGTTGTAGTGCCACTATTACACAATTCATACGCCCTAAAATTGTTGTAAGAGTCATTTCTACAGCTTTAAATTAGGTTAACAATCCCATAAATAACCACTCAAAGCAACTATGGTATAGTTTTGAATTTAAATAAACAAAACCTTTCAACCAGAAATAAACTTATTTCAATTCTAATATATATTTCAATTTTATGTGAAGTTTATTCATGGTTAAGAGGTTTTATTTATTAAAATTAATCCATTTATAGTTTATTCCGATTTTACTTCCATGTATGAAATTTTCTATGATTGTAGTAATAATTTATTCTTGTTATACATTTTTTTTAAAATTCATACGGTGTTATTTTTTTATCTATTGACATAATCCATTTATTGATTTACTAGTGATTTTATTTGTATTTTTATTTAAGGCTTTTCAAAAAATTACATTTCTACAACTAACTATAACTCATTCTACATTCATATTAAAAAACACCTACAGTTCTTCAATGAGTCACCTATTAGACCTTGGTCTTCAGAATTAAATTTCTTTCAACTGTTATATTCATCAGTGGTGGCTGGTGCCACCAACCTAAGGTGGTTGCACATCATAAATTGTTAGTTTTTTTTTTAAAGGCAAAGAAATCGTAATCATAAAAACATGAAGGGCTGTTATATGGAAAATAGATAGACACTGCTTAATACTTTGTGATTTAATCTTTTGAATGAAATATATTAGCATTTTTTATTTTATTATTACTTATTTTAAACACTGAATTTCAAGTCATGGGTTTATTTATTAACAAACCAATCTCAATTCATTCCTAATTTTGGAAGCCAACAAACTCGGAGAGGAGCAGAGATGCTTCTTAAACATCTCTCTGAGCTTAAACAAACAATCCCGAGGTTGCAGCCCGTCGTTAACCTAAGGAGCCTTACTGTGCTGCCTAGCTGTTTTAGTCTGTCTGGACCTTCCAATAGGCTTTCTCCAATTAGGAGTGATGTTACTGGGTGTTGCAGTTACAAATTACATACATTTATTTTTTTAATTGGTCTCTGGTTTTGGAGTTGCACAACCATGCAACCTGCCCACAAGCTGCCACTGATATATATGCAATTTTTAATGACATTTTTTAATTATTAATAGTATTCCTTAGAAATAAAAACAAACATAATATAATTATGTCACTCCTAAATATTATGACTATTTTTTTATAATAATGTGTAGACTACAGTTATATTTGTATATACTTTATTATCTTCAGAAGTGGCATAATTACATGATATTTGGTTTCCATTTTCAAAAAATAATATGTAAAATTTAGGTGTGTGTGTTCTTGTGGCGGTGTTGTTATTCTAAGGGGGTTTTTAACAGGTAATAGATCATGATATTGTAAGAAGCAAGTTTGTGTTAGTGAGGGTGATATAAAGAGTTATGAATAATGGTATTAATGTTGATGGGTTTACAAAATTTATATTCATATTTAGTTTTTGTTAAATTTGTCTTTATCTGTACGTGTTATTGTTAAATCAAAGAAGTTGAAGGAGTTGTTTGATTCTGTTTCAATTGTTTTATACTACATCTAATTAAAAATAACTATATTTAAAAAGTACTTGACAAAGTGAATACGTAATGGCTTACTTGCTGACGCGTTTCAAAACATTCGTTCTTTTTAGGACCTTTAAAGCCATTACATATTCACTTAATTAAGTACTTTTTAAATATAGTTTAATCAGTGAATTCAAGATGATTACATCAAGAAACTTTAAAAACAACTATCATAATAGATAAAGTACTATACAAACTTATAGAGTGTTCATGTAGTAGATTAGCTAAAATATAAATATGACAGAAAAAGACGGAATTAAGACAATGTCAGGATTGTGGTCTGGTGCTGTGATGCAGAGGTGCTTGTATTAGACAGCATTTTAGAAATTTACATTATACTTAGAAAATGTACCCCACAGCACTGGTTAAATTGCCAAATAGAAATGACTTTGAAAAAGTCTCTTTTCTATTTGTGTACAAACAATAAAATGAAAAGTATCATTTAAAAAAAATAACAATACCTCAATACTTTAAATACTTCTAATTTATTGAAATGTAATGCAATTTAAAACATTTTACTGGGTGGTAAATGTAATTATAATAGTTGCTAATTTGCATTAGAGTTAACATGCATTATATGCTACTTACCTTAGCCAATAGTTGTTCAATTTCAAGAGAGACTGACTCGAACATGTGTTCACCAGATAGAAGAGGTTCTGTATCACTGTACAAAAATATCACAAAATAACTACAAAATTTATATTTTTTTCATAAGAAATACGTTTCCCTCAAGTACTGTATATTATCATTGTTATGATAGTAATATCTGATGGTATTGATTAAGCCGAGTATAAATTACTCCAATTTTTATTTTCATCATAATAAAAAAAGCATGAAGGCAGTTAGAGCTGAGAGTAGACATATTTTAAAGAAGTGGTCTTGTCTAAACAAGGGACAATATTCCTTCATCTGATAATACTAAATGAAATTCATAGCAACAATTTGAACCCTTTGCACCCTGAAAGGGAGAATGCTTGTTTGGCATGGCACTCCAAACCCGGGTATGAAATGGGATACAACTTTCCCGCATCTACTCCGATACTAGAAACACATTGCCTGTGCTACTGCTCCGACAGTTTATAACACCACTTTTCTCTCAGTTACACTGTCATTTATAAAGGCTTTAAATAACTAATATTTTAAAATTATACAATATTTTTTAATAATAAAATAAATATTAAGTTATAAGTTTGAATTTTACATGTAAACAAATCACATATTTAATTAAAAATGTTTTTATTTATATTCCACTTGCGCGTGGAATTTTTCAAAACATGATCCTATATGCAGAGCAGGATTACCGGGGCAGTAAGTAGAGGATTCTTTTCAGACACCTTTTTTAGATCTATCACTGCAAACCTTACATTCCCTGCTATTCTTTTGCCATTTATATGGAGTGTGGAAAGAATTATGGCAAAGTCATTCGTCATCAGACACTGAGGATCAAGGGCGCTTTTGCTTTCTTGAAAATTCAATAAGGTTCTCTCCAATTAGTTGCAGAATCATGATGTTTAAATGTTTTATTTTATTACTGACATTTTCTTTAAAAATTATATATGAATTCACAAAAGATGTTTCAAAAAACCAAAAAAATTATTTTCGATACTATTTCACACTCTTCCTGATAAAAGGATAAGATTCAATATAGTGATTGCTTAAATCCATTCCACCGATATGCTCATTATACTTATAGATTATTAGGGATTTAGTTAGCACTTCTTTTTCACCGTCTTTCGTTATTCGTTCTATAGAAATTATTTTATTTCCATAAAATGATGAAATGACTGAAATTTCTCTTTTATCTTTCCAAATGAATGCTCTAATATTGTCTTTGGGCTTCAATGCTAAAATATCTCCTTTCTTCATTTTCCTCTTTTTTGTCTTATTCATTTTTTCTGAGCCCTTTTCTGTTTAAATTGATGGTCCCTATTTAATGGCATTTAATTTTTTTTAGTTCTCTTGCTAATTCAAGATTTGTGTAGTACCTGTCGTATAAAAGTGGTATTCTGATCCCCCTGCTGCTTGCAGTACTCCTTCCATGAGAGTAAATACTATTCTAATTGTGTATAATAAACCTGGATTTTTTAAAACTTAGGAAGTCTGCTTTTCAAAATACGGCAAAAGACTATAAACATAGCTGTTTTGGGAATCTGATACTTCATATACTTTAAGGCCCCACTTGGTGAGCTTATCTTTATTGAAGGCCTTGAAAGAAACTCTGCCCATAAACTCTACTGTAGATTCATCAATTGAGAGGCTCTGTATTGGCAAGTAAAACTCTTAGTACTTTTTGTCTAAATACAGCAAAACATTGCTCACTTTAGCGCTTCTTGACAGTGTGCCTACAAAGTTTTCTGGTAAGCCCAAAAAAATTTGAAAAAATCTGGCCCTTGTAAAAATTTCTTTCTCAGTCCATTCTTCCCAATCCTGATTATTGGCATCAGAGTAGTTACTTTTGTCATTGTCACTGTCTACGTCAATATCGAACTAATAAAGTGACTTTGGTATCTAGAAGCTACCTCTATGATACATGAAAAAATATTCGGTTACTTTTTTCTGTAAAATAAAATTCATCGAGCGAGCTTTTGAAATCGTTTAAAATAGATTAGTGAGAACTTGTTATGTTTTGATAAAACATAATTTATTAGGGAGGAAATAATTTTCAATTCATCAGAGCTAATTTTATCGTTTTCTGAAATAACCTTACTGAAAACACAGTAACCTATGAAAAGGTTCTTTGTTCATATGTTAGAATATAAATATAATATTATAAAAATAATTTGTTTTTATCTCTGGTTAAATTAATAGCAACTCCAGGAATAACATGGAACTTTGTAAAATCCTTTTATAAAGCAATGGAATGTTCTTAAAAGAACTATTAATTATGACATATTTCTTTTTATAATAACTTAAAATTTTATTTCCTCTAAGTAAATTAATTAAATTATAATTTTCTAAAGTTACCTTTTGAAAATCTAATTGTGCTCGTCTTAATTTTAAGAAATTTTTAAACTTTATCAATTCATAAATCATATGCCTACGTTTTTCATTAAATTAGTTTTGCACAACCATGAAGTTTGTAAATTTTTATACAGAAACTCTCCCTAACCTAAGGTGTATTTTTCAGCCTGATAAATTCTGTAAATTCTTTTAAATCAATGTTAAGCCACAAGAAATTAAATTTGTTGAGTAAAAACCCAACTTGTATTAAGGTTCTTTTTTACATTTTCTCTGCTCATTGGTTACACACATTGAAATGACCACAGATACACCAGCAAACAATATAAGGACTCAAATAAATTAAATCACTGTACAAATAAGATAAAGAAATGCAATAAAATCTACAAAACATATCCAGGAGCTGTTATTCCAATGGATTATAATCCAGTTGTGTGTAAATTTGAAAACTATGCTGAAGCACTTGAAGAAGAAAACTACAAATGGGAAATTAGATATAGGAGAAGGTTCATAACATCAACATTATGCATCAGGTAAAGGACTATCTAAATAACGAAATAAGCTGAATTAATGAAATTCAACTAAGTATTTGAAAGGTTGGGTGAGACTGAACAATCTATTTGGAAAATATGCTTTTGAAATTAGATCAAGTGAAGAAAGAGTAATGGATGATTAAAGAGATCCTTGATACAATGGAGGAATGTCAAAAGCATAAAAACAAGAATGGACCAAGACATTCAGAAAAAACAGAAAAGGAGAAGGATTAGAGAGGCTAGAGATAAGGTTGTCTAGAAAACGTAAGGAAATCGAACAATGTGAGAAGAAATATGATTATCATACACAAAAAAGTAAGAGTAACAACAAATAAAAGTAAATACAACGGATGAACAAAAAAGCATATTAGATGGTATTGGGAATTTTGAAGTGATATTTTGCTTCAGACAATTCAAATAAACACCCAATTCATCCAACTGAAGTCACAATATCATAAAATCCTTGAAAAAAACAACAAATCTCCACATCCCACGAATATTTATGGTGAACCTCTCCAGAATTACAAGTAATAAAACAATTTTATTCAACATTTTATGACAGTAAGTAGATAAGGATGCAAGTATAAATTATTTCAATTTTAACCCGTTAAAATTGTAAAATGTACTAGTTGAATATATTCTTAAATGTGCAAGTAATAACTTTTAAAGTAACCCATAATTACCAAGTTATTAAACAGAAATTATCATAATTTATCAAATTATAATCATTTGTTTAAAAAAAAAACAACAATAAAAACCCAAAAATATAATGATAAAAACTGATCTAGGGTAATACTCATCAGTGCCAACTTGAAAGGATAAAACTTGCTGTTTTTTGTGTTTTACATCTTGAGGTTTTTAAAATTACTACTGTTGGTATCACTGTGCAAAAAAACCACTACTTACTGATATTTTTCAGCAGATGCATTTCGAACTATATTAGTGCATTGTTCAAAGCTATGAGTCATGGACAAGACTGTTGCTCAGGTGTGTTGTATTGGTATGAGTCTGTGGTGTATTGAACAGAAAACTATGAGATATACAAACACCACAAAAAACATCCGCAATACATTCTAAACGACAAAACACACTCACAATAAAATACCATATTTGAATACTTAATTAACAACTATTCTATGAACAATAATAAACCACAGACTCATACCAATACAACACACCTGAACAACAATCTTGACCATGACTCACAGCATTGAACAATGAACTAATATAGTTCGAAACACGTCTGCTGAAAAATATCAGTAAGTAACGATATTTTTGCCAAGTGATAGTAAAAGTAGTAATTTAAAGGATATTTATAACTTCAATGTTTATTAACTGACACATGCCAATGGAGGAAAAATGATTAGCTTGAAAAAAGCTATTTTAGGAAAAATGATTATTAACTCAGAAAAGAGCTGATTTAACATTTACAAAGTTAACATCTTAACACAACACTTTGAAACTATATTTTAATATAGGTACATAGTAATATTTTGTAATAAAGTGCTGTGTTGTATTAAGAATTTTCGAGTTTACAAGGATTTACATATAACTACACCGTGTGATTTCCAATTTTAATTTCATTCGATAATTCAATGTTACTTGTACTAAGTTAATATTTTTTATAATAAAAACTATCCAACTATAGGTATGATGTAGAATAACAATATTTTATTGCAATATAAAACAATTTTGTTTTATTAAGGAAATTCAGGTTAAAAATTGTGTGTTGGTAGGTACTTTTAGGTTATATTTGTTTTTTTTTAATTTCAAGCACTCTTTTATGTTTACTATTCTAAATAAATAACTAATAATAATGTAGTTTTTCATGCAGTAATGAATATATTTTTAAAACAATTTACTTTAAATAATTTTGTGTATGTTAGTAAGATAATATGAAAATTTTAACTCCCATTTGTTTTGTGACATTTAAAATCACTTGTTTTTCATTTAGAATGTAGTTTTTAATAAAATAAGAAAAAACAAACAAATTGGATGTGAGTGGACCCACATTTGGTTAAGAATACAGTATGTTTCATTATTTTTCCTGTTTCTAAGAACTTTCTACATAACCTGGTATATTTTTTACAGTATTGGTGAACTCTTTATAATCAATTAATACCAAATCAGTATTACTTCAGAAATCTCAAATATAACATGACACTTCGGATCAAATTCTTTAATAACATGCCACTTCAGATTATCACATGAACAATTTTCGGTAAAAATATAGTCTTAACGACGTTAGTTATTAAAATTTTTTTTTAATGTTTTAAATTTTTAATTACTTGTTTTAATATGTAGAACACGAATATCAACTTTTTTTCCTCAGAAAATACAGAAAGTTACTTTTTTCACATTTTAAATGTTAGTTTGTAATGGCATGTAGGCCTATAGCGTGAACCGGATGAGCAGTAGCTACAGGGCACTGCACTACATCTAGATTTGGTTGTAATTTTATATAACATTACTATATACCTATATTAAAATATACCTACAAAGTATTCAGTCAGGATTGATTTGGTTATAATTTTATTCAACATTACTATCTATTAAAATATACCTACGAAGTATTCAGTCAGGATAGATTTGGTAGTAATTTTGGTAAATATCTATTCTAACTGGATACTTCATAGTAATGTTGTGATGAGTATACTTCTGGTATATAGTAATATTGTATAAAATTATAACCAAATCTATCCTGACTGGATACTTTGTAGGTATACTTTAATATAGGTAGATATTAATATTGAATAAAATTATAATTAAATCTATCCTGACTCGATACTTCATAGGTATATTTTAATGTAGGCATATAATAATGTTGTATAAAATTATAGACAAATCTATCCTGGCTGGATACTTTGTAGGTATACTTTAATAAAGGTAGATAGTAATGTTGAATAAAATTATAACCAAATCTATCCTGACTGAATACTTCATAGGTATATTTTAATGTAGTTATATAGTAATTTGTATAAAAGGTAATTATTAAAATCAGCAACTACCGCTCCGACCGACAAAATTTTTTTTCCTGTTCAATTTGACCTTGCTGAACAAGAATCTGAAGTTTTATTTACTGCAAACATATTTTAAAAAAAATAATAATAACCTAATCTAACCTGACCTGACCTAGTTTTCTTAGTTTAATATGTGTTTGCCGTTAAAAATAACTTCAGATTTATGTTCAGCAAGGTAAAATCTATCAAGAGATGAAAACTTTTACCGATTAGAGAGTTAGTAAGCACCAAAATATTTAGATTTTAAGTTTAGTATTAAAATAAATTTACTTTGACGTAGTGCAGTGCAGCTGCCGGTTCACGCTACATATGCTATTAGACTAACACTAAAAATGTGCAAAAAATTTAACTTCTAGTATTTTCCGCAAAAATAAGTTAATATTCGTGTTCTACACATTAAAGTGAGTAATTTTAAAAACCAACGTCATTAAGACTATATGTTTACCAAGTTTTCAATATATATCTCAGGTGACTGCTAAAACTCACAATTACCTATTTTAGTACTTATTTACCATGCCCACGTGTACCATTTTAGCGAAAAAATTATACAGGCCGACACAGAAAGTCATCAGGATACAAAAAAAATAACAAAAACTCTCGCTCAAGGAAATAAGTACCATTTTATCAAATTAAAGTTGTGTAAGAAATTCAGAGTTGAGTAGTCAGAAGTACTACATTTGCATATCAACAGTGCGTCGTAGTATGTATACGTATATTTAAATATAACTATAAAGTCTCCAGTTAAGATAGATTTGGTTGTAATTTTATACAACATTACATTACCTAATTAGACGTCTACTTCCGCACGTCTACTTCCGCGGAGTAATACTTTTTGCCAGGTGACGTCACATGATCTCTATTCTAGCTTTACATGTGTACATTTGGTTAAATGTATAAAATTGTAACCAAATCTATCCTGAGTGGATACTGCATATATATATAAAATTAACCTTCCGTGGCAATAATAAACAACAATTACCCATATAGCTTCAGAATTCTTGAATTTTGTAGTCCATTACGTTCGGTGAATCTTATTAATCACTTAAACAATAGTTTATGACTATCCGAACTTTAATTAAAGTTTGGAGAGTCCTAAGCTATTGTTTAAGTGATTAATAGCTTCAGAACATGTTTTTGATTCGTCTTATAAGCATTGTAATGAGGCTTGGTAATGTGCATTTTTACCAGCACTATTAGCAACACATATGGGAGAATTACAATTTCCCAAAATTATTTTATGGCGCGAGCAAGAGTTGCAATAATTTTTTTTGTCTTACTGATGACTTTAGCATAATTACTTTCGCTAAAATCGTACATGTGTGCACTGTAAATAAATACCCCTATTTTTATAGCTGGTGAAATATATATTTTATAGTAATGACATAAGGCAATAACTAGATAACAGTATAGCATATACTCAGTATATTCAGTATAACAGTGATGATTTGTTTTGGCAGAAGTATGCAAAAAGTAAAACAACTCAAACTGGCTAGAGTTGGGGCTAAATTTAAATATTTTTGAATTGTTTTTGTAAAAATAAATATCATTATCACCATAAATTCAATGATTATACCTCTCATTGTGTTTGTACACTCCAACAGTTCCAGTCCCTAGTTTGCTAAATGAAACCAATTTTAGATCAATTTCGTTTTCTAGTTTTCTGGCTTGTTTACGAAGTTCTGAAAAGAAAGCAAGATTTTCGATTATTTTTTACTGCGATCAATACACAAACGTATTTCTGTTAATTAAAAAAAATTCAAGGCTAATGCTTAACTCACCTTCCCAATTACTCATTCTTCTTAATAGTAAGAAGAAAACAATTGCCTTTTATATTTGAAAGTATGTCAAATTTATCGTTCCATTTAATCTTGTCACTTTTGCTAATGCCGATATTAAGTTACAGGTTAATTTACTGTTTTAAAATATCGAAAAATCGAGTGTTGTTATAATGCCGAAACTTTATAGCTATTTAATGCCAGCATCAACATAGAACATAGCCTAGAAAATAGGTAAAAGATAAATGAGATAATGAGTGAAACAACAAAATAAATGGGAAACAGCTGTTAGTTAACAGATACCTTTTCTAAATGGTGTACGATATTAAAGATATCATTACTCTTCAGAATACTTATGTATCTATGGTATTAAGCATTGGATTCTAAAACAACGAACACAATATGATTTTTTTAAATGTTTCATATACACAATTACTTACGAATATTTTAATATTATCAACACAACAATCATAAGATGAATACAAAAAATTATACTTAGGACTGTATGGGTATAATAACACAACTACTTACTTACTTTTACTTTATCCAACGCCTCCCCTTGGTAACTCGACCATTTTGCATCGTGCAGACCAGTAGAGCTTGGAGAGTCTGGTTTTTGGGTCGCTATTGTATGCTTCGACAATAATAACACAACTCATACAGTCAATCTGTTTTATTTGCTTGCGTGTGGCTCGATTGTTATTCATTGCCTAAAATTTTTCTTGATTATTTTTACCGGCATTTGTTAAATAATGTTAATTATTTTTTTTAGTGTTCATGCCCTAATATTTTGTTATATAATTTCGTTATGTCATTTACATAGTGTGAACAATCGTCAGTAAAATGTACTGATATACTTAATAAGACGATATTATAAAACATTATTTTTTGATTCCATCTTCACTCTAGCTACTATTTTTTTCATTCATCTTTAGGCTTAGTGTAAGGAATGGGGGGAAATATAATTGACAGTATGTAGAAATTTAAATATAAGTGACTAAGGATATATTGCTATATAATAATTTAGTAAAATATAATGCTCTGGTTTATTAAGAAATGCGAGTTTATACAGTTCTGACCTATATATTGAGGCTATGTTTTAATTTCTATCCAGTATTATGAGGTTCTGTCTACGAAATTCTTATAAAAACTAGATTTACCATTAGTTTTTGATGCAACCTCTACACAAAATTATTTCTGTATGACATAAATGATGAAAAAAGTAATAATTTAACTGTAGGTAAATGTGATAGTAAAAATAAGAAGTTGAAGTTAAATGACCCAGAGAAAACTGTAATGTAAACGAGTAAAGTTACAGGATTGGACTCGTTGAATTTTGTGGTATTATGAGATTAAATAACTTGAATACGAAAAACTTGTGCAACACTGCAGAAAGAAAATTTTAGGTTAATTAATTCCCTCTTCACGTGAGCTACTAGTTTTTAACTTAAAACCCTTGTAAATATGTTACACTTGCTTATAGTAGCACTTACTTTTAGATCTGTTGAGGACGGCCGTTTCGGGAGATGTGTCCCATTGTCACATTGTTGTGGTCCAACTTGACAATGGGACATGTCTTCCAAAGCCTGACCTCAACAATTCTAAAACTAAGTGCTACTAAAGGCAACTCTAACATACTTACAAATGTTTTTAGTTAAAGTTTAGATTTTTCTGCAAGAATTAACAGATTTTCTTTTTTGCCAGTCTTTGATTCAACAGTTAACGTTGAACACAGTTAACGACAGAAACAAGCACAATTAACAAACTTTTTAGTTACACATGCTTTTGAAGTGATTGTTAAAAAGTTTCACAACTTTATTGATAATGGTTATTGTAACATAGGCAGAGTAAATTGGGAAGCAAGATAGGTTATTATTAATTATTATCCATAGATTAATTACTAATGTGACATACATAGCAATCCATGGCAATCAGTTAGATAAAAACTATTCAGAAGGAAATGTCCGAAATGTCCGAATGGTAAACCACACAAGTAAAATGAAAGTGTGTACACTAATAGATCTATGCTAGTCAACACTACTAGATTTTATACCTATAATTCAGAAGCATATTGTGAACAGGAATTCAATCATTTCGTAATTATTTCTTTATTAATCACTTTAACAATAGTTTATGGCCATCCGAACTTTAAATTTTGTAAATTTGTTAAAACTTACCGAGATAGAACGTTTTCGATCGCTAGTTGGCGATCTTCATCAGTGTCTTCTCCAACTAGCGATCGAAAACGTTTTGTCAGTAAATTTTAACAAATTTACACAATTTAAAGTTCGGATAGTCATAAACTATTGTTAAAGTGATTAATTAAGTTTCACTGAACATAATAGACTATAAAATTCAAGAATTATTTCTTTTCTACAAGTAATTGATATTGGCAAAGAAAATAATACCTGGTAATGTAGAAAGTCTTTGAGAATATAGAAAAATTAAAATATGGTTGCAAACATCAAAAACTAGATGTCTTTTAAATGTCGTGAATAGCAGAAACCAGTGAACACTTACATAACCATAAGCATAAAAATATAACTTTAGAAACACTTTCATTTATGAAGTAATTTACAAATTACAGTGCCACACTATATTACTACAAACCTATGTAATAACCTAGCTACAGTAAATAGGATCCAGTTTTAACTTTGGTAAATGTTAGCAAAAGGATTTGTGTACCCAAGTGTTTCCATAAGTGTAATATTACACAGCAACTTATGTACTGTTATTGGATAGCATGAATATTTGTAATCTTTTTGTGTACTATCCATTGTAACATTGAAAATTTTTAGCGTAACTATGTATGAAATAAAAACAAAGTACCGGGATGGTTATGATAGGTATGGTTGTAAAATAAAAGTAACAACAATAGAAAGTAAGATAGTGCTGAGTTCAGTGTTATCATTTGTAAACCTGTTGACTTTTTAAAACAACCTATCATAATGAAAGACTTTGTAACTAATGTTTGAAATTAATATTATTTAATTAATTAAAATTTATAATATTTTAAATTCTATTATAAAATAGTGCTTTATTTTATAAAGAAATTCAGTTTATACAGTTTCATGTCTGTTGTGCCCTTGATGCTCTGTTTTTCAAATATATTGCTTCTGATTTGTAACATTTAAAATGACATTTGTTGATTCCATCTTCGCGTGAGCTACTAGAGTTATGGTCTGAGTTGACAAAGGGACACATCTCCCGAAACGGCCGTCCTCAACATTTAAAATGAATTTCATGTTGCTTAGAATTTAATTTTTTTAGTAATATATATCAAAACAAATAAAATTGTATGTATAGAATATCTTAACTACTGTTATAATTTTTACAATTTTTACCATTTATCAGAGTATTTGGATGTTTTTTTACACAACCTTTAATAGCAAAGTTTGCTGAATTTTCTCCTTCCTTAAATTTTAATTTCTTCACAAATATAAACATCTTCAATGAAACTGAGAAAGTTCATTCTTAGTAATTATAACTGGATGTATAAATATATTTCGGTTAATTTTTTCAGTAACTAGTACTATATAGTCGGATTCTGCAATAAACTTACGTTTTGTCTTTGTTGACTCCTTTTGAAGTACTTAGTCATACTTGCTTTACACACACTATTCCACCCACCAATGTCTAAGCAGTGAAACTGAGAGTCTAATACCTCTTCTGATAAAGGACTGCCATCACATCGATAACTTCCCTTCTTAAAACATCTTTGGTCAGGATAAGTTAGTAGCAACCCTCAAGAAAAAATGTTTCTCACCATCCTTGCACAATTTACACGGAGGAGATTTTAAAAGATTTTTAGTCAGTTTATGTATTTCTTGGTAACAATATGTCCTTGTACATAAATTCCTTGACCTGTTTAGTGTGGATATCATAAAAATTGACAGATGAACACTTCAATCCTCTCCTTGGTTCATATCTTTTTTGAGCATCAGCAATGTGTAAAGGAAAACATCTCATGTTCCTTTGGCTGCCTTGAAGATACCTTCTCATTTCTCAGTAGAGTACAATAGGGTGGAACATAGAGTTTGAAAGGCATTTCCTTCAAATTAAGTATTTCCGGTACATATAAATAAAAACAACTCTATTATACACTATTTTTTAGAGTAAATTTCTGCAAAACTTCCTTTCTGTATTTATTGACTATAAATGTGAATTACTTTGTTACAACATGAACAGAACAACTGTAATAAAATACTCTGCAAAAGCACTCAGAAAGATAAATGTATGTTTCTTACAGAAACAAACTCTAATATTAGTGAATTAGTGTGAGAAAAAAGTGAGTTACAATTAATTAATATGTAACTAACATAAAATAATTAGAAAACAGAGTTCAGTTTTTGTTAGTACCTAACATTGGTTACATCATCATAAAGATGCTGAGACATCAGAATCTTGTGTGACACACACACTCTATAAGTTATGACCCCAACCTTGATTGAGACTCACATTCAGCTTTTACCCTTACAGTGTTTTCAGGCGATCATACCACTGGGGTAATTTTCAATTAAATGGATACAAATAACTAGGCAACTCTTCTTCCATAGATTAAACTTGCCACTAAAAGGATCACTATACTTTGAAAAACAATCTGTCCAGATTATTCTTCTACCTGGAGAAGATTCTAAACAGCTTAATCTTCTTCCCTGGGGCGAGTCCTTCGAGGTAGGTATTTTTACTATTGACCACTTTCCAGGAATAAGTAGGAAACATATTTTATGTAATAAAAAGTCAACCCATTTCAAATTGGAAAAGATTTAAACCAATTTCATTACTTTATAATATTTAGAGGATTTCATTTAAGGCTAGCCTTCCATCCATTTTAAAATGAAAATGAATTAATTAACAAAACTCTCAAGTTCTACTAAAACGAGGCAACAGAAAATAATGTACTATCTTACACCTGAAGTCCGCCAATCATACAATAGAAGAATCAGCTTCTAGACTGTAATTAAATGTTCCTTATTTTTTCCTGAGCCCAGGACTACAGACCTAGATAGGAGGGTTGAAGATCTTTTATGTGCGCAACTGTCCCTCACTGAGTCCTACCATGAGATATTCTGAGCTAGATTCTATAAGATGCCTACAGTCGTTTATACAGTGGAGTCTTTGAAGCTCACATCAAGAAAGAGTTAATATTCTTCCTCCCCAAACCCAGATCCGTTAAAATTGTGTATAATGATTTGTCAGTCAGCTTTCTGCCCCCAACTTCTAGTGCATGAAAATAGTACTTGTAATCTTTTATACAAACAGATGAATACAGTGATGCATTATTTACTTTTAATTCATGCAGTTTAGGAATGTTGGTATTCCAAGGTAAAGTCAGTTCTATAATTACGGCAATTTTAAGTTTTTGTGAAAAAAATCAGATCAGGATACAAACATTTCACAGCCACCTCTGGTGGAATTTTATAATGTTAGTTTCCTTTGACCACCTAAACTATCCAATCAGTACTTATTAATTTTAGAAGGCTTCCCTAGCTTTTGCTCTCCTTGGACTCTTCTCTCCTGGTTTGACAAAGGTGAGTAAAGAGGGTTTATCCGCCTTAAGAAGCCAAACTTTCACTATAGACAAGCGTACAGCTTCCCTGACTATGTTTAAGAGCCAATCATGTTGCTAAGTATATCTATTAGGAAAACTAAAGAGTCTGACAATATAACACCATCCCTTCAAATTGCTTGAGTCAGTCAGGGTACATTGAATTGCATTAGCATAGAACTTCATAATCACAGGAGTCCAGTCATAAATGAAAGACCACCACAAAGCCTAGGACAAACGCAGAACTCCCTAAGAATCAGCCAATAATGCTGCATTATTAATTTCTAAGCATGAACTTTAGAAAGGACTTCATCCTCTTCAAGCACAAGGTCCTTCATTTTACCCACTTCCGATCTTTTGTCTTTTTTCCATCCAAATCCCTCCTATTTCAAGCTTAGACTTTCCATAAACTTCTCTCGGAATAAAACTTGTTAATGTGGGTCCAAATCCAATCTAGATGCAGAAGTAACATCACATATCACAGGTTTCTTTGAAGAGGTCAAAATATAACTCATAGTAATGGATAATTGATGACATATTGTTTTAGACTGAAACCAAAGTTGTTCTCGAACGATACAGAATGCTTGAATCCATTGATCTCCTCAATTCAAACCAAGACTTAAGCGCTGTGGTTGCCTCATTTTTTAGTTTAGAAATTAATGATTTATTATATTCTATATCAAAAGAGGTCATGCAAATCTTGGAATAAGAACATGATCTTAATCCAAGCCTTTCTAATTCCAGACAAAGGATGACTCTCCACTATATTAACCTCCATAAAAGATTTCACATCCATAGCCTTGTTGGAGATGATTGCTTATTTGAGAAATAAAACTTACAAAGAACTTCTAAATGTACTAGCTATGGCTAATATCTGTGAGAAAATCTCTATAACAAAGCATGAAGATTTAACCAACTGTCTAGGGAGTCTCTTAGACTCAATATTTCCTTATAGAACTGTAGTTTATGAAACTGCAGAGTTCACTTCTAAAACCTAGTTATTTCTTGCAAGTCTTCATACTTATTTCGTAAAATATACTAATCTGTATATGTGCATATTTAATATTCACCGCATACTCTATAATTTGGAATATATTTAAATAAGAAGAAATCAGATTCACGCGTTTTGTTAACTAGTGTATAGTTTTAAACAATTAAGTAGCGTAAAATGCCATTTAACTTCTTAGATTTGCCTTAGAAGTATAAATTAGTTCGCAGTCCCCCCATAATGTCCAAAATAGTCCTACAAAAGAAATTTTCGACAGCATAGCTAAGGTTGGTTGAAAGTACGAATTCAATGGATAATTTTGCTTTCTAACATTCAAAGTGCTCTTTTCTACAATAAAAGTTTCATGAGGCTTAGAGTTACATTTGTGAGCGGAGTTCAATAGGAATAACAAATTCTATGTTGGGGAAAGAGGTAAATGCTGTATACTGTGTTATAAAAGTATCAAGTATATATATATATATATGAAGTTAATATATTACTATTTTTGAGTAATTTTTTTAAGTGAACAATCAGTGATTCGACAATGGTCAAAGACCGAAAGGTGCCTCATCACTCAAGGTAAAATTATTGCACTTAATGGTGGAAAAATTACTCAAAAATAGTAATATATTAACTTCATAAAGTCAGTGCAACGGAAAAACAATGGATAATATTAAATATCAAGAATATATATATATATATATATAACGTTTTCTTGTTTAATAATTTAAAACAACATAGGTTATTCAAATACAAGAATATTTATTAATTTATATCCAAAGCTTTTCGTTGGTAAACAGTTCCAACATCATCAGGAATGAATCAAAATGATGAGTTTGTTGAGTTTCTGGAATCTTGACCATTGATAGCTGCTTTGCTGCACTATTCACATAACTAACTTACTTTCCTAATTATTTACTAAATCATTTATGTCACGCTTTTAAATTATACACATAAAAAAAACTTACAATTCCCTTAATTCTATTAAACAAAATTTACCCCTTTTTACATTGCTTCCATTTAGTCCCCCCCCCCCCCAATACGTCTGTCCTCTTCCAATAGTTTACTTTTCAAACCTCACATAACCTCTCCCCCACTATGTATTTTAGTTAAATCTGGTGATTCCCACACCTTTTACAAATAGCTTTCTCTAATGGTACAGTGTTATTATTTCCGGGTATTTTGGTCACTCGCAAACTCCCACCTTATAATACTTGGACCCTTTTTTTGTTAAAGGTTCCCACAGCTCCTTTATGACTACACTTGAAATAGAATAATGGTTAAGTACTTTGTCAGTATTTTAGTAACTATTCTTGTCGCTCTTCCCTTAAATTTCTACAGACTATAATTCTTTTTGTATACCACTAAATTTATTCTATAGCCTCATATGTTTATATTATAGAGTCCCCAGAATTTTAAATTTAATTTTCTTTGATTCCTTAAATCTAAATTGTACAATGTTTACATAATATGACATCAAAGAACAATTTGTTTAAACTTCTTACACCCAATCCTAAGTTTATTAAAACATTTTATTCTTACTATAATTAGATACTTCTTATATCCTAAACTCATTACACTTACAAAATATTACATAAATACAAAGTCACATTATACAACTTAATAATCTTTCTTTAAAATTAAGTTCGAAAGTTTATAATGCATATTACCCTTCTCACTCAAACTTACAACATTTACTTCAAGTTCTCCCTTCCTTTAATTCTGGTATGATCACCTATAATTTTCTTGTATATAATTATTTAATTAATTAATAATGGTTTGTGATACTTTTTAACATTCTACAATTAAATTTACCCTTAACCCTAAAATATTCTATGGACGTGAGTTGGTAACTGCTATTACCCAGACATTTTTTTATTTCATATGACCCTTCATAAATCTCAAAGAACTTACTGTATTTTACTTCTGCCAAATTTGATACATTCAGTGCTTTTACGAACACTAAATATCCAACTGTATAATTTGTAGGTTGATACTTTTGGTTAAATCTGTCCTCACAGTTTTCTCTTTCGCTCTTAATTCGTAAATGTATTTCTGCTTCACTGGTAAATTTGGTGTGATTGCCTGGAGGTAACCTGATTACATTTTCCCAAATCCTATGGAGTTTTCTTGCAAACTGGGCTTCATACAGTGTCATTTTTATAGTGTATTGGTGTGTTTCATTGATAACGGTCTCAATTTCTTTCCTCTAATTTCTTTCCCCATTCTCGATGGTTATCTTTGAGTAAGATCCTGAATAACTGACTCAGTTGTCTCATTGTCCTCTTGGTGCAATTAGATTGTGGATTTCGAATGGAGGTGTGTAAGATTCGGATGTTCTAATTTGCTAATTCCCCTTCCCACTGTTTGGAAGTAAACTGGGTCCCGTTGTCCGTTATAATTTCTCTCAGTTGTCCATATTTAGTGAAATATTCCCTTAGGCTTTTTTAAAGTGTTGCTTGTGGTTGGTCTATTTATTTTATATAGTTGAATATATTTGGTGAACACATGAATGACCACCAGAATAAATTTTGCCTCACTCCTATCTCTTGGCAAGGGTCCGTAGTAACCTATCGACACTAACTCGCCGTTTTTCTTTGATACTATGCATGCCATTTTACCACTCCTTAATTTAATGCCATGTTTGCACTTCTGGTAAACTTCACAAGTCTTAACTAACTGTTTTATATTTTTAATTAAATTATCTGTTGCAAAATTTTCCTTAAAGGTCTCATAGACTTTGTTAATTCCTATGTGCCCAAAGTGATTATGTATTTCCCAAATTAATTTATTTCTGAAGCTCTCTGGTATGTATAATTTAAATTTTTCGTTGTCTTGCCTATGCAATCGTTCTTTCCATAATTTATAGAATCTGTGCAGTTTGCTGTTGGAGTCTCCCAATTCACTTATTATAGATTTTGTTTTATTCTCTTTCTGATGTATTGTGTGTGTTTCCCTATCTGTTAAATATATCCTCCTTGAATTTTCGTTGTATAACTGCTATATGTATAAATGTGCCATGTTGGTCGTGTGTAAAAGTGTCTTCTACTGGGTTCCTACTGAGAGTATCCACGACAATATTGTCCTTACCATTACAGTGGATTATGGTTAAATTGTACTCCTGAATGAGCAATAGCCATCTAGTCATTCGTGCGTTGAACAGCTTACATCGATTTAAATATGTCAATGCGCGTGGTCAGTTATTATGGTCAAAGGATTTCCTAAAACAAAACACCTATATTTCTTCAAACTATGAACAATACTTAGGATCTCCTTTTCTGCCGTCGAATAATTTAATTCACCCCATTTAAATGTCCTGCTGGTATATGCAATTACTTCCACATGTCCCTCATCGTCGCGTCACATTGTAAATAATATTTGCGATTGGGTATAGGATGTGATAACATAAACCTATCTAAAAATTGTTGTTTTACTGATGCAAATCCCCTCTCTTGTTCATCTCCCCATTTAAATTTCTTGCCCTTCTTTAACAATTCCTGTAATGGAGCTGTAATTGTAGCATTATCCTTTGAAAATCTGTTATAAAAGTTTATGACTCCTAAGAATGCTTTCAACTGTCTCGCATTCCTTGGCCTCGGTAATTGATTTATGGCTTCCACTCTTGCACTGCTAGGTTGCACTTCTTCTACACTTAAGGTGTGTCCTAAGTATTCTATTTCCCACCTGCAGAATTGTGATTTGTCCAAGTTAATCGTTCAGTTAGCCCCTTTAAATATTTTAAAAAGTATTTCTAACTGTTGTAGGTGCTCCTCAAAATTTCTTGACAAAAATAAGCAGTCATGTACATAGATTATTAAAAACCTTTTTTGCTTCCTCCATGAGGACTGAGTTTAAACCTCTGGTTGAGCTAGCTAAACTCGTAGATAATCCAAACTGAACAGTCGTAAATCTATAACACAACCCATTATGCAAGAACGCTGTATAGTCACGACACACCTCCTCTAACGGTATTTGCCAAAAGCTACTGGTTAAGTCTATACTGGACATAACTTTATAACCCCCACATCTTCCTAATAAGTCTTGGATTGGGAGATTACCCTCATATTCCGGCAGTGTCCTTTTCTTAATCATTCTTGCATCTAAACATAGCCGAACTGAACCATCACATTTAAATACAGGTACTATGGGATTAATGTATGGACTCTGAGCTCGTTCAATAACATTAAATTTTAACATTCTATTAATTTCTGTGTTTACGGCTTCTCTATGTTTAAGCGCTATAGGCCAACTACTTTGCTAATACGGTGTATGGTCTGTTACTGTGAATTTGTGTTTATAAGTGCTTATGAGTCCAGGGCGTTCACTAAATATTTCCTGATAAGTTTATCTTAACTTAATTAAATTGTTCTGTTGCTCTTCACTGATGTTATCCAACTGAATTACACTACCGGTATTCTTAAATTTGTTTAACTTTTCTTCAGGGCATTCACTTAACATGTGACAATTAAATTTGTCTCCATTATTATTAAACTTCAACATTTTAATCCCTTTAGCTTCTTTAATTCCATTCAATATATTTAACTTAATAGTCCTTTCAATAAAATTTACAACTGCTTCATTTTTAATTAAAAAAGTCTATGCCTAAGATGCATGTTTTAATTAAATTAGGGACTACTATGAAGTGAGTTTCTAATTTACTATTCTCTATTACTATTTGTGTCACGATTTGACGTTTAATAGCTTTAGATATCTGACCCAACGCCCCAATTACCTTAACATTTAACAACCCACAATAGATGAATCCTTAACTGTATCCCTAATTTTATTATAAAAATCTTCTAATAATGCATTAAACTGGCTCCCCGTATCAATTAATACATTAACCTTAAAGTTTACTGTTTTTATTTCTAATTCTGGGCAATTTATTAAATTTATCTTTTGTTCCTCAATCCTTCCTTCATCATATAAAATTTCCCTGATCTCGGTAAAAGCTGAAGTGTATTGTTCAGGTCTAAGGAATGTCAGTATTGGGTCAGAGCACCTGTTTCATTGCGAAACAGATGGGTGTAGTTCGTTATCTATATTTACAATTGGCTTAATGGGTCCATTTACAAAACGACTATTTTCGTATCTCTGTCCATTTTCGTTTCTTTGGTTAAATTGGCCGATCCTATTGTGTCCTGTTACCCGAAAGTGTTCTCTTTTTTGAAAGTGAAATTCTGTAATTCTTCAAATTGTACACTTAAGAATTGCATTAACTGTGACATATCTAATCCAGTGTTATGCTAGTCCCTAGATTCGTCTCTCTCTCCACACCCAAATTTTGTTCATCTACTGACGAATTTTTCCCTACATTCTCTATCTCTTGCACTAAGTCCTCTGTGTCCATTGTCTACACTAATTGTTCAAATTGACTATTCTCATCCCCCAGTTCTAACTTTTCTAAAATTCTCCTACTTCGTCTTGAAATAACGTTACCAACTCGTTCTTTTACAATTTGATTCATATATCTAGTTATTTTCTATGATTTAAAGTCACTTTCTTAATAATGTTCCTACAGTCTTATTATTGTTAAAGGTTTCTTTTAAATTAAATAATCTTAATTAACACTCTTACTTAAGCCAACAGATGAATAAATTTGTTTAATAATTTATGATTAACTTATTTTTTATTTATTTATTTATATATATTCACCACTTCTATTTAACACTGCCTATACTAGTTGGGCGCCAAATTATACAACCTAAGTTATTTAAATATAATTTTTTTTTACCATTAGGTCATATATTTAAATTACCTTACCTTTCTATAGTCACATCTCCAGGTTTCTAAATAATTAACACTCATATATCAAATTTAACATCACTTGCATTTATTCCTGACATTTAATTATTACACATTATACCAAATTATCTTAATACTATTTAGTGACAAGATTGATTGATTAACTAATATTACAATTACTAAAAAGGTGGACTCTTTAAGGCTTTAGGTTTTTAATAAAATAAAGTTTAATAATTATAGTGTTATTTGCTCTTTCTCTCGATTTTTCTTCTGCTCTATTTTATACCAATTAATTTAAAACTGTTGTACTTATTGCTTGTTGAGTTCCTGAAATCTTGACCGCTGATTGCTGCTTCCTCATTCTTTACTAAATCATTTACGTCGCACTTTTAAATTATACACAAAAAAAACTTACAATTCCCTTAATTCTATTAAACAAAATTTACCCCTTTTTACATTGCTTCCACTTCCCCCCCCCCCAATACGTATGCCCTCTTCTGAAGTTCCTCCAAAACTCCTCTTCCGATAACTTACTTTTCAAACCTCCCATAATCTCTCGCTTAATATTTCTACAGACTATGATTCTTTTTGGATACCACTAAATTTATTCTATAGCCACATACGTTTATGTTATATATATATATATATATATATATATATATATATATATATAATTAATAAATTAAAAATATTTCAAAAACAAGAATAATTTTAATGAATATACGAGCTCGTATTTATTCAAAGCTTTTCGCCGATAAAATAGTACAGGCATCTTCAGGAAATCCTTCAGATTTTCCTGAAGATGCTGGTACTATTTTATCGGCGAAAAGCTTTGAATAAATATATTCATTAAAAGTATTCTTGTTTTTGAAATATTTTAAATTTATTAACTATATTACAAGAAAACATATCACCATATTTAATATATATATATATATATATATATATATATATATATATATATATATATATATATATATATATATACGTACACAAGTCAGGATGATCTGAGATTGCAACATTATTACCCAAAGCCCGAGCACCTTGATTGGGGCTATATCCTCTAACCCCTTCTCCTTTAATCACCCCATGTCTTCAGTTAATTGAGCTAATGTAGATTATATTAAAAAAAAACTTTTTTATATTTTTAAGTGATTTCTAGTGATTTCTGATAACTTAATGTTAAGGTAACGAAACTAGATAACTTGTTTGTAAACTTAAATGTTTTCACCTATTAAACCGGTTCTCTACAAAATGTCTTCAGGAATATAATTTAGAATTATTTGATTAAGGAAGAAGGCTTCACTTGAGCTACTAGTTTTTCACTAAAACATTTGAACATATGTTAGTATGTTACACCACTTAGATCTTCTATTAGAACTTGCTTATAGTAGAACTTACTTTTTTTTGTTATTGAGGGAGGGCACCTGTTTTAGGAGATGTATACCAATAATTGGCAACTCAGACCGCAACTGACGTCTTGGTTGATTTAGGTTTGAGTGGGGTTAGGGGTTTTGCGCAAAAAATTTAAAGGGACTCCCCCTTGGACACTAATTGTTCACACAAGAGTTTGATTATGTACATGTATGAGCTGGACTTGCGATTTGAGCTGTACTTGCAATTGAGGAAACTATAGAAGCTCGGCATAGGTCACGACTTTATTGTCCAATACGCGGTAAAAAGGAAGCCTAGGCAGGCATAAGCGAAACACATTCTTAATTCAAAGGCATGATTTTGTTGTATATTTCCGTCAATTAGTTAAACACGTATTTTTTATTTTAGATTTATAAACAGCCAAAATACTTTTCACCTAGCTCTAAAATGTAATTTTCTTATTAGTATTTTTGTTTTATTTAGTAATCATATTTTTAATAAAAATGGCCCAATGTCACAATAGGCCTATTTTTGTTTGTATACTTTTATAGCAATTGTTTATCCATTCGCCCCGACGTTGTAAACAAGGTAAACCTGCTGATGTACAATGTCGTCAGAGAGACGGGAAAGTAATCAAACTTAGTGCTGACACACCAAAAAAATTATATTTTGAAAAAAGGCATATTTAACTTGACTTTACAACACCCATGAAACCTTCTACACTCAAAATCTGTTTAAAAAACAGAACACTTCGTTACTGTAATTCTACAGTACATTCCAATATCGTTAGAAAGAATATGATGGGTTAAATTATATCTAAGTAGGCCTATAAACTATCATAACGTAAGCTAACCGATTGAGAAATAAAGTGGCCTCCATTTAGGTATAGGCCTACGTTGTTGCATTATCGAATATACGATGGAGGCCATCTTTCGTTTCTCGCATCAATTGCTCATCTGGTGTTGGTTAAGTTTAATCTATTCTAACCAGATACTTTGTAACTATATTGAAATGTAGTATACTATGGTGCTCTGTTATGTAAAAATACTTTGATTTTATGAAGTTTCATGTGTGTATAAAGTTAAGTTAAATGTATCGTTTGACAAAATATAAAATATCAAAACCCAAGGTTTTTCTACATCTCCATTTATATGGCTTATTAAAGTCTATTTTTATTTCTAGCAGTTTTCCTCAAAATTTTTATCAGAATTCACATTTTTTTAGAAACATTTCGTCATATATTTAAAATTAATAAAATATTTCTTTTTCTTCCCTTAAATTACATTATTTTTCTCAAAAATAAATTTATAAAACAAAATTGTTATAACAAAAAACAGCTTTAAATAAATGGACAAATTAACCAAACTATAAATAAAAAACTGAGACTATTGGCAAATTGAACAAACACTGAATCTGTGGGTTTGTAGAATGCAATCATGCCTCGCCGGTGACAACAGACAACTATTGCACCGATTTGATGATGTTTTCAGAAATGCACTTACTACTTGCAAGTCCGCACTGACGTCATCAAGTGGAGAATACCAACCCCTCACCCTCACCAATTCTGCTCCCTTCATCGTAATCTTGCCCGACTCGGACTTGTTAAAGAGAATTGCTAGCACAGTAAAAATCTTTTAATAGAATAATTAAAAAAAATTAAGCTGTAAAAGCTTATCCTACTTTGTTAAAACAGAATGGAAAAATAAACAACTTCTTTAAGATTGTGTTTACTTGGTTCGTGTGCCTTCAATGTATATTTACGAGATATTTGTTCTTCTACCCTGATGTAGATTTTGGGTTTTCGTTGGGGAGGAATGCAAGCACCTGTATTTATGTTGGATTAAGTAAAAATAAATTAATGAAAATACTTTGTAGAAATTGTATCCTGGGGGTAATACCGAACATTAAATGACACAGGTTCGTTATATCTAGGCGTGGCCTAATTGTAAATGAGTTTACGAAGTGAAATTCTTCTGTTGAAACTCAAGTTTATAGGTTAGCTCAGGGGCGGGCGAGATTGGCGAAAAGAACTATTTACGTTCACCGGAAGAATTTAGGTATAGTTAAAAAGTGGGTACTTTCACATTAAACGGAGGCCACTCATCCACAGTCAAGATATAGGCTACAAAGTATCCAGTAAGGCTAGATTTGGTAAAAAAAAGAAAAATTTAGTAACAAAATATAACTTAGGAGCAAGCGAAGTGGTGAAAAGTGAACTTTGGTATAGGCTACGTTTTTGTATAGGCACAGAACAAGAACCCAGTTTCACGCAATGCATGAAGTTACGTAGATTATTTTATTTTTTTGCTAAAAATCAAATCTACCTTAATCAGATAATTTGTAACAATATTTTAATATATCTCTATAGTAATGTGATATAACATAGTGTGGTACTTTTCAACAATTTATGCATACAGAAGTTATGTTAATGTTCCAATATTTAACGAAACTTTCAAGGACTATATAGGGTTACCGAGGTTTTAAACAATTTTTGCTTTGTTTCGAATGATTTTTATCACTTCCCCAAACTTCATAATTATTTTAAAATGATGAAAAAATTTTCTACAATATTTATATATTCGACTCTGGACGTACGGTCTCCGTTTAATGCGAAATTACCAAAATGTTGAATAGAAGAAAGATCCAATTCAGAGAACAAAATTTAATTATCTATTTTTGTTTTAATGTAGGTGATTGAAACAAAATATGATGACACCCTAATGTAATGTTTCAAAGTGCTTAGCATTTATAAATACTGTATATGGCTCTATATAGTGCTTGCAATTGATATTCTCAACATAACCCCCAAATGTACATCATTCTGTCTTCATCTTGTTTGACTTTCATTTGGGTACATTAAAGATAAACTTTGTTCACAAATATATATTTAGTTGAAGATGACTACTTCTTGACCATTTTTTTAAGTGATAAATAAAATATCACTTGAATGTTGCGTGATTTTCGATTTTAAAAATATGTTTGCTCTATTCACGTTGACGAATAACGCGGTTTGTGGGTGTAATTTTATTCTTTGGATCTTTCAGAAACTTTGTCTTCAGTCTATATAATGAGACCGATATCTTTTCCAGTCATACTTCGTTATTCACTTGTTACCAATGTTTTCCGGTCAATATTGTAACCCAAAAAGCATTTGTCGACCCCCCGAGAAAACATCCATTTCATTACAAAATAATGAAGTATTGTGAATCCATCACTTTCCCTTTCAGATTCTAATTTAAAAGTTAAAAATAATATTGAAAAATTATTCGGAGGCATTATTTTGGCTACTTTGAAGAAAATGGCACGGAAAAGTATCATCCTGCACAACGTCTACTCTGGCACGTATAAGAGCATTACATTTATGAACCGCAGAAAAAAACTCGTAAAAATGAAAAAAATGTGGTATTTATCAGTTTCCAAGACGTTACTGACATTGCAAAAACGCTGTAACTGACAGGGGTACAATGAAGGAAGTTAACCCCTAAAAAGAATTATAAAGTTTATAATCATAACCTAAACAAAATCAATATTTAAATTAATTTGTTTTGCAACAAATTTCGCAATAATTCCAAACTCTCATTGGAATTTCAAACATATAATTTCGATATAGTTTTCGTATAAAACAAGTTTTCTCAACTAAAACTGTCAATAAATCGCATACAGTGTCCATAAAGTGTACTTCAATGTGCTAAACTTAGTTTGGGGACGAGAGAAATACCTCTTCCAAAGAAAGTCTAAGTAAACAGCTACGGTTTTTATCTGTGAGATACCGCTGTAACAGAGGATGAAGTTCTTAATCCATTTTAAAGGCCTCTTGTAGACTCAATATTTTTTTTTAGAATTGTAGTTTATGAAAACCATTTTAAGTAAATTTGCTTTAGATAAATTACATTTGATTCACTCTTCTGCCTTTTTTAACATCAAAGCCTTATTCTTCGCACTAACTTGGGTATATGCAGTTTAAAGTGTTAATAATGGAGGTAATGCAAAACGCAACGAAGGATAATGTCGTTATGTTAAGAAAGGCAGAAGAATTAACTCAAATGTATAACAATATTCCTATCAGAAGTAAAGATGAGTATATTAATAATTTGCTTTTTAACATTTAGTTATGTCCTGCAAGCCTTTAAGCGGATTTAATAAATAAACACTATCGTATACATGTCCTGAAAATTAATGTTCGTTGATTACTTTAAATTTGGAATGCGTTTTTTAATTCTCATATTTTGTTGTGTCCATTTTTAAGCATTATAATTCGTAGAATTGTATTTGATTACCAAAGTTTTGGCTTCGGGAGTTTGCATTAGCTCATAATCCCCACCGAATGTAAGTCCCCTGAAGGAATTCTGATTACGTTACTGTTACCTGTAAGACGTCTGTAGGAACACGGAAAGAACAATAAAACTTGGTCTGACGCTCCAATATATATTAAAATTTTTTTAATATATAAAACAGAGCACTATGGTTTACTATAATGGTATATAGGATTAGGCCTATATACTATCATGGTGCTTAATACGTATTCATATAACCTTACACCAATTAGATCACGCTAGTGAAAGTGCTGTAAATTTACTTGGTAGTATGATCATAGTAGCCTATCTAGATATGGCATTCCAGAATCGCGGCCAGAAATCCCTTCTGCCAGTAAAGTGAAATTAATTTTCTCTCAATTTAAATCAATTCCAGATTTAGACTGTTCAATGGACATCAATTAATTTAGATAGGTGTACAGCGGGGGTTTCGTTTAGGGAATCGTACCATGGGAAGAAATAATGAGGTTTCAGAAGTAAACTTTAAAACCTGTATTCAAGGAATATAATTTTACAAGAAATTGAGTCTACGAGATGACTTTGGATCTCTTTTAAGAACTATATCCTCTGTTATAACAATCTTTTTATTGATATAGTCTAAGCCAGGGGTTCTCAAACTGGCAGGCGTTCCTGGGAACGTGAAATGTTTTAAGGGGGGCGTGAAGCTACCTACATATGAGAGGGGCGCATCCTCAATCAAGCGTACCTGCCAGGGGTAGACTGAGGTGGCATGGTCGTCCTGAGCTAGGTTATTGTTTTGTATTTAGTGCTGCCATAGGCAAACTAATTTACTCGCTTTGAAATGTTTTACGGGCATTCTAGTAAAAGCTATGAGGCTACTGTCAACTAGTTTTATTAAAAAAAAACTACTATACGTAAATCAAGGTGTTTAAATTTCCTTATGAGAATTTCAAACTAATATGAAATTTGTTGCATAATTTAAAGTAATTTGTGCCTAATTCAAAGTATTTTTTTAGTCAATGAAAGATCAAAAAGAAACTTATCATATCATCTTTCTGGGAAGGGCTTAACCCCCAATAGCCTATTGCTGCACCCTTGTACAATTCTAATTGTTAAATGCCTTGAAGCAAATTAATTTAGTTACTGGTAGTAAAAAATATTCCAGTAATGTGCAGACCTTTGCCATTAATGTTGTATGTTGTTGCTGTTGTTTTTGTTGTTGCTTTTGTTGCTGTTGTTGTTGGTGTTGTTAAAAACATACGTTTTTATCTGTTTCAGGAATAAGAACCATTTTTACACATAGGCTATGTAGTTGTAAGAATTGTGCAGATTTATAAACATCGGTAACGAATCAATTGGCGCATTTCCCCGTCGAAATATGTATACCGATAAAAGGTATAGAATGACGTCGACTGAGAAAATGTTCCACCTTTCATCAACATACAAAAGATCCAATCCGTTTTTCAGGTGGAGTGTTTGTGTAAATATTTGACGGAAAAACTCTTTATGTTTTGAAGTGATCTGGAAGCAAATGTTGCTTCACAAAGGTATTCTCGAACTAGACTTTGCAGTCGGGCAAACAATCTTAAATTCATTTTCATTACAATCTGATCAAAAATTCTATGTTACAAGCAGGCTTACGCTGAATATCACTGTGTTCTGCAATTCCCAGCGTTGTCATTAACTAGACGGATTTCGGAAATCTTCATCAGTCAGAAATTTTCATGCACTATTAAAGGACGGCTCCCGGCCCGAATTTACATAAGGCACTGACCCAGAGCCACTCACCTATTTTATAATCAATGTAACTCAAAAGCATTTACATGATCTCACAATTATAATTATAGATACTGACATAGTTTCGCAGCATTGATGTAGATATCATAAAAAATAGTAAAAAAAACTCAGGAAAGTATAGGGATTATATTAACAAATTAAGCACACCAAATATACCACTTTTTAATAAGACTATATGATTCGGTAAAACTTTTCTAAAAATGTTAAAAATAATTATAATAAAAAGTTTAATACGTGCATTTTGCATATTTTCTTAAATGATCCCAGCCAATCTTGTAGCGAAGGGCCCACACAAAATAAAATCCGGAGCTGAGAACATAGTACATCTCAAGATTATTGCTACTATGAAATGTGTTCTTCATTTAAATTGGTGCCAAATTCAGAGAGTACACATTGAACAAGAATACAGATATACGGTGATATTTATTTACGAAGTTATATTACAACTTGCAATGAGCTAATCAGAACAAACAACGTTTTAAAAACAAACTCTAAAGTTTCTTCACAAACTACTCGTATAAATAAATATTGACCACACTAGGCGTCAGAGACCCAGTAGCAAAACCATTTTAAATAACAAGAGTCAAAAAATAAAGAGGCTAATCCGGATACTCAAACAAAATTCTGTAAGCTTTTATTTGGAAAATGTGGACGCAACGAAGGAAACAAATTATTCCCTTTGGAGAGCTACCAGAAAAATTAAGAGGCCAATTATTTCAGTACCTCCAATCAGGAAAGACAATGGACGCTGGCAAGAGATGATAAGCAAAAAGCAGACTTATTCGCAGAACACTTAGCAGACTAATTCCAGCCCAACATAATGATAAACGATTATGATTTGGATGATAGTATCAATATAATGTCAGTAGATATACCACTGGCAAATATAAACAACGAAGTCCTAACCGACCGACTAACTGACTGATGATTAACCCATAATAATGATACAGACTTGAACTTTAGATACAACCTTTGTTATACTACGGGGGGGGGGGGGCACACTGAAAAAAGATTTAGCAAGTATTTAACTTTAAGGGGTAGAAATCAGAAAAAGCCGAGTAGAAATTTGCCATAAGAAATACACAGAGTTCACAATCTACCTGGTTGTATAATGTAAACCGTTCATTCGATCGTTATGAAATGTTGGGATGCTCACACACTCCTAGGAAGATTCTGGGATATTTGTAGCCCGATGGGGGGAGACCTAAATCAAAATTTTTCAAAACACGAAAAAATAATAAAAATGCGACCGCCTTCTTATCTGATCGAGCATTCAGTCACTTATATTGAAATTGAGAATTATTAATATAGATTAATATAGAATTATTAATAATCAGTAGATGACGATAATCACGCTATGGCTTACAGTTGATACGTAACCCTAGATTACTTATACTTTGTCAAAATGACGACGCTGCGTTTTACAAATTGCTATATTTGACAAATGAGCGGTTCGCGCGCATCCATCTTTCCAGTACCTTCGTACCTACAACAGCCGATGTCAGGTGCGCAGTTTCACCGCTAAAGGTCGTATGCGTCTCAATGAAACAGAGCTAGTGTCGTCATTTTGACGGTACATAAGTGATCGCGTGACTTTTTTATGTTTGTGTTCTCATTACATTATTTAGTAATTTACTCACATAGGTTTAGGTTTTGTTACTATTTGTGATGGTTTGCGTTGCTAAGTATGTTAAGGCTGAATTTATAATTGAGACGAGAAAATGGCTGACGAGGCAGATCGTAGAGGCACTCTAATAAGAAAATATCTTGGAAGATTCTAGTCATGAGAAGGTTTGTGAACGTGCTTCTATCTCAAGTAGGTTTCCAAATGATAGTGAAAATGAAGATGTACTTGAAGAGCATCATGTCAATTATACAGACTCGGGGACTATACAGGTGCAGACATGGCTTACCGTCTAGGCGTCGGAGCTACAGCTACGAGTGAATAATCAGAGTGATACTGATTATTGACTACGCAAGAATAAAAAACGCCGCAGAGGACTCACACCATGTGATTCTCCGCGTAACGCTGAACCTCATCTTGTCTTCGACATTCCACGTGACACCGATTCTCCGCCTAATGTCGTTTCTCCTTAAGGCGATCTTCCACCTAACGTCTACTCTTCACCTCATGCGATCCTCCACCTAATGAGAACATTCTATCTAGTGTAATTGCCATACCTAGTCGTGAACCTAATCTTAACCTATTTATCTCACAATCTTTATTCATTGGAGCTAAATATAATTATCTAAGAATCACTCGTCCTGATCCGGTCAATATACGCGCTCCAATACGCAACATTGTGGGTGGTTTCAAAACGGGATGTTGTGGGGAATCACTTATACCCCCACAACGTTATACCCATGTCACGTTTCCTTCAGATCTTCGACGTAGCAATGGAGGTAGCTGAATCGCAAATGTGATCCCGTCTTTAAACGCCTAACATGTGGAAAAAAATCACAGACTTCTGAGTTACATGGAATCCCAGCCACCCAGCAGCTCCAAAGCAAGCAGGAGCCAAAAATTGTTATCTAGTCGCCATCAGAAGAATAACAAATAGCTACCGTGCACACTGCAACCACCCAGTATGTCCACATCTCCGAGCAATGAGCTGTGTAGAGTGTGGCAGCAAGTAAAACAGTTGTTTGAGCTGTAAATAGTGCATATTATCATTTATCCATCAAGAACATCAGCGAATTAAAAAACTCTTTCATTTTATTGAAAATGTGTTTTATAACTCAATCATTTATTGCATTCTGTGTTTAAATAAAATATGTTTAACATTATTTTAAAACGACTCTCTTAAACATTGTCATCTCACTATTTTATTAAAACGCAGCCGTTGTAATTATTATTTTTCTTTCTAATTGTAGGATTCTTAGCTACTATAATATTTTTTCCAAGCACTAAAGAAGTATGGGATATTACTACGTTTAAGAAATTACCAAAAAAACACTATTTTTGTCAATAAAAAAAAAGAAATTGGGGTAGTCAAATTGGCGATACATAAGTAATCGTGGGACAAAATTTAGATATAAATAATCTAGGGTTAAATTAAGGAAAACATGATTTCACACAACAATTTTTGTTTGTGGTTTAGGTTAGTATGCATAGCAGTTATTTTAACGCATAAGTTATATTCCTTTATTTGCTGTACAATAATAAATTAAAATAATATTGAATTGTAAACCTCTTCAATTTATAAGTTTTAAAAAATTTTAATTTATGAAACAAGTCTTAATAAATTATTTTAAAATCATAAATATGTTTTATATTTTTATTTGTGTATCACCGTATTATTTAAATGTAATAGATATAGAATTAGACTAAATTAATTTGTTTTCAGAAAGATACGAATTAGGTTATTATTTACGCTTAAGTCTTAGAAAGAAATACTGCTTTAGATTTATTTACTAATACTGTACATTGAGCGATGGCTATAGTTGTTTTTCGGTAATCATAAGTACATTGTTAGATATGATCTAAAACAAATTGACTATTGTTGTACACTACAAAAAACATTATACTTTGATAAATCTTTTTTTAATTTTACTTATAATTTCTGTTGGAGTTAATTATTTATAGATATAACAGGACAACGTCTGTCGGGTCAGCAATTATGTTCATAAATACTAAATTAAGTTTTGCTAAAGTTAACACGCATTCAATGACTCTTAGGCAAAACTCAAATAGCTAGAATTGATTTCAGGTAACTCTTTCTCACATGGAGAAATTTATGTTGTATGTGTATATATAAACAATTTATTTACTTATACATACTTTCACAAGAAACATGATATAACATTTCGAGTTTTCATTCACAAGGTAAATTTTAACTGATAAGAGGAAAATCCGTTAGTAAGATGGATGAGCTTGCATTTTTCCACTAACATGCCTATTTGAGGTTGTATTTTAGTAAGGGACCAACGCGTCATTAGGAACATCAAGTTAGTTTCTATATTTTGTTTTCCCAGTCAGAGATAATATTACTAAATTTTTAAAGAACAGACTACAAAAAACTGCCTAACAAAAATTCAATAAATATTGTACGATTTTTATAGCTCGTACCTAAAGTTTTGTTAGTATCGATATTTAATATAGATTTCAAATATATGTATAATAAATTTAAAATATTTTAAAAACAAGAATACTTTTAATGAATATATTTATTCAAAGCTTTTCGCCGATAAAATAGTACCAGCATCTTCAGGAAAATAATTATCTAATAAAATATTTTCACAAAATTAAATCATATGTGCTACAAACGACCATATGTTTATAAGTATTGCACTTTATGTAAATTTTTCTATAACATCAATGACTTTATAAATAGTTTTGGTGCCTTGATCTCACTTGAATTTGTTCATCAATTAATTTGTCTTTAACTTTATGCTTATAAATTTCAAATGTTTCAAATATATTCATTTTTAATCCTTTATTTAATTCTTTTATTAATTTCATATTTTCTATTTCCGGAAACTCGTGTCCATTATTAATACAATGCGTAGCTAAATTTGATTTGTATATGTTCGGTTTGATATAAGCGTTTAAATGTTCTTTGTATCTTTCTTTTAATTTCTTTTTTGTTTGTCCTACATATAATTTATTACAAGTTTGACATTTTATATTGTATACTCCATTTCTTTCGTGCATATTATTTTAATTTTTGTTATTGTTTATTAAATTTTTAATTTTATTATCAGTTTTATATGTAATTTGTAAATTTGTTTCTTTAAATAGTCTTGTAATTTTATTTACATCGTTGCCAGTGAATGTAAAAGTTGTCGAAATATTTTCTCTCTTATTATGTACAAAGTTATTTTCGAGTTTCTGTTTTCTTATTATATTATTATTTAATTTATCTATAGTTTTTCTTTTATATCCATTTTCTAAACCAATTTGATATATTATATTTTTCTCTTTTATTTGATCATTTAAGTTCATTAGTATTTTGTGCATTCTATGTAGTAAATTATAAAGCTCTGCCATTTTTTGGTTGTATGGATGATTTGAATAATTAGGTATAATTTGATTTGTCTGCGTTGGTTTTCTATATATATTATATTCAAATGATTCTATATTTCTAGTAATTGTAATATCTAAATAATTTAGTTTATTTTTTTATTCAAATTCATGAGTAAATTTTATATTTTCGTGTATATTATTTATACATTTTAATATTTTGTCAATATTTAAACCATTATTATTTGATATGTACAATCCATCATCTACATATCTAAACCAGTGTCCATTTTGATCATATGTTTTAATAATCTTATCTATTTCAATGTCTATATTTTGTAAAAATATTTCCGATAATATGCTGGACATTGAAGAGCCCATTGTTAATCCATTCTTTTGTTTATAAATTTTAGTATTATATAAAAAATAATTTTGATTTAATATGATTTTTAATGTATTTATTATTTCTTGTGTTAATGTGTTATCTTTTTCAAATGTATCTATATTATTTTCTATTATTTCAAGTGTTTTCATTATAGGTATGTTATTATACATGTTAGTAACATCAAATGATATTAATTTTGTATTATTATCAATTTTAATATCTTTTAATTTTTCAATAAGCTCAATCGAGTTTTTTATATTATGAGTATTATTTAATTTTACCTTATCTTTAAGTAATAAAGCCAAATATTTTGAAATTTTATAAGAAGGAGCAGTTGTAAAATTAACTAATGGTTAACCAAGAATTGGTTTATCTTCTTCGTGCAATTTAATTAGTCCATTTCATCTTGGAATTTTAGGATTCTCATTTATGTAATTATTAGTATATTTTTGGTTAAATAATTTAGATGATGTTTTTATTATATTTTTTATTTCATTTTGATATTTGTCTGTGGGATCTTTATTTATTTCTGTATATTGGTTTTTAGATATAAAATTTTCAGTTTTATTTATATGTTCTTGTTTATCAATAATAACAACAGCATTACCTTTATCAGCTTTTGTCATAATAAGATCATTAGTTTGTAATTTTTGTTTAATTTGATGAATTTGCGAGTATTATTTTTTGTGTGTATGATTAGTTTTGTTATTTTTAAATAACTTTATAATTTCATGTGATGTTTTTATTCGTATATTTTCTTGTTCTTCTACTTTTAATTCATTGATCGCCAATTCAGTATCTATTATTATTGTATCAATATTTCTTTTTATATCTTTTTTAAGGTTGACTTTATTATTATTTTCTAAAATTTTTATTTCATTTTGGCTGAATTTTGTATTTGTTAAATTATCGGCGAAAAGCTTTGAATAAATATATTCATTAAAAGTATTCTTGTTTTTGAAATATTTTTAATTTATTAACTATATTACAAGAAAACATATCACCATATTTAATATATATATATATATATATATATATATATATATATATATATATATGTGTGTGTGTGTGTGTGTGTGTGTGTGTATACATATATATATATATATATATATATATATATATATATATATATATATATATATATATATATATATACATATTGCATATATATATATATATATATATATATATATATATATATATATATATATATATATATATACACAACATAAATTTCTCCATGTGAGAAACAGTTACCTGCAACCAATTCCAGCTCTTTAAGTTTTGCCTAACAGTCATTGAATGTCGTGTTAACTTTAGCTAAGTTAATTTAGTATTTATGAACATAATAAATAATAAACATACATAAACACACAAATAAAAATATAAATCATATTTATGATTTTAAAATGACTTATTAAGACTGGTTTCATAAATTAAAATTTTTTTAAACTTATAAATTGAAGAAGTTTTCAATTCAATAACATTTTATTTTAGTATTGTACAGTAAATAAAGTAATACAACTTGTACATTAAAACAACTGCTATGCAAACTAACCTAAACCACAAATAAAAATTGTTGTGTGAAATCATGTTTTTACTTATTTTAAGGATCAGTGTAAGTCATAGCGAGATTAGAGCTGTCTATTGATTATTAGTTGCATCTATATTATTAATTCTTAATTTCAATATAAGTGGCTGATTGCTCGGTCAGAAAAGAAGACGGTCGCATTTTAAATGTCTTTTGTTTTTTGAAAAATATTGAGTTAGGCCTCCCCCAATCGGGCTACAAATATTCCAGAATCTTCCTAAGAGTGTGCGAGCTTACCAAAGATTCATAACGATCGAATGGACGGTGTACATTATACAACCTAGATTGTGAACTCTGTGTATTACTTATGGCAGATTTCTACTAGGCTTTTTCTGATTTTTACCCCTTAAAATTAAAAATTTGCTAAATCCTTTCTATGTGCACCTCTACGTAGTATAACGAAGGTTGTATCTAAATTTCAAGTCTGTATCATTATTAGTTTCGGCTCTGGGTTAATCATCAGTCAGTCGGTCTGGACTTTAATTTTCATATATATATATATATATATATATATATATATATATATATAGAGAGAGAGAGAGAGAGAGAGAGAGAGAGAGAGAGAGAGACAGGTTGAAGCAATCATGTAAAATATTGTAATGTTTGTAGTCAGGGCTGTAGATACAAGGGTCAACCCATTAGGAACTGGACTGCTTTGCGCATGACGTCAGAGCCAAGTCACTACGCTAGCATTATGTTCCTATCGTTTCTCATTAATATAATTTTTTACATGAAACATATCTGTACAATTTTCAACACTAATTCAAGTTTTACTTTAGTTGTAGTGTAATTGTAAGTTAGAAAAATTGTTCTAGCCTATATATTAGGTAAATAATAATAGATTATGAAGAATGTAAATGTAATAAGATAATAGAATTTGCTGTCTAGTGGTATGCAATCATGAATATTGAAAACAAATTTTGGTTATTATAATATAGTATATATATTTTGGAGGCAACTCATTCAATGAAAAAATTTATTCCATGAAGTATATTTTACAATGAGTTGTCTGTAAAAATTACACAGGCCAACGATGGAAAAACGTTTTTTCTTAAAATAACCTATTCTTATGTTTTTTAGGGTGCTAAACCCAAATTTGACACTTATTAAGCTGTATCACCCACCATTTTTTCACATTTGCACATAAATTTATTAAAATTTGTTATTTTTTAAAGAATTTAACAGTTTTTATTTAGTTTAAATGTAATTGTAAAATAATTTGTACCGGCTGTAGAAGAGTTGGCAGCACTGCTGAAACACATTTACTGTCCAGAAAAAGGGGGATTATATTTTTCTGTTCACAGCTGATGTTTTGTTTACTGCCAACCTAACCTCACTTTCTAGTTTCCAGTACATGTGCTCAGTAAAATGTCTAATCGCGGTTGTAAGAACTCTGTTAACAGTTTTTGTTATATTTGTGATGAGTTTGTTATTAAAAAACACCAAAGAAACATTACAGACTTTGTGCAAAAGGTTTATTTCTCATATTTTGGAATTAAACTTGGTGATCAGGATAAATATTGGGCCCCGCATACGGTATGTTATGTTTGCGTTGAAGGTCTTAGAAAATGGCCAAAAAAGGAGAAAAAAGCCTTTAAGTTTGCTGTTCCTATGGTATGGAGGGAACCTAGAAACCACGCTGATGATTGCTACTTTTGCAGTATTGATATTACTGGCCATAACTCGAAAAACCAGAAGGTAATAAGCTACCATAATTTAATATCCGCCATCCGACCAGTAGAGCACAATGTAAATGAGAAAGAAACATGGGTATCATTCAAGCAAGTTGTTACAAAATTCTTAGGAAATGCAAAAGACCCAGAATATGGTACTATTGTAGCTAACATGTTAAAGAAGTTTAAAAAATTAGGATGTTTGATGAGCCTGAAAGTTCATTTTTTGAACAGTCATTTTGATTACTTCCTGGAAAATTTGGGAGATGTTAGTGAGGAGCAGGGTGAGCGTTTATACCAAGATATTAAATTGATGGAAAAACGCTACCAGGGCCGCTGGAACATCAACATGATGGGGGACTACTGTTTGTCGCTTCACCGAGAAGCTCAACATGCGACTCATCGCAGAAAAAACTATACAAGAAGCTTCAAAGAAAAAAGAGAAAGGAAGTATAAACCAATTCCATCTGACTACTGAAACCTACATTACTACACTTTATCATTATTTCAAGTAACCTACTGTAAATAAAAACCATGCTTGTGATTTAACATAGAGTTTCATTAATTTTACCATATACCATATAGAGATTTTAAACTATATAACAAAAAGCAAATTGTTCAAAAACTATGGATGATACAAAAAAAAACTAAGACCAGATTTGGATTCAGCACATAAAAAGCTATAAAAATCCGCTATTAATGTCAACAAAGTTTTCAAAAAAATTTTTTGTTGGCCTGTGTTATAAGTAAACCAATCATTAAAACAATGGCATACCGCAATGAACCCAATTATATTATTGTATGATTAGTACTTTTTACCATAAACATTCTGCAGTGTCGCTAAAGATTCACTACCGTAACATAAATGTTTATATGAAATAAAACAACTTTTTTAAATGCTACAAAATATCATTATTAACAAAATACTGATACATACATTTCAAAAATATATAATGTTCTAAACGTGTTATGTTGTTTAATACTTGCTACCGGACCAGTTTTACCCTACTTTCCCCCCAACCCAGATAGATTTTTTCATATATTTCATTTCTATTGAGTCATAATCATATAGTTTATGGACTGGAAAATGTTTAATTTACATACATTTTTACGTGTCCATCTGTTGCACACGCGGGTTGGACAAGATTATAACTGAATTCAGTATATTTCAGGCCCATATCTACCATAGCTGGACACACTTGTGATTCAACAGTTTGATATTATTATCACATAATAGTCAATCATTGTTAGAATGTTATTAGTAATTAGTATCATAACATAGGGATACTAGTATAATTCAATGGAAATGTTAGTATTTATAACAATAATTATTGTTATTTTTTCGTACTTGTTATTAAGTTGGTAATTTTGCCAGTGGAGTTGATTCTTCTTGGGTTTCCTAATGTTTTATCTTACATCACTTGATACGTTTCATTATCACAAAAACCCGTAAAATAGAAATACGACCCAATTACTACAAATCCTAACTAATAAAATCAACTCTAATTACTAAAAATGAATGGCAAAGAAGTTACTGAATACTCTAACTACAAAAAGCAAACCTAATTACTAAAACTGAAAGTTAAAATGAACTGAATACGATTTATCTTCTTACCTATTTCCTAGTTATATTGTGTCTTGAAAACACATAGAGAACACATGTGGATTACATCAGATCATTACAAGCAGGAGATGAAATTGTAACTCTTTTAGCATTTTGTGATACATAATTGCGACCAAACCGTGTCATCATTTTGTTGTAGCATATTGTGATGCATAATTGCGACCAAACCGTGTCATCATTTTGTTGTAGCATATTGTGATACATAATTGCGACCAAATCGTGTAATCATTTTGTTGTAGTATATTGTGCACAATCTGGGAATCACATCCATACCTATTTTATTCTAGCAAAAACCAACTACAAACCTTTCCCTAAGTGTTGTTATGTCCATCTGAAATTTTGTAACATTTTTGAATATTATGTGTGCGTTTACTACACACGCGTTGAGCAATCATTCTATTGTCAGTGTTCTGTACCATTTTAAACCACGTCTAAGTGGAATATTGTATGATTATCTGATCCGACAAATCGATAAATGTTTTATTGGCATTATAATCCACAACAGTTGATGAAATTTGTATATCTTGACCTTGTTTGGTTGTGACGGTGACAATTTGTGGAACTGCTTTAGTGGTCAAGAAGAGAACATCTCTTTTGTCCTTCCAATTACTTACAATCACGTTTGTATTGTTTGTAAACTTCATTATCAATGGATAATTCAAAAAAGGTAAGGAGAGTATCCCCCGATCTCTTAGAAATGAAATTAGAATTTATTCCTGGCTGCCTATCAAACACTGAATCATTCAATTTGCCAGTAAGGTCACTCAAGATCAGTTGCTCATACTGTGGTAGTCTTACAATCTTATGATGATCAGAATTATCTGATTCATCACTGGATGAATCTGAGGTCAATGAGATGATTGTTCGCCTTAAAATAAACATAAGGAGATAATTTATCGCCTTAAAGCCTTATGCAAGGTAAAGCTATATACAAGGAGATGACAACTACTCAAAGTCACACACAAGGAGGTGAATGATTCCCTTAAAGCCACACCAAAGGCAAAGATACACACAAGAAGGTTGAAGACTGATCACTTCAAGCCACACCCGAGGAGATGACCTTTCACAATAGGTTCATACACAAGGAGATGACGGATTGCCTCAAAACTACACACAAGGCAAAACTACTCATAAGGAGGTGATTTATCCCGTCAAAGCAACACACAAGGAGATATCGGACCATCTCAAAGCCACGCACAAAGAGATGACTGTTTGTCTCAAAGCCATACACAAGAAGATGACTGATCGCCTCAAAGTCTCACACAAGGCATGACTGCTTACCTCAAGGTCACACACAAGTCATAGTTACACAAGGAGATGGATGACTAATCGCCACAAAAGCCACAAACGAGGAGAGAACTTATCACTTTAACGTCACGCACAAGATGACTTATTGTCGCAAAACCACACAGAAAGAAAAGGTACCCACAGCAACACACAAGGAGATATCTATTCTCAAAGCCACGCACAATGATAACAGATGGCAACAGATGATTGTTTACCATAAAGACCATACACAAGGAGATGACGGATTGCCCTAAAGTCACACACGAGACAAAGCTACACATGAGGAGGTATTACTGGTACACTATAAGCCCGCTCTGGCTCGGCCACTACTAGCCAATCTGCGTACTACAACTCTCGCACTCATCCCGCCGCGTTTTTAACTGTGCTGACTCTACACCCAATGTTAGGGTACCATTCCGATCCTGACTGCCGTGTCGCGTCACACTGCTCTAATGTATTTAAATGGAAGACCGTCCTATGCAAGCGACTGTGCAGCGCTGCCGGGCAGCGTGACCTCGGACTAGTATCGGACTACCTGGTCGCGCTGCCAGCTAGAGTTTGTTGTTGTTGTTATAATAGAGTCCTTTACCGGTGAAATGGACAAGTTTTTAGTAGAACTAATAGCTACAAATCCGCCGCTTTACGATTGTCGACTAAAAACCTATGAGGACAATGTTGTCAGTATAAGGAAACTTAATAAAACAAGTACTTACTATCTTTTAATTTTTTGACCGCACATTAAATTGTCCTATAACTGACTTTTTAATATACTGCTGTCTCCTTCCTTCACAAACGAACCCACATCAAGAGTAATAATTTTGTAGTTTGCGGCTACAATATCTAATAATACAGTGGAATAGTAGTCTTTGCAGTTAAAGATCATTGATCCACTGTTTTGCGGAACCTTAATGCGTACATGCTTGCCATCAATTGCTCCAAAACAATTAGGACAGTTCCCAAAAAAATACTAACTTTGATATTCAAAACACGACCGGAATGTACAACTGGCTCCTGATTGACTACTGCACATGGAAGTCGCAGCCGTGCAACGGTAGCCTGAATCTGAATGGTTGTGGCAGCGCCTCCCAGGAGCGCTGCTGGGCGCGGCTGTCAGGATCGGAATGGTACCTATAGCAAAACGTGTACAGCTGTATATGTTTGAAATTCCGCTTCATCAGATTATCAAAATCGTCCAATGCTGTCTATGGATTTGCTTTTACACGTGTTTTATCTGGAGTTGTAAACACTGCCCGATCCGACATTCCATTCTCATCTTTTTGACAGTGTCCAGTGACTCTCCAGTGGCCCGACTACACTCTGACTCTGTTTTACTAGAATCAAGATATTTTCATCATTACAATTTCGAGTTTCCTTACAAAACTCTAATACACGAAACACTATCTCACCTGCCTGCTATGAAGATTTAATGTTTGATTTTACTCACTACAAAAAGCATGATAATCTCACACAACAGTAGCAACTGTTACACTTATATATATATATATATATATATATATATATATATATATATATATATACACCCACACACTTAACAACAGTAGCGGAACTTACATCAGTTATAACTGATGGCCTCAAAGCCACCCACAAGGATAAAAATGAAATGCGTATAAAATGAATCACAAACATGTCCTGAAGCTATTTTAATAATTATTATTTTTGTTATTGCCATGGAAGGTTGATTTTATATTGAAATATACCTGTGAAGTATCCAGTCAGGATCTTGCTTACTTCAGCCAACGCCCGTCCTTGGCCTCTCAGCCATCCGACGCCGTGCCTCCCAGTAAAATGTAGCGAGTCCTTCCCTGGACTCCTCGTGAAAGATATCCTTCAGGCCGTCACAAGTGGTAAGATGCTCTGCCGTCTCTTCGTTGTCGGAGCAGAGTGGGCAGATTGGTGTGTCTACCACTTTCATGCGATGCAGGTGTCTCTGTAGGTAGTCATGTCCAGTGGTCATCCTAAACAAAGCCACGGCTAAGCCTCTCGGAAGATCCAGTGGTATGCTTGACTGGATGATCTTTTCCCATTGCTTACCTGAGCAGCTTGTTTCCTGTCCCGTTTCACGGAGTCGCTGATAGTGCTTTTTATACTCTGACAGACACTGCGGTATGAGAGGGGGAGGATCGGCTGCGCCATGGAGCAGCCATGCTTGGCCAAACTATTTGCTTTTTCGTTTCCTCTGATGTCACAGTGCCCCGGCACCCATTGTACTGCGATCTGTGTTGTTTTTTGTAACATGCGGAGTGTTTTCTGGCAGTTGTTTATTTCCTTCCCTTCTTGTGGCTTTGGGGAGGTGATCGCCTGAATCGCGGATGTTGAGTCCGAGAAGAAAACTACCTTCTTGGTGTTGGCCGACAGAAGAATCTCTCTGACCGCTTCGCCGATGGCGGTCACTTCTCCTTCGAAGTTGGTTCCGTTTTTCCCCACTGCTATTGATTGTTGCCCAATTGAGGAGAAATATCCGGCTCCGCATGCGTCATGCATTGCCGATCCATCTGTGTACACACGCAGCCATTCTTCGGCCGATAACCTCTCGTTGATCATAGCTTCTGTTAGTGCTTTGAGTTCGCAGATTTGGATGTCGGCTTTTCTCAGGCTTACACCAGGTATTAATGTGCACGATGGTATTTCGGTCCTTTCCTTTATATATTTCGTTTTCTTGAAAGGTTGTCGCTCTGATTCATCCAATCCATGTCTTCTTCTTATTTCTGCGGCTTTTGCCAGTGGTGTGACTTGGGTTTTAAGCCTTTGGTTTGCGCATCTGTATTTCTGCCAGAAGTCATCGTTGGTTCTTAAGGCCCAAGGAGTTGACTCTTGGTTTCCAAGGAGTTGATGTTGCTGCTGGTCGCCCATATTATCACATCATCTGCGTAACAGAGTACTTCGACACCCGGGTTATTTACCTTAATGTTGCAGATTAAATCATTCATGTAAAGGTTGAAAAGAGTACAACTGCTGACCACTCCCTGCAGGAGTCCCCTTCTCTGTTGACGGAACTGAGAACTTCTGTTTCCATAACGGACCTTTATAAATCGTTGGCTCAAAAATTGATTTATTCAGTTCAACATGTTTTCTGCCACTCCGTAATTTTGTTATAGAGGAGTTTTCTGCTAACTGTGTCGTAAGCTCCCCGGAAGTCAATAAAACACGCAAGGGTGGACATTTTTCGGTGAAAGCTATCCTTCACGCACTGGGAGATCTTATTGATTTGGTCAGTAGTGGATTTGTGTTTTCTAAAGCCAGCCTGTTCTTCTCGAATTATATTAGTTCTCTCTATATAGGCCTCCCGCCTGTGGTTGACCATCCTTTCCATAACTTTGCAGGTAACAGAAGTAAAACTGATCGGTCTATACCTGCTTAATTTCTCGGGATCCTTTCCCTTCTTAAACACGGGTACCACTACCGCCTTCTTCCACGTGTCTGGGATACCGATGCGCCAGCTCTCATTCATAGCCATGAGTAAGGTTTTTTGTGCTTCTTTGCCCAGATGTACAATGAATTCGGGATAGACATCATCAATTCCACAGCTTCTTCTACACCTGATTTCACTTATAGCTAGCCTTAATTCCGACAAGTTAAAATCCGCCTGGAAAAGGATTATGTCTTTCCTGTTCAGTGCGGTTGCTGGGGTTGCTATTTTTCGGTGGTTCTTGAAGTGCTGGCAGTCTGGTCGTGAGGAGAACAATTTACAGAAAAGGTTGGCAATATCCTCCCTGTTGACAATGATTTCTTGTCCATGTTTGATCGGGTGGTCTTTGAAGCTCTTACTTTCGTTATTCAGCTTGGAGATGAATTTGTGTGCTTTAGTTCCGTCCTTCCTAAAGTTGACTCCCGCGATGAAATTTCTGAATTTACTTCTTTTGCTATTTACTATCGTCCGTTGCAGTTATGCCTGTGCCTTCCTAAGTTTGATGCAATCACCCAGGTTGTTGCTGTGTTCTGCCGTATGCCTGGCAGCGTTTCTTTCTTTCTTGAGCTTTGTAAGTTCCTCACTCCAGAATGGTGAGTACTTTTTTACTTGGCCTTTGGGGATATGGAGTTCGGTGATCTCTAGTATAGCTTTCGTGATTTTCTTCATTGTGCTGTTCGGGTTTCCTGTCTGAAATATATTCTTCAGTCTTTCGTCAGTGTCTTCAACGAAGGCAGTCCAATTTGCCTTTTTGAAGTTCCACCTCGTTTGTCTTTTCCTGGGCTGGATGTTTTCCTTTAGTCTTGTTTTTAGTAGAATAATTTTGTGTCCACACCCGGAGGGGTCCTCCAGCAGTTGGTGTTGGCAACGGTCGGTGATACTTGCATGCGGCAAGATCAGGTCCGGTTTGCCGAGGTGGTCAGTAAAGGAAAGAAAGGTATGATCGGTCGTCAGGAGAGTGAGCGGCACGCTGTCGATGAAATCTTCCATGGCTCTTCCCACCGTTGTTGTTCGCGAGCACCCCCATCTGACAGAAGATACGTTGAAATCGCCAATAATAATGGTATCGTTGTCGATCATCTGATCCAGTCTATCGTCATTAAAAACGTTGTTCGGTGGGTTGTAGGCTCATACAACTCGAAAATGATAGTTGTCAATCCAGCAATCAACTTGTATTGCTTCCATTTTGCCGTCTTCGTCCATTTCATGTATGATTTTGAACTTAGATGGTAGGTCTTTCATAATCCCAACAATCATTCCCGATGCCACTTGTCTGCTTCTTTGCAATGTATGAATCGTGTAGTTGTCAACCTGGTAAAATTGAGTTGTGTCGGTGGCGGCTCCTGCTTCAGCCTCTATAAGAAGGTCAATCTGATATTCATGCAAAATAGTCTTCAGCTCGCTGAATTTTGTGAGACTCAGTTCGCCTGCGTTCCAAAATATAATACGCGATTTATGCCTGATAGAGGCGTCGTCAAGCTGGCCCCGAAAAGGGCCGATTCGTCTTCTTCTTCTTTTAGGTTGTGGCACGGTTATAGACGAAGAGCTGTAGTTCATTTAGCATTACCCAGGGTACACCACGTGGAGGCGAACTACTTTGTACCCCTAGGCAGGATCGATTTGGTTGTAATTTTATACATTTAACCAAACAAATGTACACATGTACGCCTAGAATAGAGATCACGTGACGTCACCTGACTAAAAGTATTACTCAGTGGAAGTAGACGTCTAATTAGGTAATGTTGTATAAAACTACAACCAAATCTATCCTGACTGGAGATTTTATAGGTATATTTAAATATAGGTATATAGAAATGTATAAAATTAATACCAAATCTATCCTAACTGGAGACTTTATAGATATACTTACATATACGTACAGGCTACGTAATACGGCGCCGTTGATACGCGGACATATAACTGGAGACTTTATAGATATACTTACATATACGTACAGGCTACGTAATACGGCGCCGTTGATACGCGGACATAGTACTTACTACTCCACACTGAATTTTTTACCCAACTTTAGTTTGTTAAAAAATATCCTTTCGTGTAAAAATAATTATTATACATATAGCCTTAGGGCATGTTTTTGAACAATTTTATACTTTTTCTCAGGTAATGTGCATCTTTACCCTCACAAGAAGATAACTAACTGAGAGGCACACACAAGTAGTTAGATCTTTATTTACTACTGTACTTAGTGTGTTATTAAGGCTTTAGAGCTGATAAGACCAAACAAACGTTTTATGATAACAGCGACGTGAGGATAAATATAAACAAAGTAACAGATCATAATATATATATATATATATATATATATATATATATATATATATATATATATATATATATTATCATAATATATTATATTACTTACACCCTTCAACTGTCACTGTGTCAATGTCTACCCATGTAGGTGTGTGCCCAGTCTGCGTGTTTACAAAGCTCGGCGTTAAATGGAACACAACATTGTACAATGTTACAGCAAGGTTCTTTAAAAAAAACATCAGTGGAACTCGACGCCTAAAGGCCCTCGTCCTTTAGATGCGTAAAAGATGCGACCAGTTGCTCCAAGGTCAGTTTGTTTTCGTATGCGACAACGCACGACATCTAAACGTGAAGAAGTAATTGAAGGCGCGTCCATTAAGATGGGGGCATGTTGCATGACGTCCCGCAACAACGCACTTTCTCCTATTCTGTTTTGTTACGTCTTGGGAACAGTATCACGGATAGCGAGAAACTTATTAATCTTGCCCAAGTAAGGATAACTCTGTGGGACCAACGAGATGCTCAACACCATGAGGCACACCATTAATAAATTATAATTGTAAACTATAATTATTATTATAAATTAAAAAATTATGGATGTAAAACAGATTATGGATTCAAATTGTTCCTGGAATCAATATTCGGGTATCCTTTTAAAGCAACTGTAACATTTTGGGAAATAATATGACATGGCGGGAACTAACTTTCAAAGAAAGTGTAATCAATAAGGAAATAATACCACACTAAGAATTAACTTTGAAAGTAGGTGTAACATATTGGGAAATATTATGACACTTTAGGAATTAATTTTTTGAAGTAAGTGTAACATATCGGGATATAATATGACACATTAAGAATTTACTTTTAAAATAATTGTAAAATATTAGGATATAATATGACACATTAAGTAAGAAATGATAAACCAGACTAGGAATTAACTTTTAAAGTAAGTGTAACATATTGAGAAATAATATAACTCATTACGAATTAACTTTTAAGGTAAGTGTAACATTTTGGGAAATAATATGACATATTGGGAATTGACGTTTTAAGTAAGTGTAATATATATGGAAATAGTATGACACATTTGGAATTAGCTTTTAAAGTAAGTGTAACTAATTTGGAAAGAATACATTATATTAGGAATAAACGTTTAAAATTAGTGTAACATATTGTAAAATAATGTGACATATTGGGAATTAACTTTTAAAGCAAGTATAACACATTGGGAAGTATTATGACATAGCGGGAACTAACTTTTAAAGCAAGGGTAATTTATTAAGACAAAGTAAGACGAAAACGTTTCCTCCAAGTGTAAGTTAACAATTTAACAACCTTTAGTTAACAAAAAGTCTGGTCGCAATTAATAGCAAAAGTGTAATATTGGGACGTAATATGACTTAGCGAGAACTAACTTTTACAGCAAGTGTAATCAATAAGGAAATAAAATAAAACACTAAGAATTAACTTTTAAAGTAATTGTAACATATTGGGAAATTATATGACACAGCGTGAAGTCTTTTTTAAAGCAAGTGTAATCTATAAGGAAATAATATAACACATAAAATTATCTTTTTCAGTAAATATAAGATATTGGGAAATAGTATAACATATTAGGAATTAACATTTAATTAATTTAGTGTAACACATTAAGAAATAAATATAACTTATTCAGTAAGTGTAGGCCCTAAAGTAAACGTAAGTATAACACATTAAGGAATAAATATAACATATCCAGTAAGTGCAGGCCCTAAAGTAAAAGTAAGTGTGAAACATTACGGAATAAATATAACATATTCAGTAAGTGTAAGCCCTAAAGTAAACGTAAGTGTAACACATTAAGGAATAAATATAACATATTCAGTAAGTGTAAGCCCTAAAGTAAACGTAAGTATAACACATTAAGGAATAAATATAACATATTCAGTAAGTCTAAGCCCTAAAGTAAACGTAAGTATAACACATTAAGGAATAAATATAACATATTCAGTAAGTGTAAGCCCTAAAGTAAACGTAAGTATAACACATTAAGGAATAAATATAACATATCCAGTAAGTGCAGGCCCTAAAGTAAAAGTAAATGTAACACTAATGTGTTACAATTCTTCCTTAATAGGAATAAATATAACATATCCAGTAAGTGCAGGCTCTAAAGTAAACGTAAGTGTAACACATTAAGGAATAAATATAACATATTCACTAAGTGTAAGCCCTAAAGTAAACGTAAGTGTAACACATTAAGGAATAAATATAACATATCCAGTAAGTGCAGGCTCTAAAGTAAAAGTAAGTGTAACACATTAAGGAATAAATATAACATATTCAGTAAGTGCAGGCTCTAAAGTAAACGTAAGTATAATACATTAAGGAATAAATATAACATGTTAAGTAAGTGTAAAATAAACGTAAGTGTAACACATTAAAGCATAAATTTAACATGTTAAGTAAGTGTAAAGCAAAAGTAAGTGTATCATATATAGGAATAAATATAACATATTCAGTAAGTGTAAAGTAAACGTAAAGTGTAAAGTAAACGTAAGTGTACCACATTAAGGAATAAATGTAACATGTTAAGTAAGTGTAAAGTTAAAGTAAATGTAACATGTTAAGGAATAAATTAAACATGTTAAGTAAGTGTAAAGTAAAAGTAGGTGTATCGTGTTAAGAAATAAGTATAAAGTATTATAATAAGTAAGTGTAAAGTAGAGGAAGTGCATATATTAAGTAATAAAAATAACATATTAAGTAAGTGTGTAGTAAACGTAAGTGTAACACATTAAGGAATAATTATAACATAATAAGTAAGTGTAAAGTAAAAGTGAGTAATACATATTAAAGAATAAATATAATATATTAAATAAGTGTAAAGTAAAAGTAAGTGTAATATGTAATTAGGAATAATATAACATATTAAGTAAGTGTAAAATAAAAGTAAGTGTAAAGTAAGATTAAGTGTAACAGATTGTGAAATAAATGTAACATATTAGTAATTAGGTTACAAAGTAAGTGTAAGGTATTAGGAAATGATATAACATATAAATGTTAATATATTTCAATCATGAAATTCAATCATGTGAAATTAGTGTTTTTTTCTGGTAGAATATTTCTCATCTACGCTTCTACAAAAGATAAATATTTAGTTTTGAAATAAATATTTCTACGTGAACATAATTTGACAAAATTTCGCATTGGAATAAACCTTTGTATGGTGGACGTTACATAAGCTAATAATATACAATATAGCATTTTTAATCATAATCTCGAAATTTTAAATTATATTAAATAAGATCTTAAATATTTTAAAGAAGTTAGTTACATTTATAAACTCTTGTATTTAAAAATAATAATATTTTATTGATGAATTCAGTTACTAAATATCTGTTGCTAAGGAGATTTAAAGTATTAAAAAATGCCCCTGATTATTATAATACAAGAAATGCACCCGTGGAACAATCGTTGGCTGTTAGCCGGCCAAAAAACAAGAGATAATCAATCGCACCATGTATTTTGTAGGCCATCGGTTGATCCGACGTATACTGCAATCAATTTTATATTTGTTCTTTTACACTTTGAATTGAAAACATTTTACTTCGGGAATATTTAAAATATGAGAAAGTTAACCTTTGCACATGTAAAACATCTAGCCCTCGCGTTAGCTTGATTTATAGCGAAACGTTGTATGGCGAACAAAAAAATAACTAGTGTAATCTTCAAGCAGTATGAAACGGAAATTCAGTTTGAAAAATGTTATGCAATAACAGTACTTTATAATAATAACAAATAAGTTCATAATGTGATACGTAACGTTACCTAACAACCATCAAAAAACATTAACAATAGTTGTTTTGGAAATATATTAAGGTTGGTTTTAGTTGTTAACTTTTTTGAAGCTTTTACTACTTATATACAACTTCCTTCCTTCGCACTATTGATTTTAATCCTATATTTGGTATATTACATTTATGTGTAATTTATTTAAAATATAAACTCTTTAAAGCAAAACTATTTAGTTTTTACCATACGTATCTTTTCGTGATCACATTTTTATGGAATTTTAATTTATCCGGCATATTTATATTTCGGGTAGTCGAGTTAGTTAGAACTGCAAAATCACAGAGCTGGAGTGGTTTCAAGTAGTCCCGTCTGAGGATGAGTCACCGAAGCCGAACCGTAGCCAATTGTTTTGGCAGGAGGGTAAATATATGACGTTGCTAATACTGAGCCTGTGATCTCATTATAGAAATTATTTCTAGGGAGCTCTTGATGTTCCTGGAATGTAGTGTCTTATACTTTTCTTTTATAGTTGTTCTGGAATATAGAAATAAATAGTGCTGCGTGTTTCGAATTATTTTATAAAATTTTACTTGGGAAGAATGAACAAGAAACACGAAGAAAATAAATGCTCATTCAATGGATACGTTTACAATAGAGGAAAACTAATTACTATTGGTTACGCCCATAAATATTTTGCTTAGTGTATAAAATAGTTCACCTTAATATTCCCCTCGACAGGGAGATTTGCGCTATCCACGAAGCCTCGACCACCTTACTACAGCCAGGCAGACTGCCTGATTAAATAGTTGTTGACTTAGAAGCGGTCATATTGGCAATTACCGTCTACCATCTGGAAATTGAGAAACTAATCAAGGAAGGTTGGCAGGTACAATTACAGTGAGTCCCTACCCGCGTATGCATTGCTGGGAAAGAACTGGCTGCCTTAAGGAAAAGGGGTACAGAAAGTGATTAATCAACTGCCCCATCAACCCTAAACTCTGCAAAGAACCTCAATGACTCTACACTCAAAGAAAGTTGAATTGTCTGCAATCTGTATATCTGAACGAAAAACATGCAATCAGATATTGTATGGTCTATGGCGAGAACAAAGATTAATTATTAAGTACATCCCTCTAATCATATTGCTTAGTCATTGTTCAAATAATTGAAGAATACGATAAACATATCAGTTTGTCACATGAAAATATTGAGTAATTTATGTTTGAAATTTTCTTGGCGAATTTTCCTAAAGTCCTACATATTATTCCTTATCTTGCAATTTGTTTTTTTTTTTAAATTTCAGTTTAAAGCCGTGTTAATAATCATGTAATGCAATATCTCAGGTAAATATTCAATAATGCTGTCTCTAATATCTATTAGGTAAATTGATAGTAAAGTTATATTTAATGAATTTATCTCTTGATATTTAATGAAGTAATGAAGTTTTCACCTGAGGATTATTGAATATCTTAATTATGGTAAATGAACTAAATCAGATTTTTAGTGTATTTATTTTGGCTTATATCATTCGAGTTATATCAGGTTATGTATCAATATGGGTAGACCATCGAAAAAGCCGCTTTTGTGCGGAAAATTCATTCATTAGTAGGCCTATTCGAGGATGCTCGTTCTAAGGAGCTTTATGAAGCAAGAAATTTAAAAAAAACCTATTCGTTTTATACTTATTTTTTCCATGTTATTTTTATGTGTGGTAAAATACTACATAAAATAAATGCTGTGATTGTTTATTTTGCTTGTTAATTAATTCATAATCCCTCATAAAAAAATATATACAAATATTCCCTCCAAAATTTTTATTTAAATTTAAAATATCGTATTATTGTCTCGAAATAAAACGAATTGGGATATAACTATAATGTCACCACCGGAAAGGTTTCCTCTTTCATTTGCAAATAAAATCACTTTGATCGGTTAAATACTTCCAAAGTTATCGTTGAACAAACAACAAAAAACATACGGATCGAATACAGAACCTCCTCCTTTTTTGAAGTCGGTTAAAAACTCATCAGATTAAGTAAGATTATTTACAGCAAATACGTGAAACTAAAAAATCGTCTGCTCAAATAAGACTATTTACAGCAAATATGTAAAACTACAAAATCATCAGCTTAAGGCCGGCTTCACGCCGGATAAGGTATGGCACAACGCGGCGCGGTAAGGTGAGAGGGTTTTGGGTTGCCTCGCCGCGCCTTGCCCGATGGTTAAAAGCAGCATACTCGGAGCGCACCCAAAATTTTGTCAAGGGTGGCAGAACTACAACGGGGCCGGGAGGGGGGTACTTCGGTTTGTTCACCCCCGTAAAAATTATTTAATTTTTACCTCTTGTTAAATATTTTGCCATGTAACGGCATAGTTTTCAGGAGGACTTTAAATACTCAATAAATGAAAAAAGTTAACAGCTATCGCACATACCTCACTGGGCGAAGTACCACCACTTGTCCTTCCTGTCGGATGACGGACAGTTGTTCGGGTGCACCCTTTCACGCACTAATCACTTACCTAAGTAACTTAAGAGAAATCACATATAATTCAAAATAGTCACTATTTATGCTAATAATATCTTCGCCACACGACGGGAGAAACAAAGAAAGCAAAATCTACGTCACGTAGAGCGTAACGGGAAATATGTGTGATCTAAACCGAGCCTTGCTTAGAACTCACGAGAAACTACGTCACGTAGAGCGTGACGGGAGGGATGTCGTCTGATCGACGTCTTGAAAGGAACTGTCCCGTACCGAACCTTGCAAAGGACAAAGGTTGGCCGATAAGGAGTCCCTTTCTGAAGCATTTACAATGGTTAAATTAAATTATATTTAATTTAAAGAAAAGTACGTAATATACCGGGGGCTTTGAATCCTCCTAGGATTCAAAGAAGAATACAATATAAGCTACTCTTTTAAGCATAAGCAACATAAAAAAGACACAAAATTGAGACTAAATCTGTGTATTTATGTCATAGTAAAGTAGGTTGTTTATTACTTTTCAACAATTTTATTATTTCCCCATAACTATCTATTGTCAAGTAACTTCATTGCTTATTTTGTTATATCTTAAGGTGTCAACTCAAAATCTGTGTATTTTACCGCAAAGCGAAATGTCAAGATTATTTAAAATTGATGATACATTAAAAAATTGCTAACATTTTAATGCTACTTAAAGCCTAATAAAGCTCTTAAAACTGGATACTTCAGACATAAATAAAAGTAATAAATGGATGTATTATATCCAAAGGAGGATGGCGCGTTTAGAATAACAGTCCGTTCACTAGAGGAAATACTGACTCAGAGAATTCAATTTACAACTAGGCTAAATGTTATGTTCTATTGTCTTTCGTATTACCCTACACCTTAATTGCAGTTAAACATAAAATATTTTTCTTGTGGAATTTAATTTTTTTTTTAATTTTAATTTTTTCTCATGCTAAGGGGGCCCGGTCCCCCTTGGGTGCGCCACTGCAGCATACAGAACGGCACGGCAAAGCAAGGCAAAACTTCCCCAGTCCCAGTATGCTTTTGACTCTAAAAGATATTAGAATATAAATTCATAATATGACACAATTTCTTTTTATGTCATTAAAATTGTTAGGACATCTCTACCTTTAATAATAAGTAACTTAGCCTAACCTATAACTTCTCACCCTGTCCGAACTCCAAAAATAGTCATACATTAGACAAAAGATACGGGAAAATAATCTTCTCATCGGTATGGCCCAGCTGAAGCAAAATTTTCTGTGTGTTCTATGTTCGGTCGGCTAAAGCGTGCTGATATCAACTTGTAATTCTAACCCTAGAGCAACTTGAACAAGAAATGAATAAATATTTGAAAAATACTGTATTATTTACATTTGTATAATATATATATATATATATATATATATATATATATATATATATATATATATATATATATATATCGCAATATGTATTCTTGTGTATTAATAAAGAACTAAGTCAAAATACAAATACAAGAATTATAATTGAAATTACAATTCAAAGCTTTTCGTTGGCTAACAGTACCAACATCATCAGGAATAATAAACAATTAAAATTATTAGAATTTATTAGAACAATTAGAATTTTAATTGTTTAATATTCCTGATGATGTTGGTACTGTTAGCCAACGAAAAGCTTTGAATTGTAAATTCAATTATAATTCTTGTATTTGTATTTTGACTTAGTTCTTTATATAATATATATATATGTATGTATATATATAAGGAGAGTGTGGGCTAATAGAAGGGATTGAATAACAAGTATTGCAAACTGTTGCTTGTCAAACACTTTATCCAAAAAAATGCTTCTTTTACTATAAAATATATCCCAAGACTACAAAATACTTACATCGGTATTCCCGCACACGCGTAGAACCATTTGAGTTATGCCTTTTGCCCGACGGAGAGAAATTGACGAGGTAGTACAAAGCGCCTTAAGGCACTGCCTCGCCTTGCCTTGCCGTGCCTGATCCAGTGTGGGTCAGCTCCATTTGAATCAACGCAAACCATGTCACTTAAGACGTTTAAGGCAAAACGCCGCGGTGCATTATCCGGTGTGCGGCAGGGCTAAGTAAAACTGTTTACAGCGAATATGTGAAACTAAAAATTCATAAGTTCAAATAAAACTGTTTACTACACAGATACGCAGCAATCAAACATGCGGATGGCGGGAGTTCCCGTCTACTAGACGCACTCATCTATACAAACCCCATCCATGCCGGACCGGGTGTCCGTGCCATGTCGTCCAAGTGTGCGCTTAGCTTTAAACGTTTACAAGAGTGTTGCTTTCCAAGAATGCCTTTATAGTTACTTAGCAGTATAAGATTAGTTATTTAGCATTTAGCTGTATAAGGGTAACCCCTAAGATATAAAATAAGCATTGTTTGCCCGAACTAAATTTGATTAGCCTAGAAATGAAATATTTACGAATGAAACCGTTTAACGTTCCAGGCATGCACTGTGGAGCCATCTTTTTTCGAAAAGAGCGAGTCCAGAACAAAACCGGCAGAGACTCATTCGGTGATTGCTAACTTCACGGAAATATGAATATAAGCGACAAGGTTCCCGAACAAACTCGTGCTGTTGTTCATAGGCTTTCTAAATACTTTGCGGCTGTCATATGAAAGTTCGACGCCTTTTCGATTTTGCATCATTCAACCTTCAAGACGACCGCACTAGCAAAGCCAGACACATCTACTGTTTCACCACCGGGGGCCAGAACTATCATCGAATGAATATCTCCGCTCGGCCAACGCAAAATGCGGAAGGAGACTACGAAAGACCACGAAATGGGCAGATGTTCTTTCAGGACCCCACCGATGCCGTCGACGAACGAATTTCTTCCAACACCTACATGAACCTTGAACTGATGCAGCTACTCGAAGGTACCCCAAAGCTACTACGAGACCAAAACCCGTTCACCCAAGCGTTAATGATTATGCGCGATGTCATAGTAGAAGAAAACACTCGACCCACCGCTCAAGGTATTCAGCCGCTGCAAGTCAATTTGGCTCTTGCATGTAGATACCATGCTCAGTCAGTTAGCAGAAGAAAAAGGCACTACTATTGGCCAGAAAATCATCCTACCGTCTACGTTTGTTGGATCGCATCTATGGTACAATAAAAACTTCGAAGATGCCACGGCAATCGTTCGTCGCTTTGTACGTCCAGGTTTCTTTGTGACCGTTACAACCAATCTTGAGTGGCAAGAAATCACAGAGGACTCCGCATAAACCTGGGCAGCGGAGAAATTCAACATCAAAAGGCACAAGACCACCCCGACATAGTTGCACGAGTCGCTAAGCGCAAGTTCGACCAGATCGTGGAAGACATAAATCGAAAGCAGATCTTTGGGAAGAGCGCGGCATACGTATACGCAATAGAGTTTCAAAAGAGTAACCTACTGCACGTGTATCTCTTGGTGATCATTGGCCACTGAAGATAAGATCAAACGAGCAGAGGACATTGACAACTTTATTTCGGCAGAGATACCAACGAGGAACCCGAACTATACGTACTGGTGGTTAAAATAATGATCCATCAGTCTTGCGGAGAACAACTCGAACGCGTCTTGCATGAGAACAAAGAATGGAAAGAACAAATGCCACTTCCATTTCCCACAAGGGTTTCAAGAGCATACTTCCAATGTAGACGACGAAAAGCCTAAGCATGGGCACCGCTATGTTCATAAACTTGATCCCAATAACACTGAATTTGCATATGGCCAATCTGTCTACCGTAAAGACTGTGACGGGCAAACAATTACGAGACAATCGTCACGTTGCTCCTTACATCGGCTACTTGCTCAATAAGTTTGACTACCACATAAAGCTTGGAAAGATACAAGTGGTGAAGTACCTTTACAAGTACATATACAAAAGCCACAACTGGGCTCGCCTCGAGATCACCGGGGATGGGCAGCAGGTCATGTACAACAAAGCTGAAACGTAAGAGGATGCGTGCTACGTTTCTCCACTTGAATAATGCTGATGTCTTTTTTGTTTCGAACTCCGGAAAAAAACACTCCATGAAACGCTTAACCATTCATTTTGAAGGACATGACCAACACCGAAGACTAAGAAGAAAAGACATGAAAGATATCGGACAGAAGGGTTTGACGCTCGAACCATACTTTCAACTCAATGCAGAACTAACAAAGACATATAGGAACAAGTTACTTATGAACTTTACTGTAATATTCCAGAAAAGTATACATGGAAAGCAAAGACAAGTGAAAGGACCGTCGAAAAAGATAGCTTGAACAAGGTTGGCAGAGTTCAGACGGTTTGTTTTATTTCCAAACTTGAGCTCTATTATCTACGCACCTTGCTGCTCAGCGTCAACAAATCTATTAGCTTTGCCGATCTTTACTTGGTAGACGGAATTCGATGTGTCAGCTACAAACAAGCAAGCCTTACTCGACGCATCGTTTATGATGATCAACAATGGATAGAAGAAATGTGTGAATCAGCTTTATCGAAATTGTCGAGAATTATGCGATCGCTTTTCGTTTAAATTCTGATATTTGGCATACCGGAAGATCAAAAAAAAAAAAGATGGTGGAAATGTTCAAGGAAGATTTGGCGGCCGACTTCATTCGACAAGCACGACAAACTGGTCAATCCACATATGAAGCTATACAGCGTGACTATCGCCTTATCTCAAAAGGGCTCAACACAGAAGCAACCGAAGGTCGAAACTTTCTCTATTGGGTTCTACTTGGGATGGATAACATTATCAACTACGAAGATATTCCTGAACAAGAAATGCTCACCGCTAATGAATCTGTAGCAGAAGGCGATCGAATGTACAGAAAGCTCAACGTAAAACAGCGCTTTTTTGTCAAAGGAGTTTTATGTGTTTTTGACGATCCAACGCCAATTGAAAAATTCTTCTACCTTGATGGCCCTGGGGACACGACAAGTCATTTGTTTATTACTCTCTACCATCTAATCCGTGAACCCCGACAAACTGTCAGATGCATAGGGTTTACAGGAATATCTGCCACCAATCTACCTGAAGGAAGTACGGCTCACAAAACGTTTGGACTACGACTACCACTGACCTCAGAATTAGGGATGGAAGATATATTCTGTCACGATGACTTGTCACTGATATTCGTTTGTTGCTGGAGGTACCAGTGACAAATATGCAAAATGCCAGTTTCAGTGACAATGGAGCGATCGGAAGTTGTCTCTGTTGTGGTTGGGCAAAAACTCGCAGTAACTAGATGAAACAGCTGTCATTGGCTGATTTTATGCTTCACTGAATGAAACAGCTGACATTGGTTGATTTATCGCAGCCACTGGCTCTGCTCTTGCCGTTCGGCTAACAGCGCCGATGATCGTGCAGTTTGTTGATTGAAGGGGAGGGGGTCTCCTTTGTAAATGGGCAAAGTGTCGCTGTCGCGACTGAAAAATTACTGATATTTTACCACAGCTGTCATTGGTTGATTTGTCGCTGTCACTGGTTCTAGTCATTTACGTTGTGTGTGTGTGGTTTATTTGTGTTAGGTTTCAAGATAATGACAATGTTGAGTACAGTAGACGCTATTTCGCACTACGTAGTTTGTTCTTAATTTCGTTTATTTTAAAATAAATTGAGCCTTCCAAAAAAAAACGAGGTGTGGAATCATTTCACCAGTGTAGTATGGCTGCCTGTTATTGGGACATACAGAGCAGTCTCACTATCCATTGTCACCGGTAAAAGTCATTGATCCAAACCTGGCGCTGTCACTAAAATCACCGATCCGTTAAGTAACTGGATCGACCATCCCTACTCAGAATCAATGTCTTCTGCTCTGAGTAGAAGCCAGGTTCAGTCAAGGTCAAGGAGTTTCAAGAAATGGATGAAGCAACCATGCTACCACGCTATAGTATGAGAACATGATTTTGATTCAATTAAAGACCAAGCTGACTCCCTGTTACAATTTAAGCCCGAACTCCTGAACTCCATCAATACTTCCGATTTACCAGCTCATGAACTAAATCTCAATAATAACACCATCATAATGCTATTGCGAAACTTGAACCTTACCGAAGGAATATGCAACGGAACTTGATTGATCGTAATGGAATCATGCAACAACATTATTAAGGCCAATATCATCACCGGAGAGCATACTGGAAGACTTGTTCATATTTCGCGAATCCCTTTAGACTAGAGCAAGTTTCATCTCGAAAATAAAATGCAGGCGCCATCAGTTTCCCATACGTCCAGCATTCGCAGTGATCATAGACCAGAGCCAAGAATAAACACTGAAATTCTTCGGAGTAATCCTACTCACCGCTCATTCTTTCATGCATGACAAGCTTTACTTGTTTTACTCCAGAGTTTTAAATCGAAACGGCTTGAAAGTGGTTTTACCGCCATCCGATCCCACGCAAACCCGAAACGAGGTTTGGAAAGAAGTTCTGAACAGTCGTTCTAATTCTCCTCCGTGCAGCAGACAACCCAAATGTTAAATCGAAACGGCTTGAAAATGGTTTTACCGCCATCCGATCCCACGCAAACCCGAAACGAGGTTTGGAAAGAAGTTCTGAACAGTCGTTCTAATTCTCCTCCGTGCAGCAGACAACCCAAATGTTAAATCGAAACGGCTTGAAAGTGGTTTTACCGCCATCCGATCCCACGCAAACCCGAAACGAGGTTTGGAAAGAAGTTCTGAACAGTCGTTCTAATTCTCCTCCGTGCAGCAGACAACCCAAATGTTAAATCGAAACGGCTTGAAAGTGGTTTTACCGCCATCCGATCCCACGCAAACCCGAAACGAGGTTTGGAAAGAAGTTCTGAACAGTCGTTCTAATTCTCCTCCGTGCAGCAGACAACCCAAATGTTAAATCGAAACGGCTTGAAAGTGGTTTTACCGCCATCCGATCCCACGCAAACCCGAAACGAGGTTTGGAAAGAAGTTCTGAACAGTCGTTCTAATTTTCCTCCATGCAGCAGACAACCCAAATGATATAGAAGTTAATATATACTATATGATATAGCTTAAAATGTATTTATATTAAGCATTAATATGTGTTTATTTTGTTTATATAAAATGTGTTTATATTGTGTATATAATAGATATTTTTTGTATTTTACTTAATCAACTTACCATAAACGTTCTGTCTTATCCTGGTACTTATCTAATAAATTGAAACAATTTTCAATTCGATAGTATTTCAACTTAATATTGTACAATAAATAACGTAATATAATCTTCTTGTTAACATAGCTGCTATGCAAACTAACCTAAAACACAAAAGGAGTTGTTTTTTTATCGTTTAATTTAAGTGTAGTAGTATATGGTTGCGTGACGGCATAGCGGGATTACCGCCATTTATTGATTATTAGTTGCATCTATATTAATAATTCTTAGACTTCAATTAAGGTGACTGAATGCTAGGATAGAAAAGTGGTAGCGTTTTTAATGCTTTTTTTTTAAAGCAACTCACTTTACTCATCTCCAATCGGGCTACAAATGTACCAATGTCCTCCCACATATCTACGTAACACATACGCCTATTGTAAATACTTTATGTTATAACTGAAATATTGATTGTTGAGTTCTATTCGGACTCGTGCATACAGAAATGTTTTATATGTTAAGATAAACAGGTTTTTTAAAACCTTTTACGATATATATTATATTATATTAGTATATTATATTAGTATATATATTATAACATAAACGTAAGAGGCGTATAATATAACTTTAGTTCGTATCCAAAATAATAACAATCTGTAGAAGTCATAAGAAAGGAGCGACAAGAATAGTATATAAAAGTACCGACAAAGAGGGCTTAACCATCCTTCTATTTCGGGGGTAGCCATAAATGTGCTGTGGGAAACCTATTGGAATAAAGAATTCCAAGTGACCAAAATAACCTGGAAAAATAACACTGTACTTAGGAAGGCTATTTGTAAAAGCTGTGTGGAAATCAGGATGGGGGCAAAGATGTAAGCAATGTTTGAAAAGGGGTAAGTTTGTTTAGAAGAGTAAAAAAAAATGTTAGTTAAAATTATTAACATACTCATCTTCATTTCTGTTAGGAATATTTCTATATATTTGAGTACATTTTTCTGCCATTCCTAACTTTTCAATATTCTCTTTTGCTGACGCGTTCCGGATTAACTCCATTTTCAAAATTTCAATAGTACTATTGAAGTTTTGAAAATGGAGTTAATCCCAAACGCGTCAACAAAAGAGAGTATTGAAAAGTTAGGAATGGCAGAAAAATGTACTCAAACATATAAAAATGTTATTTATGTGTAGAAATTTAAAAGTGCGACGTGAATGATTTAGGCAAATAGTAAAGAAATTAGAGAAGTAAGTTATTGATATGTAAAAGTGCAGTGAATCAGTTAACGCTACGGTCAAGATTCCAGGAACTCAACAATAAGTACTATCTTTCTTAGATTAGATTTAGCCAACAGAGAATTATAAATTAGTAAATTCAGAACAAATTTAATTTCATTATATTTATAAAATTTGATCTAGTTTTTTCCACCACTTTCTAATTTATAGAACATCCCGTAAGAACGTGAACTTTATTGTATTAAAAACCTAGAGCCTCGAGAGTCCACCTTTTTAGTAATTGTAGTATTAGTTAAGCAATCAACTTTTATCATTGCATCGTATTTAATATAATTTGTAACACGTGGATGTCAGAGGAATAAATGCAAGTAATGTTAAATTTTATATGACTGTTAATTATTTAGAAGTCTGAAGGTGTGAATATAGAAAGGTAAGTTAATTATAATATTACCTAAAGGTAAAAATTATTTTAAATAAGTTAGGTTATGATGTATATCGTATGCGCCAAAATAAACAGTATTGAAACAGTTGTAAGATTTTATTTACATAGTTTTACATAAACATACAAGTAAAAAGAAGCTAAATCGGTTTGACTTGGGTATAAACATTTTCTATATGAACTCAGTTCAATTTGAGGTAACACTCGTACCGTTCTTGAAGGTGTACACATTTTGGTGTAGAGGATTTATTTCATACTCGTTTTACACACAGCTATTTTTCCTGAAGTTGGACGAACGAAAGCAATGTTGTCTAGGGTAATGTGGCTGGTTGCGTCATTTTGCTAGAACCATTGTGAACGAAAAGGCAAATTTTGGGCTCAAAAAAATCTCCTGAGATCTCCTATAAGACGACCAAAAATGACCCTATATCGGTCTCGATTTACAGTAAGAGGATTTCCATTATTGTCTTCAACAAAGTAAGGACCAATTTATGCCTTTCCTTGGCATAGGCAAAAAAATGGTTACACGAACACGATGCTGTAACCTCTGTACAACACTTTCAGGACGTTCAAACCCAAGAACACGCATTGTCTCCTTGTTTATGAAACCTAAGGTGCACATGACATTCACCCTACGTCATTCAGAAACTCAGGTTTTCTGTAATACATTGTTGACATCGAAGCGCAGTACAGATATCTAACGGTTTTGTTTATACAGTTCAAAGATTGCACAATTTATATCTTGTAAGGAAAACCACAAATGTTTTTGAACTTTCTTTCTACCGACGCATTACTTAAATTGAATTTCAAAGATGTTCCGAGTTAGGTTTAGGCTTTATTTGGTGACCATGTTGTGTGACAAACGTGGCTCATCCAAATGAGCGATAATAATGCTCTAGTATAAAAGTTTTCTCTGCAGTAGTTAGCACCATCTCAGCAATATCTAACCTTAGTGCTGACATTGAGGTCAAAAATAGGTCACGGCAACAATCAAATATCGGCACATCTGATCGAGAAGTCTACTACAGCTGATTCAGTTTCAGTACAGTTTATTTTTGCGAATATTCTATATATATATATATATATATATATATATATATATATATATATATATATATATATATATATATATATAAATATATATATTGTTTAATATTCCTGATGATGTTGGTACTGTTAGCCAACGAAAAGCTTTGAATTGTAAATTCAATTATAATTCTTGTATTTGTATTTTGACTTAGTTATATTGCGATATATATATATATATATATATATATATATATCGCAATATGTATTCTTGTGTATTAATAAAGAACTAAGTCAAAATACAAATACAAGAATTATAATTGAATTTACAATTCAAAGCTTTTCGTTGGCTAACAGTACCAACATCATCAGGAATATTGTAACTGTTTTCTACAATATCGGCGTTTTCCCCAAGAATTCTCAAAATATTTTAAGTTTATTTTTTTTAAATGTGTATTAATTTTTTGTTTTCCTATCATATTTAAGTACGAAAATAGGTCTCTTATTATAATATGTAGGCTATAAACACAGATGTCGGGCTTATTTGCCTGACATAGTTTTGAATAACATAAATAATATCTAAAAAGACTACGTCGAACCAATTGGCCCCACATTGTTTTTGAGGTAATTATGTTTTCTCACCTTTCAAACACTAACTTAATATTTTCGTGTTTTGTGTGTAAACAATAAACAATAAAACCACAATTCCATGTTCCGATTGTCTACATAAAAAGGTGACGCGAGAAAAGTATTTTGGCGCTTATCACGTAACTTATCACATGCGATTGATACGTGAGTTTATAAATATTTTCTATATAGAACGAAAGTGTAAACATATTCTCTCTCTGATAAGTAGCTCTTTAGTTTTAGTCTGTGTTTCCAATGTTGTACTTAACATCAACAAAGTCCATTTTTTAAGAATTATTTTTAAACTAAATTTAATATTTAATCAATATTTTTGACTTCTTTTATAGGTTTATGTAATTTATAGAAAAAAGGAAAAAGAGTTAAGGGAATTGTTAGTTAATTATGTGTAAAAATTTAAAAGTGCGACGTGAATGAATTAGGCAGATAGTAAAGAAATTAGGGAAGTAAGTTACTTGTATGTTAACCTTTTTTGATCTAGAACGTAACCCCAACCCCCCCCCCTTTCTATATATAGTTGGTTTCAATATTCGCGGTATGTTTGGGGAACGTGATCCCCGCGAATAGCGAGGGATCACTGTAAAACAATTTTTAGGACCGTGAAAAGTTAATTGTAAGTCAAGGACAATTTTGTCTTTGAGTGAACTATACAAGCCGTCAAAGTTTTGTAAGCGTATTTCACGCAAAAATGGGGAAATATTGCTGGCCGTGGAAGGGATGACACTAGTTCGATGCATGCGTATGCGCATGTGTGCATTGGTTAATTCTACACCAGGTGTCGTAGAATGATTCGTTTTCTACTAGTCATTTTCCCTCCGTCAATAATTTACTTATGAATGAACACATATTATCAAAGATTTTTGCCACACGATCTTGAATTACCGAGCATGGCATAAGGTAATTATGTCTTTCATTAGATATGTTTTAAAATAAATTCATATTAATGCATTTAGTTTGACTTCTGAGCGCCACATTTTGTCGAACCGACTTGTTGTCTTCGGTTGAGACATCCTTACTATTTTGGTCGACACACTAATTATTCTTACACCTACCAAAACTATAACGCAACTCCGCTGTGTAATACATTCCGGCAAGACGGCTATTAGCCCCCTCCACTGCCCCACTTCTTACGCCTCTATTTCTCCCACCATCGAATCTCTTCCAAATCCGTCTATGGGCCATACACTTGCAAAACTTTGACAGCCAGTACTTATAGCCATACGCAAGGTCCTCCCCATTCCTTGCCGCTCAACAGTTTATCTTTGCCGCCAACGTCAGTGCAGTCGGATCATTGGATGGTCTGACACTGTTTTATGGTTGTGTAGTGTTTTTTTAATAAAAGTGTGTAAATTTCCTAAAATGTGTGTTGTACGTGTACGAGCCTTTACAATGCATAAAATAAGTTATACTTACTTACTACGTAGTACTACAGCCCGGGGTGGACCTTAGCTTTCTTAACAATGTCCCGCCATGTACTTCTGTCTTTAGTCTTCTGTTTCCATGCTGTACATAAACTATAAGTAAATATTTTAGTAAACCGAAGAAAGCAAAACTAGACTAAGAAAGTGAAAAATGCACGTCACTTTCAATGGAATTAGATCAACCGGAACCATTACAGTCTACATCATCCAGCGATACTTCACCTTCTTCTTATAACGACATGAAAGGAGTGGATAAACAATACCAAGAGCGTTGGATTTTAAAACAAAAGAACGAGTTTTACACGAAATACAGTTGGTTTACTGTACAGAATAAAAAGCTAGGGTGTTAGGTTTGCCGGAATGTTGGGTATCTAGGTATAGAAAAAAATCTGGTATGAAAATGTCTAAACAATGGACTGGATGTGAAATTTAGTTTTGGGGAAACTCGAACACAGCAGCAAACGCCTTTGAGGAAATTAATATATGATCATAAAGACAGAACTGAACATTTAGCAGCTTTAAAAATTGTTGCAAAGTCCGAAAAAGAAAATATATAAAACGTGTGTTTGAAAACAGTATCAAAAGAGAAAGATGTTACAGCGAGAATTTTCTGAACTGTCTATAAAGTTACAAAACAGAATCAGTCTTTAATGACTTCTAGTCAGAAATCGATTTACAAGACATAAATGGATTAAATATGGATTGCATCCTACACTCAAATAAGGCTTGTGTGAATATTATAAATCACATAAGTTAAGTGCAAAAATGAGAAAGCACATTGTTCAGGAAATAATCAAATCAACAGATAAGTTTGCTACGATCATCGATGAGCTAACAACCTTTAACAAAAAGTCAACTCTGATTTTTTACATTAGAGTTTGCCTAAAAGATTCAAGTATGGAAAAGCTTGTGAATTTATTTTTTACCTGGTTGAGATTAACAGTGTGGAATCTCTTGAAATTTTTCAAGCTATAATTAAATGTCTTGAAGTTTACAAATTGGATGATAATGTTTTGCAAAATAGATTAATTTCTTTGGCTTGTGACGGAGTAGGCCTACTAGATATGGTTGGCATGAAGTCTGGAATGTATACCTTGTTAAAAGACAAATTTCCCTCAATCATTATTTGACATTGCTCTAATCACAGGCTTGAACTTTGTATGAGTGATGTTGTGAAAAATGACCAGTATCAATCGTTTTAAAATGTTCATTGATAAACTGTACATTCTAAAGCACGACTCACTAACGAACAGCCGAAGTTTACAGATTCTGGCAAACACCTTTATTTTTCGAGAAGATACCCCAGGAACATTTCACGTGCAAGCTGTGACACCTGTCAACAATAAAAGATTTATGGGAATTGATCTTTTTTAGAAAAATAATGAGCTGTCCATTGATCCTGTTGTCTTTTATGAGGAACTATCAGAAGCAATTAAAAAGAGAACGTTGACTGGTGAAGACGCAGCTTCAGCTAATTCAGCCAGTATAGTTGACCTAAGCACTAGACCCAATGATAATAAAGACATCACTTTTGGGGGAAAACATATCGAGTCACTAGCCGTTCACTTTCAATTGAACAAACGCGAGACACTTAAAGCGGGGTTAGTGAATATGTTTTTCGCAATTATGAGCACTTCAGTGGAAACTGTAAAAATAAAATGAAGTATCCCAAGAATTTTCTTCTGTTAACAACAGAAATCAAGTCAATTCCAGTGCCTTCAAGTGAATGTGAAAGAGGCTTTTCTCAAACGAACCTCATCATAACTGATTCCAGAGCATCTTTTTAACACGAACTGTCTCCTCACTACTTTTCTGGAGCTGAATGCCCCACCACTCACTCGTTTTGACCCTTCGAAGTACATGGAATCTTGGTTGCTTCGGGAACGGCACTCGGCTCTGGATACTTACAGCAAGGCAGAGAGAGAAAGCAAACACAACGAAAACTTTTCAAAACTTTGGACATTTTTATTAACTGTGCGGTAAAATGTGTTCAAGTACATCACCTCTTTAACTAATAAATATTTCAGAAAATTGTAAAGACAAAATTATAAAACAAGAAATAGAAGTTTTCTTCTATTTGAAGAACCCGTGTGAATTTTCAAACCAAATGTATTAATTTTTTAAAAATTAAGTAAAAAACTTAAAGTGAAATAACTTACATTGTTTGAATGGTAGCCTAGTTGGTCTACATTAAAATTTAATAAAGACCAAAGGCTATGGTAGGAAAAATGTTGCTATAACATTCTCAATTTAATTTAAAATTACAATCAAAATTACATTGCTATTTTTTCACCGACTATTTTTAAACGGTTCAGAAAAACTTAGAGGTATCGTTTTTAGAACTCTTTATTTCAATATTCCATAAAGCCCACAGTACAGAAACTTTTTTTACAAATCAAGCACTGTATATTATATATTAGCACTATGTTATAGGCTATTTGTATGTGTATATCTTTATGAAAGATTTTTCTCAGACTCATTCTTTCGTCGTAAGTATAAGATATTTGGAATTTAAAATTCATAATCCTTTCCAAGTGTGCACGTATATTGTGAAAAAATGTTAGTAACAAAATATAAAGTCTCTACTTTTTTAAATTTAGTTTTAAGTTTATTTTTTAAGTGTCAGTAAACTTGCAATTTCTCCACTTTTAGACCAAAATTTTACAAAATCTTCCATAGCCTACACTTTTAAATAATGAAACAAAAGTGAAGTGTGTATTCAAATCTCTAATTTTTATAGTTTAAATTGTACGTGTACTTTTAAATCGTCCAGCCATGAATTTTACCCTTTGATATAAAATTACTTTTTTCCATAATCGTAAGAAAGGTTACTGTCACAAACATATGAAGAATTTTACGGGAGAATGCCACATAATGTTCTTACACAAGAGGAGCTCTTTTCATCTTCGTTGCTTAGTTCTGGCAAATTTATCTTAAAATTTAGTTTTTCTTTATAAGCTAATACACTTCTCTTGAAAGCTCTACGACTGAACTGATTTCAGTTTTTGTAGCTAATACTTCTTCAGGCGTACTGTAGTTTCATGTCGGACATAGGCCTACCCATGAGTGTTATATTTGGAACAACAGGCTGGTTGCTGAGCCTTTCCAAAAACATCGTCTAGAAAATTATTTCAATAGCTTTAGTCATTAAGGATGGTCTACATATTGTTTGGTCAACTTTTCTTTTATTCTCTTGGAATCTGTCAGAATTCCAAGAGAGTGCGGTCAAATAAAGGCGGACTTTAAGATCCGGCTCTGATTTGTTTTTTTCCGGCCTGCAAACCATTCTAAAATGTTGCTGTTGAATTTAGAGAAACGTAATATTATTCCATAGGAAAAGGCATAAGCCAGCACAATATTGCTGTACTAGCAGTACTAGCATATGTGTACATTATAGTCTACAACCAACAATATGATACTGACGTGGTTATATGTGTTAATAACCAAGAGCATCAATGCAAGGCAGGAATTGAAATCATATTTGTTTACACGCCTTATAAATCCTTGTATCGCCTCTTTGTGTTGAATGTGTGGATGCACCAGACAATATTTAAATGGAACTTATTGATTAGCAGCACATGATTCTGTTAAAGTAAAAATTTGGGAAAGTTTTATTATTAGATTTCTACAAAAACTTACTTACCTCTGGTAATGGTTAATCTGTGAGAAGCATTTTTTTTTTTAATTTCGTGTTTTTTCGGTAGTAATTTAATTTGTAAGCATAATTTTTCGTAAATGAAAATTATCAAATCTATTGCACTGTTATTTGAGAGCTACTTGGGACCAACTTTGAAAATAGCAACAACAAACATTGAAATAGGCATTTAATAGTTATCAAAAGCTAAACAGTGTTTAATTTCCCACTAATGCAAACATTTTCAGGCTTTTTTAATGTTTATAACGTTTTCAAGGAGAAAATGTTTTAAATCCTGATGTAATATCAATATTGTAACATTATAAATATAATAAAGAAAATTGTTTCATGTTTTTAATCCTTATGTAATAACAACATTGCACCTTTATAAAAATAGGGAATTATTTACTTCTGCATTCATTGTTACAGGTATGTATGCTATAATCTATATCTATAAAAATGAATGTTTGTGTGTATGTATGTATGTTATAGACGCTTAAACCGCTGAACAGAAGTTGATGAAGTTTGGAGGGTTTGTTTAATATATTACCATGATGGTTCCTATAAAGTTTGGTGTAGATCCATCTACAGGGCTTCGCCCCAGAGGCTTAGGGGGGTTCAAACACCAATGTATGTATGTGTGTGTGTGTATGTATCTTATGGGCGCCTGAACCGCTGAACGGAAGTTAATGAAATTGAGTAAGATTGTTTGACATATTCCCAGGATGGTTCGTGTGAGGTTTGGTGTAGTTCAATTAACAGGGCACCACCTCAGAGGTGGATGGTTCAAAAACCGATGTATTTAACTTTCAAAAATTTATTTCGAAACATTTTTATTCGTATCTTTTCAATCTAAAAAGGAAGAGTTCTCCATTTTAGTTTGAGGTAGCTACCACAAACTAATTCTATCCCCTCCACTTTCTTTCTGAAACAAAACCACTACTGAAAACGCATTTTCATCTTTTGCAAAATTTATTTAAATTTAAACTTTAAAATTTCAACGTTCCTCAAAAATTCAACATAAAATTTTTTATTTATTTGAGAGAGAGAGAGAGAGAAGCTAAAGTTTAACCTTTCCGGAGTTAATTTCTTCCTGGTCCGCCGTTGGCGTGAAGTCATATCTCCCCCCTCCCCTTTGTGGCTGGCCATCTTGGGTGTTGGATACGTCTAAAGTTGGCGTCTTCCTTGTTCTCATGTTGCCGTCTTGTCATCACTCCCCCCTTTGTGGCTGACCATCTTGGATGTTGGACTCGTCCAAAATGTATGCCACCCCTGCTTCTTTGGTGCCTTCTGACCGAAACAAAGCGTTACGCGTCATCACGCTTACTTTTTTATGTATGTTTTTTTAAGTTAAACTCATGGATCTAGTCCTTTAATACTCCTTTAACACTGTCTCTAAGTTTTCCAAATTAATTTCACCCTCGGTTTTGATCTGCCCTTTGTTTTACGTTACACTGTTCAAATTTAAATTTTATAATTGAATTTAGTTAATTTTACCTATAAATTGTTTAAACACTTCAATTTTATGCACTGTTCATTTTCTAATTTCGCACTAACTCAAACTTTATTCTATAGACTTTTCTGCAACAGATTTTCTCGAGGGCGCTACGATATTGCTGTTAACGACGAAAACCACTTTTGGAGAGTTTCCTCCCCAAAAGGGTTTTAAAACACACGACTCTACATCTCACCGGTTTCACTCCCGCTCTTAGCCTTGCATTTTTATTGTCACTTTACGTTTTGAAACTGTCTTTAGGCATTCCCAAAACGGAGCTCGTCCCACACAGCCTTCCCGTTTGGAGTTCGAAACCACGCTAACCTGTGTACACTACCCTCACACATATATACTTTTGGCCGATTTTTGCACAAATTACTTCATTATCCTTCAACTCTTTCTGTAGGTATTTATTCGTGCTTTAGGTCTCGGCTCTTTCGCCTTCTTTTTCTGTTCTGCGTCCTCTCGAATGTCGATGGTCTTTCTAGAAGGATTTTAAACCTTTATCCCTCTTTCAAATATATATCCAATCCTTTCTCCCGGCTAATGGCTTTGATTCTACACCTTAAACTAGTTAAATTCAAGTTTCTTTATGCCTAGGGCATTTCTATATTGTTTTAGCTTCGCTATTTTGACTATACAACTTGTTAACATTTATGAAATTTAAAATTTCACTTGGAACGGTAAAATGTGACATTTTAGCCCGTTGCAGTGTGTGTGTGTGTGTGTGTGTGTGTGTGTGTGTGTGTGTGTGTGTGTGTGTGTGTGTGTGTGTGTGTGTGTGTGTGTGTGTGTGTGTGTGTGTGTGTGTGTGTGTGTGTGTGTGTGTGTGTGTGTTGAGACGGCCAAAACCGTCTCAAGGGAAAAGATTGCGGCTAGCCCAAAATCTTTTCAAACATTGTTATGAAAAAACAGTAAAAATTAAAACAAATGCTACGCACAAGGCCGGCAAGGAGCGGCACTACCTGATTATGTGAACAAGGCTGGTCCATACGGTCGACTTTGTTCACATAACAGAATGCTAGCATATATGCAATGTTTTCCTTTCAAATAGATTAATGAAAATAGTAGTAAATTGTTAATTAGATTAATTAACAAACGTAGCAAGTGTAAGGATAAAATTTTAGAAAATGAACCACAGAAGCTAAATATAAAATTAGATAAAAGATAATTGTGTTAAAAGCAAAATTAATGAAAAGGATATAATTGAAATTATGTACTAATACAGTAAAAGAAATAATCGTTGTGTAATTGCCCCACAAACGATAAACTGTCGAAGTAAGGAGAAATATGTCTAAAGTAGCGCAACTCACGAACGAAAAGGGTTAGAAATGTCAATCAAGTTTGTAGCAGCATCTCAAATCACGATAATGGACCATGGTTTAAGGAATTATCTAAATTTACAACGCAAGGAACACTTACGAGGCCTAGCTAAAATCGGACCAAAACAAAAAGAGAAAATTTAATAGACAACCACCTCTGCAGGTCTGGACTGACTTGTCCAATGTAAATAATAAACCGCTTGTAGAAGGGGTGCGGAACCGCCCAACGAGTGGAGACGCATACAAGATTTAGTGCAGAACGGACGTATTTTTAGCAAGGACATCCAGAGGCGTTTCCAGGATGATGTTCCGTGGCTAAAGACAACAACTAGCCACAGATGGGCGTGAAGATGGTCTGCTTTGCGAGCTTCCGCGAGAACGAACTTATTATTATTTTTGTAAAAGGTAAATTAAAGTATAAAAGTATTAAAGACGGTCCTTAAACTGATCTTGTGCGATTGCTGCCTAGCCCAAGGACTCCAGGACTACATCCGAGGGGGAACCAAGGATTCCAGGACAACCTCCGAGGGACAAGAGGAACAATCACAGTGAAAGTTTTGGGGCAAGTCTAAATTTTGATAGTATAAACCAATTTTTAAAATTTTATAATTTTTCTAAAAAATAATTACCAGATTTTGAATTAACAGTAAAATTATCAATTAATAAAAAAAGTAAGAGAATATAAATTAAGAATATATAATTAAAAATCTCTTAAAATTAAGAGAATATATAAGCAATTGACTTATTTCCAAAAAGCTTCATAAAAGGTGGTCATAAAATAAAATATTGTTCCAGTAATTAATATCAAATATCGAAAGCAAATGATTAAAGTTACATTTATTTAACGAATAAATTAGTCTATCCAATTGATATTCAACTTAAGAAATAAAGTAATGTATTTAAATGATAATGTCATAAATAATAAGAGAATCTTGAAACAAAAGAATATGAAGTGATTTACTTTATAATCACAGTTTAAAATGTTCTATGTCCATATATCCGATATGAAGAAATCAGGATTAGATAACTGAATAAAAATAAATCAAGGGAAATACTTACTAAAGTCCAGCAGAATTGTGTGGGAGCACAGAAATAATTAAAACACAGTATTACTAAGAAGTAATTTCACCAGTTGTTTTCATGAAAGGATTATATGGACAAGCAATAAAACAAATTAATATAAATTATTTTCTTGTGTAATTGAATATGTGAGTAAATTTAAGGGTGTAATTTGACTTTAAAATACGACCTGTTCAAGAATACACTATGAACGTTAAAGAAGGTGAACAATAATATAAGTAAAATGTTGACAAATTTTAAGAAAATGTAGAAATAAATTGAAAAATCAGTTAAAATATAGCCCTATTTAATGTAAAAATAATTGCTTATTAGAAAAGAAATGTAAAATGAGTTAAATTTACAGAAGAAAGTAAACATCATGTAATAGAATCGATTTAAAATAATATTTCAAATTTAGAGAATTAAACAATTGATAACAAACAGTGATTTACTTTATTAAAACCATCCTGTGGTGAAATTAATTAAATAAAATTCATAGAATTTTTCCAATCAATAAAAGGAGTAGAGATTAAATAAATCACATATGATTAAGAAAAAAGTTCGTTACAAATAATTTTAACCAAGGTATAAGAAATAGATTAACTCTTAAGTAAGGTAAAAACCTTGTGGTTGGTTTTTCAAAACAAAGTCCAGGAATTTATTCCCTGGCAGATCGAGCTCGACACACCACAGGTAAGTCGGGTGACATATTTTGACCGCGGTCGGACTGGAGGGTGACGGCTTCCGACGAGGAACACGCGTTTCGGAGGAAAGGAAATTTCTCTACGCAAAGGGTGTGAAGCTCGGGAAGTCCGCGGCAGTGTGTGTGTGTATTAGAAATGTTTAACTGTAAATGTCCAGGGGATATAATGAAAAATATAGTACAATGTAAAAACTTTTACCACTATTAAAAAACTAAAAGTATATTTTAGAATTTGTTTCACTGGATCTCGTGAAAATGTAGTGCTAGGAAACCGACGGTTCATATTAGTGGGAGGGCTCCTCTTCCCTCTTACTGTAAAAGCATATCTATTGTTAAATGCTAGGTTTTGTTATCTCGGGATTTACAACATGAGTTTGTAAATTAAAGAATTTTATAAATAAGGGTTTACCAATGAGAGTCGGTAAATGGATTTTTCTAATAAAACAATGAGTATCTTAATCATCTTTGTTGTCCATTTAACCAGGTTTACACGATGCCAGTTGAGCAGACAATTGTCAGAGGACAACTTACTGATATAAAATTATTGGCTACGTGTAAACACCTCTGGCCAATTGGCGTCCCAACTGCCCTACTAGTTGTCCTGAAAATGGATTGTCTCCAGGAGTAGACAGAGGACAATTGACTGGGCGCAGTGACACCCCCTCCCCCACTCTATCAAGACAGTTAGATAATTGGCGCCGTGTGAACGTTGTAAGGCTAAGTAGATATCTCGTTTTGGGCCAGTTTGCATTTGTTCTTCCAGCACACTCGGAAGAAATGCTGTAGGCCTCTGTAACTATTTCCTGTAGCAAGAAATGATAGTGTCACTTCTAATTTCAACTTAGGAGGCAGTACTTTCCTCACTATTGTGTCTTGTTTAGGTATTTTACTTTCAACAGCTGCAATAGTTTGTCAAAACTCTCCGGACTCGTCCTTAAACATATTTTATAGTCCAATGGTTTTCCATTCGTAATTCTTTTACCAGTTGTTATGACACTCCTTGACTGTCTTTTTTCAAAAGCCATTTCTTTGTCCACTCCATCTTCTTATTTAACTCTTCCTCGAAAACTTCGCAAGCCTCAGCGATAAATTCTCTACAGAGATTCTCACTCATTACTTTCACTTCATCACGAGACACAACAGATGATAAGCACTCAGGTGTTTTTGTCACCAACTGCCGAGGCGATAGTTTCGCCGTTGAGAACAAGTTCTCATTCAATTGGACTGGCCTCAGACACTCAGGCAACTGGCCCAAAACAACTGCCCACGACAATTGTCTCTTCGATTGGCATCGTGTAAACCCGCCTTTAAGGCTAGGTGATATTTACAGTGTTCAACATTTACTTTGTCTCGAAGTAAAATCTAAGGATTACTGAGTGTACGATGGTAAAGGTTCGAACTGAACGATAGTCACAGAAGAGTTCGACATTTATTATTAAGATTTGATAAATCACTTTATGCCACTCAAAAGCTAAAATTCATACAAGTTGAAAAAAACGAGTGAAATACTATAAATATTTTGTACTACATAGACCTGACATATATTTGCTGTGAACGGTATCTGCCGCAGAAATATAGCTTACAGCATCGTGTTTGTTATGTTTTACGGAATTTAAATTATGGGTTAGGAGTGAATAATGATTTTAATTTTAAGAGTAGCCGATATGTCGACTTTACTATATCTTTAAAGAATAAACCAAAAGTGGAAAAAATATTTCTTACTATGTGAATGGTTACTGATGTATTTGTGATTCATTTGCCTTTTTAAAGGTAGTTTGGGCATAATTGAATAAGTTAATAAATATTTTTCCAAATATCAATTCCCGTTAAAAATTATTTTGTTATTACATGAAATGAAACATTTTTTTAAAATTTTCTGGTCGATTCTACAATTAATTAAAACTAAATTATAAATATAGCACACTTTGCTAAAACAAAGTTAAAAAAAACTTAGCATATTGTTTTTTAGAAAAAAAATTATGCTAAAACAACTAAAATCACATATAAGGAATAAAATTGTAAATGTACTCAGAGAAATATCTTCACACGTCACAATGGAATAAAAACTTGGTAGCAGCCACCAGTAGGCCTAAGAATTAATTAAACAAAGCTACATTTAAATTGAAGTTTTATAAATTATTTTTAACCTAAAATGTTTAAAACCATATTGCATATAATATACTGTATTAGTATTAGCAAGAGGGATGAGTTTGGAAAATATTTAGGTCCTGTAACATCCTGCTTCCATAGTGAAAATGTTATTCTTTTCTAACCTCAACAAGCTTGGCAACATAATTGTCAAGCAGTCCAATAGGAAAAGGAACAGCTCAGATGGATGTTATTTACTACGGAGACAGCCTAGTCAGATGTTTATAGAATAGTGTGTGTGTGTGTGTCACCTCTTGTGTACTCTTTAACAGACAGTAGTCCTGTTTTCCTCGTTCGCTGCTAATGGCCTCTAACATAAAGTTCATAAGGTACTGACATTTTTTAAAATTTATTCTGATGGTTTTGCTTTAGAAATAAAATAATATTACAGTAAAAATTAATCTTGAGCCTTGAAAATGGAAAAAATACTAAACCGCCATTGTGTCTCCGATCGGAGACGGCAGCAATTTGCAAGCGTCCCATGATTATCACTATTTTATTTTTCATGTTATGCAAGCAATTCACATTTTTAACTGTAATCAATAATAAATAATAATCACAGAAATAATAAATAAACATTATTTCGTGAAATAAAACTAAAAATTAGCTTTTAAAATATTTAATAAAAATTATATAAAGATTTTTGCGATCCTGTATGAATCAATAGCCCTATCAAGTTCAGGCACTGAAAACTCTTTCCAGTTATTTAATCTTGACTACGGCGTCAGGTTTGGTTTACCCTATACATCCCATGCATAACTATTAGTAGCTTTCACAATATTCTCCAAAATTATGTCATCAGGAAGTAGCGTGAATCAGTCATATGGTCGAATTTCTCCCGGGAATGGAAAGGTAAATTTACTTTCTTTGTAAACGGAAAGTTGCGAAGACCTAATGTACTAGGTGTCCATTGAGGATTATCTATTTCTTCTTCCAACTCGGAATCAGACAGTTCCTCGAAATCGTAATCGACATCCTCTTCATCTGATCCACGTCACTGACATACTGGTCGTCGTCGCTGGCGTCAGACTCTGAAGCCTCATTTGAAAGGTCCCTAGTACACTCTACTGCATCATTGGTGTTTAATAAACAGTTCTTACAAGTCTCAGGCACACATTCCATGTCGGGAACTATGTCACACACAGCTACATTCATGTACTAAACTCTCACTAACACTACTGACACAAAAATAGCGGGTAATCTTAACCAAACTAACACAAACATCTGACATACGCCACCTTAACGCTGAAACACTCAACTAAGTATCTTGTACAAAGCTGGGGTAGATAACAACAATTCCGAATAAAATGCGAACTGTCCCTGATCGGAGACGGCCGCAGCGAACATGTTATAAACAAGTGTGAAGGAAATCATCCTTAGAAGTTATACATAGTGGACGGAAATGTGTTTCAATACTGTACAGTATCGTTTACAATATTTTATATTGATAATTAATGTAATTGTTAGTGAGTGTATAAACAAGTTAAGTGTAACAACTTGAAGTTCCTGTAGTGTATTTGAAAAAATTAAAATAAATAAAACCTCTTAAACACAAACAAAGCATTTGGTGTTTTCTACTTTTCAATTAAAAAAAAATCATCTTCAGGGAAAATTATACAAAAACAAATAAATGAATAATTTTTTTTCTAATAATTTCATCTGGAAATGATTTCTTTGCCATCGAAATATATATAAGGATTTTGATAAAATAAAATTCATGGTTGAAGGGTTTTATTTATTTAATTAAAAAAAAGTTAAAATGTAGAACTAATTGATTATTGTTAACTATATTGTAAGGGCCGTGGTGCGTGTTTGTTTAATTCTGAAAAATTCTGAAATCCCCGTATCTTCGGAAACCATTAAAAAATATTTTTAATGCAAATGCGTATTTTGAACGTCAGAAGATGCTGGTGACATTGCTCTCAGTCAAAAGGGCAGCAGAAGATTAGAACGTTTCTGTAAACATTGGTTAACATGTTTCAAGTGAATCAATTGTTTAACCGGTCAAATCGTCTATGTATGAATCGAGTTGTATATAATATATACGAACAGTATTGTTAATGTGAAACTGCCTGATTGTAATGTGTAACGATACAATATATAACTACTTTTATATATTATCTGAAGCTTTGATATCACAGAAATTAGATTATTTATATAATATATTAATGTCTGTTCGGAATGTGTTTGCAGCAGCAAGTGGTGAACTGTTCACGTGAACATAACGAGTTCAGCAACCATATTGGCTGAGTGATCAGGTGACAAAACTTAAATGTCCTGCCGCCCGATTAACAGTTAGTCTGGAAACGTCCAGGGTTACATTTGCTCGTCTGTTTATTGTGCCTGACATTTTTTAGTTGATTGACAGTGGAATAATTTACGATCGTTGTTTGTTATATTTGTGCTTGTGAGTTTGTGGTGTTGTTGAATTTTAAGGATTAAGTTTTAAGCAAAGTCATCACCCGTGTAAATAAATAAACGAAAACAAGTAATACACTCCGGGAAAAGAGAAGAAACCCAAAACAAAAACTATTTTTAATGATCGGATGACTTTTTAAAAACAGCTATAATGAGAAAAGTACACGAGTTATTTTTTAAAAAATGAGCTTCCGACTCTAAATAAAGTACTAACTTAGTTAGGCTTACCTCACCTAAGACGAACCACTTTGTTTCACATATTATTTAGACTTTATTATTAATAGACTGATTTATTATTTGGACGAAAAGTAGGCCAATGCAGGCCATACGAAATCAAAGGTTTGGACAGATAAATCAGTCTGTTCCAGTAAAAGTGCTTTTCTGAGAGGCATGTTGGCGGGTTTAAAATGTCCAACTGGAAAGGGCAAGATACTTATTGTCACTCATAATGGGTCACAAAAAGGTTTTGTAGAAGATGGACTGTTGATTAAGTGTACTAGTGTAAGACGTAGCCCTAATTACCGATGCATGATTGTGAACCGGACTCAGAGCTTACCGTCCCTTGCACGTGTTCGCCTCGTGATAGTGTTTACATCTGCTGCAAACACATTCTGATCCCGACTGTATATATAACATAGTAATATGTATAATATAATAAAAGTATAATGTATAATATTTATATTATAGACAATATTTTATAACCTTTAAAATACGAAACTATAAAACAAAAAACAAGAAGTTATCAGTTTTAACAAATTTATTAATAATGTGTTTAACCTTCTGGAGTGTGGCCTGACTACTCCCACAACAATAGGTCTACTAGGAACTCTGGCTGTACTCGCTTGGTAACAATGGGCATTAGAAACTGACTGTACACGCTTGGAAAAAATAGGTCTTCTAGGAACAGACTATACAGATCCAACTGCTGGGAACTGGATAAAAAAAATAACTGCCCTCATGAATGAAATCTTTAAAACAAATAAGTAAAATAGTACAAAATGTGTCTGTAATGTTAATTTATTAGTAATAATAACTTTAATGTATATTGTAATTGTAATGTTATTTTTTATATTAATTTTGTATTTAAATTTTTTAGACATTACAGTTAATTTTGTCTATTGTACTTGTTGGTCTGAATGAAGACAACACTATAGTTGCCGAAACGTTGTTGAATTTTTAATAAATTAAGTATTCTTGACTTACCGTTGATATGAATCAACCGTATTTTTATTCAACAACAAAATTTGTGTGAGTGTACACATCATCATCATGAGTTTTAGTTCCACACATTCGCCGTAAACAGTCTTATTTGAGCTGATGAATTTTTAGTTTTACATATTGGCTACAAATAATCTTATTTGAGCTGATTGAGTTTTGAGTTTCTTTTGATTCGCTAAACATACAATTTATTCAGTAGGATAAACATTTTGAAGACCAAACGGGTTTATACGCCAAATTATCTACAAAGTTTTCCAGGTTTAGCACAATTTTAAAACCTGTATACAGAATGAAATAGTAGCAAACATTCATGAGTTGTGGACAAACGTAAATGATTCGTTTGTGCCGATGAATCATCCGTTCGGAAATGCCCTGAAGTTCTTCATCTCCGACGTTTTAAAACGGCGGAAGGTAGGGAAACAGTGCCCGGCCAAGTGAGCACATACACGTTTGATTATTCATTTTTTAAATTGTCCGTCCGTGCCGTTCCTCCCTAGTGCGCGCGTAGCTTAATATAGCTAAAAAGATACAACGGTTCCAGTACAACGCATCCCCAGCGATGTTCCCTCTCCACTTTAGTATGACCACATGAGAAGGCGACGACATACGTTTTTACAATCACCAAAGTGCCCAGAACAATGATCTGAAAACAAACTGCGTTAAGTTTACAGTGCATGCATGTTGTAGGCTCAACCCCCATTACACCCTGGACTAATAGCCTTAAAGACTCCATATAAAACTGATGTTAAATAAGAAATGCATGGGAAAGGAGTACGACCAGACGAGCAGGTTTATGGATGAGAGAAATATGAAGGAGACTTTGTTGTGTCTAATAGCTTTCGCTGATAAAACTACCAGAGTGACGAAACATACAGGAAAACACAGTTAATTAATCGAGACCTTGGCACCAGTCTTATCACAGCCTTAAGAATGTACCGTTATATCCAGGCACTGCATAAATAAACACTTACTGTGAATCCTAGATAGAGTACACATGGGGGTGTTAAGAGGAAATTTAGTAGCATGAGGAAAAACCTTCTTAATATTACGAAATCAAGTAATATAGGCTGATTTGCGTTGGCTTATAAAGATGTAGTGCCAGATAATCTGTCTTGCTGGTTAGATTAGAGTTTGTCGAGATTCCTGTAACAATATTTTGAAGAATCCTCATGAACCACATTCAACCACAACTAAAACTGTTTATCTAACGAAAATATCCTTCACGTGGACATGTGATGACCTGTAGAGAGGTTCTCTGAAGATAGGGTATTAGAGAAGGATCATCCAATTAAAAGTAATAAGATAAATTCTAACCAATGCTGTTAGAGTTAGAGGCCAGATGTACTGTCACAACTCACACCCAACAGTAAAAAAGAAACAAGAGGGAGAACCCATATAAAACCCCATGTTTGAGCTCTCAAGGCAGATTGTAGAGAGAGTATAGTGAGAAAGAGAGAGAGAGAGAGAGAGAGGTATGGGCAGATAGTTAGTTGAACTTTTTTATTATGTTTCATTAACAAAGTGTTGTATTAGAAGTGTGTTAATTCCTGTACTGAAGATGTTGAACCGTAAGTCAAATATATATATATATATATATATATATATATATATATATATATATATATATATATATTACATTTGCAAACACTGTCTAGTCATTAAGAACCACAAACCTTTCCATCACACCAATGAAATTCCAGTGTCTATATACAAGCTATTAGCTCGGCACATTACAAATTGGTGACAGCGGCGGGATAATGTCCGTTGCAATAATTACGGGTTTCGTTACTTCATTTGTGTGGTGGGAAGTCTGTGGCATAATATGGTAAATGGTTAAAGTAATTAATTTGAGACTTTAATTTTGAAATTCTGATTACAGTTGTTAAAGGTATATGATAACCAATCTTATTAAATTTTTTGGCTAAATTACTTAATTAGAAATAGATAGTACTCATTTATATGGATTAGTATTAGAATAAGATTCGTATGTGCATTGGTAATATTTATAAAACGAAGAGAAGGTTTGATGAAAATGTTATGGATAATAGGAGAAATTTTGGTATTCCTTCTGGTCAGACAGTTGATAAATCCCCTATAGCACCTGGATTATTTATGAAAATAGGTACTCGTGTAGGAAATGTTACAGCTTACTATAAACACTTTTCGTCTACTGTTAATACTACTCCTTTAACCCAGTCAATTCAACTTCCTAAAATTAACAAGACACCTGATTCAGAGATTACTGTATCTATTCCTGAAAAGGAAGTAAACATCTATGATATCCCTAGAACCAAATGAGTGCTAGACCTCTCTACTACCTTCCTGTTTCTGACCTTGATGTCTTATTAGGAAGGTGTAAAACTCTACTTAAAAATTTAATACAGCGTATTATAGAGCGTCATATTAATGGTTATTCAAACTACACGGATGAGCATAATGTTATAAGAGTCCAAATAATTAGGCTAGAAATAGAATATTTTAATTAAAAGACCTTATCTGTTAGACGAAAGTGGACTAATGAAGTGGAAGGAAACTGAAAGGCAATCAAAGTTATAGTAGAGACGTAAAGGCCAAATTATAGATGTCAAAAATACAAACTTTACTATTTGAAATGAAATAATTATTAAAGCGAAAATTACGATATCAAACGCTTATTTCTTCCTTAATTAGAGAAATAGAGTTAACTTTAAGCTTAGTAGATAAACAATTATTACAATTGCAGGAAGCTCTTGATGTTACAGCAACTGGTCATTTAAACTCTATGTTAGTAAAACCAGCTAAATTAATCATGATTTTAAAAGAAATTGTAACTTGTTTACATAATGGTTTGTCTTTAGTAACAGATATAGAGATAGATAAAGTTTATGGTTACTATAAAAGAGTTAAAGTTTAATGCTATGTCTAGTCAAAATTCCATAAGGTTTATTATTTAAATACCTCTTAAGTCAGATAACAAATATTTTGAATTGTTTAGAGTTAGACCATTACCTTATTTTGACAATGACCTAGCACGGTTCGTAGTTGTATGTGGAGAAGCAAGCTATTTTGCCATATCCAACGACCGACAGTGGTATGCTCTATTGGAAGAGAGTCAGCTGAAAGACTGCAATGACGAGGTCTATGGAATTTGCTCGATAGATACACCTCTACTTCCAGCGGCGGAAGGAGCCAGCTGCACACTTGCAATGTTTACCGGAGAGGACAGCAAGGCACATCAGTACTACCGGAGAGACGTCTTACGAAACAACACAACGCCTACTCTGTACCCAGGTCCTAAAGGTGGATTTTGGATCTTCAGTTTGCCCCATTCTATTGTGTCCACTTGTCAATGTACTTTTCCTAATGAAATTCCTCTGAAATCTACTCCTCATACTTCTACTCGAATTATAAAAGGAACTGGTGTTATTTATAACACACAGAATTGTTATATCTATTCTAAATATTTTAAGATTACCTCACTCAGAAGGACAAACTTATTTCAAAGTACAATTCAACCATATCGTTGTCCCCGCAATTTCAGATACATTAACTTCTGTAGAACGATTCTTATTTAAAAATTAATCTTCCTATAATGAAAGTAATTATTCATATTTAGAAGAAATTATAAATAATCTCTCAGAACGATCTGATGTCATAAGTATAGAAAGACTCCAGAGGAAGTTGATAGAGATAAGGTAACCTAAGTAGTAAACAATTTATTTCTGACCTACCTCACTGTGATAAATGTTATTGTTATCACTAGTTGTTTAACTATCAGCTGTGTACTTAAATGTCGTTTTATGAAACAAAACATTCAACCGTCCCTTAGCCTCGAACATCCAGCCGTTATAGCTGCCATACCTGCTGCATTCAGCCTAATACAAGATGACAACATACCAAACCACAACTAGATATACTCAAGGTCATCTTACATCAATTTAGTGAAAGTGTTTATGAATATTTAAAAAAAAATTGTGTTGTTTACTTCAAGAGTTTTAAGTGAAAAAAAGTATACTCGAAGTCTGAATTAAATGACTTCAGATAGACATTAGTTATTTAAAAATTTGATTTTTTAAAAAAATATTTATATTAAATCTAGTATAGATTTTCAAAAATTTTTGTGTAAATGAACAGACAGTTTTTGAAATGACAATTACTAATGAACATTTAGATTAGTTGTTTATAAATCAAGATTTTCAAACTTTAGTTTCATACAAAGCTGATATTTTTGAATATTGACATTATTTAATCGATCATTTATTATTATAATATATATATATATATATATATATATATATATATATATATATATGTATATATATATATATATATATATAAATATATATATATATATATATATATATATATATAATTTATATAGTCTTTGTTTTATCTAAATATGCATTGTTTTATTAGGAAATCACAGTTTGATTATATAGAGAACTTTACTTAAAATTTGGATTTAAACTTGAGATTAGAGTATAGTTTAACAATTTAGCAGAAAATTTAATGATTTTAAGAAAAATATTTCTTAAACTTTTTTCTATTAATGTCTTTGAAAAGAAAAATTTCCTGAGCCTTCTTTTTTAAAAGAGAGGGTGGTTGTAGTGCTAGATAATTTGTCTTGGTGGTTAGATTAGAGTTTGAGCCCTCAAAGCAGAAGGTAGAGAGAGTATAGTGAGAAAGAGAGAGTGGTTGTAGTGCCAGATAATTTGTCTTGGTGGTTAGATTAGAGTTTGAGCCCTCAAAGCAGAAGGTAGAGAGAGTATAGTGAGAAAGAGAGAGAGGTATGGGCAGATAGTTAGTTGAACTTTTTTTTATTATGTTTCATTAACTAATTATTGTATTAAAATTGTGTTAATTCCTGTACTGAAGATATTGAAGAGTAAGTAATATATATATATATATATATATATATATATATATATATATATATATATATATATATATATATATGTATATTACATTTATTTCTGCAAACACTGTCTAGTCATTAAGAACAACAAACCTTTCCATCACACCAATGAAGTTCCAGTGTCTATTTACAAGCTATTAGCTCGGCACATTACAAAGATATGCGATGGAAATTTAGTGTTTTTAAAGTTTATTGTTATTTTGTATAATTAGTGCCATAAGCACAAAACTTGGGTGAATTTCTTTTAGCTATTCAAGTCAATACTGATATTCCCCAAGCGCCAAAATTTGTTTTGTATTATATTGTGACCGATTAACCCTATTCCGATTTACCGTCAGTTTGGTGCCCTAGCAGCTCACGTAGTACCCCTATCCAGGCATGAGATAGGGTGGTTCCCTACAGGCGCTTGTAGTACCCTACATATTCGTATGGATCCTACAGTGTCGTCAGTTGACCCTAATGGTTCATGTGGCAAATCTATACATGCATGCGGTAGGGTGATCCGGGCTCGTGTCAGCCCTACAAGCTCGTCTGATGCCCCTAGATATGGGTTCCCAAACTGGAGGACATGCCTCCGTTGGGGGCATGAAAGCAAGTCAGAGGGGCGCGAGACCAGTAGCAAAATAACAATATATGTTAAATATATTTAATATTATAGGATTAAACTTGATGTTACTAATGACTTGGATTGTTTCCTTACTTAAAACAGTCTCAAATAGGTATGTTAGTGTAAAAAATCCAAGCTTAAACATCCCACTAACAAATTTTCTCTTAAGAGTTGGAATTTACCTGGCAATTTAAAACTTGAAATTTCTTGTGTAAGTAGTTCTATTTATAAATAAATAAATCAATGGCTTTAATATATATATATATATATATATATATATATATATATATATATATATATATATATATATATATATATATAGGCCTATAACATTTGATTCTTTTCCATATGCCCATACTATTTATATATAGTAAAAAGTGGATGGGTTCGTGCCGTAGTGATGTGACTAATAGTGATTTCACAATAATAGGTCGAACTGTGTTTGCTACATTGAAATAACTGTGATTCTCAGTTGCTATTATTTATTGAAGTTATGTAATGATATGTGAGTTGACCATGTCAATATGATTGCTTTATAGTTGTGTTGATAGTTGTCTGGGTGTGTTTTGCAAGAAAAGCTTAAATGGAAAAGTAACGCATGGAGAGTCGATTAGATTTAGCATTGTGTGGTTCTTGTTTGTTTGTATGTGTTGTGTGTGTTTGTGTGTCTGTGTGCGCGCGTGTGTGCGTTTGTATGCGCACATATGCAAAATTCAGTAGTAATGATGGGGAAACAAAACACTTTTACTACAAGAAGATTCATTGAAAATATACAAATACATCATATATTGATCTTAAAAATGCTATTTGCGACAGCAATAAAATTATATTAACAGTTTAAATAGAAAATTGTAAAATGATTATATTCAGATAGGTTCATTAGCTAATTTTAAAAAAACAATTATTTAAAAACTTAATATCTTATTAGTGCAAAGTGGCTAGAGACTTCAATTACAGTTGAGAAACATTAATTGTTGAGCCTTCTTTCAAGACAGTCTATTTCGTCTCTCTGATATTTCCCGCCTTAAAGAAAACTTTCAGAGGGGACGGACGTGCACAAAACATAAAAATTGTCTAGCACAACTTTGCTTAAACAATGATAATCTTTCTTTTGTTGTGTTTCCATCAATCGAGCGGATTATATTTTCTAGGCAGTATATCCTCGTCTAAATATCTATTAACTTTAATGATTGCCCGTGACTGTTGAGTGCCGCTTGGTTTGTGTTTTTGTACACAGTTATCGTTATCTTCTTCAAGTGTTTCACCAGTATTTTGGATGTTTATTTGCCGAAGAATACTGTGTTAGTCACTGTTACCAAATCGATCACTCTTTTCTTGACCTCTATGAGTCGTTTCTTCTGAAAACAAACAGTTTTTGCACCTTGGATCTAAAAACGTTGCCAAGTCTTAGTGTTTCATGTTGGTCATAGTTTTTAAACCTATCTTTAGCTCTCTCAGCCAGGGCTGAGATAACGGCCTTAACCTTTGGTGAGTAGTTCTTTTGTAACAGCTTCTTGCAAACATCAAGCAGGCCTAAAACTAAAGGTATGACTAAAGATGCCAAAGCATATTTCTCACTACTAAATTTTTTTTCAATGAAGGCAATTCTAATAGAATATAGAGAAAATTAGAAATTCACAATAAAAAAATATGATTTTTTTGGAAAAGATATGTGAAAATAATCGGTAAGTCAAGTGGTTAAGGATATTAGATTTTTAAAATCGAAAAGAATTTAATACGTAATTAATTTATTATAAATGTTAAAAAATTTTATTTTAATTTATTCACTGAAAAAATATTTTCAAATATAATATACAAAATTTTGTATTCAAATGGAGTATGATTCAATCGTAGATCAACTTCCTCATTAGTATTTAAAAAAAACTATATTAACATCAATTGGCATACACTAAATTTAAAAAAATGTATTTAAACGAGATTGAGTGTATAAACACGTATTTTAATAACGATTGAACATTTGTACAAGATATATATATATATATATATATATATATATATATATATTTTTAATAAATTTAAAATATTTCAAACACAAGAATACTTTTAATGAATATATTTATTCAAAGCTTTTCGCCGATAAAAAAGTATCAGCATCTTCAGGAAAAATAATTATCTAATAAAATTTTTAAAATAACGATTTTATTAGATAATTATTTTTCCTGAAGATGCTGATACTTTTTTATCGGCGAAAAGCTTTGAATAAATATATTCATTAAAAGTATTCTTGTGTTTGAAATATTTTAAATTTATTAACTATATATACAAGAAAACATATCACCATATTTAATATATATATATATATATATATATATATATATATATATATATATATATATATATTTGTAGTTGTGCAACACTGTTTTCTTGTATACACTTATCACTTTCACTTATGTACTTAAACAAGAATCTTACTTGGTATTTATGCGAGTTAACTTTCAATGACTGGCCTTATCATTATCATCGAGCATACTGAACAGGGTTGTTGTAGACTTCCATTACAATTCCACTACAATTCAGTTCCATTACAATCTCATCAGAAGATACAAAATACTATAGTCTATGCTTTGAAAATATTTCACGATCTTGTAATCTTATATTCACTTCCATTACAATCTCATCAGAAGATTGAAAATAGAAAAGCCTGAGTTTTTAAAATATTTCAAGATTTTGAAATCATACATTCACTTCCATTACAATCTTATCTGAAGATGCAAAATACGAAAGTTGAGGCTTTTAAAATATTTCCCGATCTTGAAATCATACATTCACTCCAATTGCAATCTCATCAGAAGATTTAAAATACAAAATGCTATGGTTTTAAAATATTTCACTACCTTGAAATTTTACATTCACTTCCGTTACATCTAATCAGAAGATTAAAAATACAAAAGTCTATGTTTTTAAAATATATCACGATTTTGGAATCTCAAATTCACATCCATTACAATCTCATCCATTACAATTTGTTAAAAGTTACTGAAACAGAACGTTTTCGATCACTATGTGCGAACTCCATCAGTGTCTTCTGCATGGAGTTGTCGGGTAAAGCAGTGACGGTTTTAAAGGTAGGTTTTCAATAGTATCAAAGAGTATTTGTGATTTGTATTGGGTATGATCGTTTACGAACAGTCATAAACTATTGTTTAAGTGATTAACAAATGTCAATGCTTTTAAAATATTTTACGATCTTGAAATCTTACATTCATTTCCATTACAATCTGATCAAAAGATTGAAAATAGAAAAGTCTATGCTTTTAAATTATTTCACGATCGTGGAATCTTACATTCCTTTTAATTAATATCTGAACAGAAGATTTAAAATACAAAAGTCTATGCTTTTAAAATATTTCACGATTATGATATCTCATTCACTTCCATTAAAATCGCATCAAAAGAGTTAAAATACAAAAGTCCATGCTTTCAAAATATGTAAAGTTTTTAAAATCATCAATAAATTTATTTTAATTACAAACTCATCAGAAATTTCAAAATACAAAATTTCACGTTTTAAAAATATTTCACGTTCTTAAAATCTTAGATTCACTTCAATTAAAATCTCATCAAAAGAATTAAAATACATAAGTCTATGCTTTTAAAATATGTCACGAACTCGAAATCTTACATTCACTTCCAAGTAAATCTCATAAAAAAAAAACAAAATACAAAAGATTATGCTTTTAAAATTTTTCACGATCATGAAATCTTACATTCACTTCCATAACAATCTCAATCAGAAGATTCAAAATAAAAAAAGTCTATGCTTTTAAAATATATCATGGTCTTGAAATCTTACATTCACTCAAGTTACTATCTAATCAGAAGAAAAAAATACAAAAGTCTATGCTTTTTAAATATATCACGGTTTTGGAATCTCACATTCACTTCCATTAAAATCTCATCAGCTGATTCAAAATACAAAAGTCTATGCTTCTTCAATATTTCACGATCTTGTAATCTTCATTCACTTCCATTAATATCTCATCACAATACTCGAAATAAAATAGTCGATGCTTTTAAATATTTCACGATCCTGAAATCTTACATTCACTTCGATTACAATCTGATCAAAAGATTCAAAATACAATAGTCTATGTTTTTAAGATATCTAACGAACATGAAATCTTATATTCATGTTACTTGCAATCTCATCAGAAGAATCAAAATACAAAGGACTATCGTTTTAAAATACTTCAAGATCTTGATATCTTACATTCACTTCCATTACAATCTCATCAGAAGATTTAAAATACAATAGTCTATGCTTTTAAAATATTTCAAGTATTTGAAATCTTATATTTACGTCATTAAAGTCTTATCAGAAGATTCAAAATATAAAAGTCGATGCTTTTTAAATATTTCTTGATCCTGAAATCTCATTCACTTCTATTACTATCTCATCAGAAGATTCAAAATACGATAGTCGATGTTTTTATAACATTTCACGATCTTGAAATCTTACATTCACTTCCATTAAATACTCATCAAAAGAATTAATATACAAAAGTTTATGCTTTCAAAGTATGTCACGATTTTAAAATCTTAAATTCACTTCAATTACAAACTCATCAGAAATTTCAAAATACTAAAATTCATTTTTTTAAAATATTTCACGATCTTGGAATCTTACATTCTTTTCCATTACAATCTCATCAGAAGATTCAAAATACAAAAGTGTGTGCTTTTATAATAATTCACGAACTTGATATCTTATTATTTATTTATTTAGCTAACGCCCGTCCGTGGCTGTTGGGCCATTCGACGCCGAGCCTTCCAGTATCGTATCGTCAGTTCATCGGGTAGAAAGAAGGTCGAGTTCAGGGCAGTGTTGCAGGTGATCGCCATCCATTCTTATTGTGTTACATAGGGGGAAGATGTCATTCTCATTCAAACCAATGTGATAAAGGTGTGCTTGGAGATAATCATGGCCAGTGGTGAGACGGAATCTGGCGACAGCTTCAGCTCTCTCCAGTTGCAATGGACTTGGTCTCACCGTTGCTAGGCACTCCCATTTTTTGTGCTTGCTGAGATTTGTAAGTTCTTTATTGGTATGCTGGTTGACCGAAGAGGTGATGAGGTTCTGAGCTGATCGTAGTGTTAGCGGGATAGTGGGTTGGTTAGCTTCTGCTCTACGCTTCGCCATAACATCGGCCCTTTCGTTGCCACGGATTCCCACATGGCTTGGAACCCATTGGAGTCGCAGTACACAGCCAATGGTGATGAGCTCAGACAGCTTGGCACGGCACTGGATGGTACGCAAGCAGTCGGTGGGTGTGTTGTTGCTAAGAGCTGATACAGCAGCTTGTGAATCTATAAGGAAGACGGCTCTGCTTGCAGGCAGGTTGATAGTGAGTAGATAATTTGCGGCTTCGTAAATGGCACATACTTCCCCGTCGTAATTGCTTGCATTCCTCCCGACAGCTAGTGAGTTTTCATATAAGCGACAGTACCAGCCGGCGCCTGCACCTCCAGTATGAGGAATGAATGAACCGTCAGTATAAATATGTAACCATTTGCTAGACGGGTACAAAGTATGAATTGTTTCTAGAGGCATGATTTCAGCTCTGCAGGGGAGGTGAACCTTTACTTGCATTGAGGTTAAGGAGTTACATGCTTTTGCTGGGGAGTGACGGTGCGACCGTTGTAAAGTGTTGAAGCGGAGCTCGGTTGTCAATGGAAATATGATATTTATCAATTAGTGCTTCAGCATGAGTAATAGGTGAAGTGTAAGTCTTCAGGCGTTGCGTGGCAGGTTTGTACTTGTTCCAGTAGTATGAGTCAGCTCTCTTTGCTCTTTCCCAGAACTTGAGTGTGTATTTGTCCCTGCGAGCTGCTCAAGGCTCTATACCCGTTTGTATCTTCCTGGCTACTATGGGTGTTGATTTAGCACCACCATATATAATTCTCAAGGCATTGTTTTGTACGACGTCATACTTGGCTAGACTCGTTTTACTAGCTACGGAGACCACTTCACTGCCGTACTCTATGACAGGGCGGACGTACGTCTTGTAAGCAGTTGATAGGACATCTTCCGTAGCGCCCCACTTCGTAGCTGTAAGTCGTTTCAAAAGGTTCCAGCGTTTGTTCCCTATTTCGGTGGTTGAATAATATGCTTGCTCCAGGACAATTTAGAATCTAGCGTGATCCCTAGATATTTCGCTGTAGAGACTTGTTGAATTGATAGACCGTTATAGGATAAGTTTATTTGTGGAGCTCTAGTTGACATGGTGAAAAGCTGACTGACTGTCTTCTCCGTGTTGATCTCCATTTTGTTTAGGAATGCCCATTCTTTAAGGTAAATCATTGCTGTATTAAGACCTTCTTCAAGTGCTTTAATGTTGCTTCCAGCGACCCACATTATGACATCGTCACCAAAGAATAAGCATGACATACCTGGTGTTTTTTGGATGGACAGTCGGAGGTCATCAATCATGGTTTTGAATAGCAGGCAACTGAGGACTGCTCCTTGAGGGAGGCCTTGGCGTAATTGTTTGTAGGAGGAAATAGAATTAGGAATTTGCACCTGATGAGCCACTGCGATAGGAAGCTACGTATCCACTTCAGCATGTTACAGTTAACCCCTTGTTTTTTCAATTTGTGTAGCAACATCGTACGCCATATTTTGTCAAATGCGGCTTTAAAATCCACAAGAACGGCGAGAGTTGACTGTTTTCTGTGGAAGCCATCTTTTACTGATTGTGTAAATTTCACCACTTGATCTAAGATAGACCTATGTTTCCGGAACCCGGCCTGACAGTCGCTTATAAAATTGTTTCGTTGTTGATACTGGAGAGGAATTTGTGAGCCTTTATACTATCTCTTCTGAAGTTCAGATAAGCGACAAAGGATCTGTAAGATGATCTTTTGGAAGCAATAATGGCCCGCTTTAGGTTGGCTTGGTTCCTTCTGAGAACAGAGCAATCAACGATATTGTGTGTTCGTTTCGCTATGTGTCTCGCGTTATTTCTCCTATCCTTGAGGTCATCAAGGCGTTCTTTCCAAAAAGGGCGATATTTTTTTGACATGTCCTCTGGGTACACTTCCCTTGGCTGCCCGAAGTATTCCATTTGTGTAGCGTTCGGTAGAGAGGTCAGGATTTTCATCAAATAGGTCAGCATTTAAATGTTTATCTGTCACTTCTCCAAATATGTGCCAACTGTTTTTTTTTTTAATTCCACCGAGTCAGCTTCCTTCCTTGTATCAGGTTGTTTTAGTGCCGATGTGTATAGACAACGGGCGGTGCCCACACCCGTCCATGGTATCACTGAGAGATAGTTCTGCTCTCGAGATTAAACTGGCATGTACCAGGGCCAAGTCCGGAGAGCTCGAAAATCCAGCAAATGACCAGAACGTTGGTTCGGAAGGAATCCTGATAAGATCAGAGTTGTCAATAAGGTCCTCAACAGTCTTTCCGGCTGCGTTTAAGGTACTGTAACTCCACCGAGTCGAATGGACATTGAAGTCCACAACCACAATGTAGTTTTTGTGGTAGCTTAGGTTGTAGATCACATCTAAGTTTGGAACATTGTTCGGAGGTCAATAGAGACTGGCCACCTTGAAATGCACACCATTCTTCCAGGCATCAATGCAGATGGCCTCAAGTCTATCGCCGTCTTCCATTTAATGCAGGACCGTATGCTAGGTCATTGTGAACAAAGCTTATAATGCCAGAGGCAACTTGTCTTGATCGTTTGATGATGAAATTGGAATAATTTAACATTTCATAAAAACACAAACTTCAGTAGAAGCTCCAGCTTCTACAATCAAGATGATGTCTGTGTTAGAATTAAAAACTAAATTTTTTAGTGTTGTGAATTTAGTTGTGCTCAAGCTTCTCGCATTCCAGAACAAAACGCAGAGCTGGTTGTCAACGCCCTGAGAAGGGCGGTTTCTAGAACTTGCGGCGATCGCTGATGTCATCTTGGAGGCTCGATATAGACGATCGCTGTAGCAGATTTAGCGTCACCCAGGGTGCACCACGTGGAGGCCTGCTACTTTACACCCCACGAACTTGATATGTTACATTCACTTCCATTAAAATCTCTCCAGAAGATTCAAAATACAATAGTCTATGCTTTTAATATATTTCACGATTTTGGAATTTTACATTCACGTCCTTTACAATCTCTCTAGAAGATTCAAAATACAATAGTCTATGCTTTTAATATATTTCACGATTTTTGAATCTTACATTCACGTCCATTACAATCTCTCTAGAAGATTCAAAATACAATAGTCTATGCTTTTAATATATTTCACGATCTTGAAACCTTACTTTCACTTAAATTACAATCTCATCAGAAGCTTCGAAATACAATAGTATATGCTTTTAAAATATTTAACTATAATGGAATGTTACTTTCACATCCAGTACAATCTCATCAGAAGATTTAAAATACAAATATCTATGCTTTTAAAATATTTCACGGTTTCGGACTCTTACATCAAAGTCCATTAAAATCTCATGATAAGATTAAAAATTCAAAAGTCTTTGAATTTAAAATATTTCACGATCCTGAAATCGTACATTCACTCGATTTAAATCTGATCAGAAGATTCTAGGTTTTAAAAATATTTAACGATTTTGAAATGTTACATTCATGTTTATTGCAGTCTAATCAGAAGAATCGAAATACATAAGTATATGCTTTTAATATATTTCACGATCTTGAAATCTGACGTTCACTTCCATTACAATCTCATCAGAAGATTCAAAATATAAATTTCTATGCTTTTAAAATATTTCAAGATCTTGAAATCTTACATTCACTGCCGTTACAATCTGTTCAGAAGATTCAGAATACAAAAGTTTATGCTTTTCAAGTCTTACACGATCTTGAAATCCTACATTAATTTTAATTAAAATCTCATCCAAAGATTGAAAATACAAAAGTCTATGCTTTTAAAATATGCCACGATCTTAAATTCACTTCAATTACAAACTCATCAGAAATTTCAAAATACTAAATTCCATGTTTTAAAAATACTTGACGATCTTGAAATCCTACATTCTTTTCCTTCAGAATCTCATCAAATGATTCAAAATATAAAAGTCGAAGCTTTAAAAATATTTCACCATCTTGATATCTTAAATTCACTTCATTACAATCTCATCTGAAGATTCAAAATACAGTAGTCTATGCTTTTAAAATATTTCAGGATTTTGGAATCTTACATAAAAAAGCATAGACTATTGTATTTTGAATCTTCTGATGAGTTCGGAATGGAAGTGAATGCAATATTCCATGATTGTAAAATATTTTAAAAGCACAGACTTTTGAATTTTAAATTTTCTGATGAGATTGTAATAGAAGTGATTGTAGGATTTCAAAATCGTGAAGTATTTTAAAAGCATAGACGTTTGTATTTCGAATCTTCTGATGAGATGGTAATGAAAGTAAATGTAAGATTTCATGATCGTGAAATATTTAAAAGCATAGACTATTGTATTTTGAATCGAGACGAGCCTGTAGTGGACCATCCTACCGCAAGCCTGTATAAGGTGCACTGTACAGGCTCGTGTCTGCAGGGACAACAAACTAGCCTATAATGGACATCCTACCACAGGTCTCTATAAGGAACTCTGTAATGGCTAAATCACCTAAATCACAGTTCGAGCTATTCCGTAACAAAATGAAGGAGCAAGTTTACACTGATGTATTCCGTAGTGAGATGAAGTATCAGGTTCTTGAATAACTAAACTGTAAAGGAGTCGTTTATCACTCCTACACGTGTAGCGTTACCAGAACTGTTTACAAATTGTTCACCCAGATAAGTGAAAAAAGATCCGTCGAACGTAAACTATCTTGTGAGTATGTGGGGGCCTTGGAGTCAGAGTGGAACGTATGTCAGTCACTGATTTGACAAACTGTTCTGGACTATAAGAGCAGGAAATTAGAACATGGTTTTTTACTTGGAATGTGATTTGTGTCGGTGACCTGGGGTATTGTGATTGCTAAATATAGTTCTGAAACAGTTTTGTTTAAAGTAGTTCCTTATTCATTCAAAAATCATTTGTTACAATAAAGACGATTATTTTTAGGTAGTTTCCAAGATCATGAATAACTTTAAAAGCTTAGACATTTTAATTTCAATCTTCTGATGAGATTGTAATGGAAGTGAATGTAAGATTCCAAAATCTTGAAATATTTAAAAATTATGGACTATACTATATTGAATCTTCTGATGAGATTTTAATTGAAGCGAATGTATGATTCCAAAATCTGGAATATTTTAAAAAAATGAATTTTAGTATTTTGAAATTTCTGATGAGTTTGTAATTGAAGTGAATTTAAGATTTTAAAATCGTGACTTACTTTGAAAGCATAAACTTTTGTATATTAATTCTTTTGATGAGTATTTAATGGAAATGAATGTAAGATTTCAAGATCGTGAAATATTTTAAAACATATACTTTTTTATTTTGAATCTTCTGATGAAATTGTAATTGAAGTGAATGTAAGATTCCAAAATTTTGAAATATTTTAAAAGCATAAACTATAGTATTTTGAATCTTCTGATGAGATTGTATTGGATTTGAATGTAAGATTTGATAAACGTGAAATATTTTAAAAGCACAGACTTTTGTATTGTGAATATTCTGATGAAATTGTAATGGAAGTGAATGTAAGATTCCAAAATCGTGTAGTAGTTTAAAAGCATAAACTTTTGTATTTTAAAACTTCAGATGAGATTGTAATGGAAGTGAATGTAAGTTTTCAAGATCGTGAAATATTGTAAAAGCTAAAGACTTTTGTAATTTATATCTTCTGATGAGATTTTAATTGAAGCGAATGTATGATTCCAAAATCTGGAATATTTAAAAGAAATGAATTTTAGTATTTTGAAATTTCTGATGAGTTTGTAATTGAAGTGAATTTAAGATTTTAAAATCGTGACAAACTTTGAAAGCATAAACTTTTGTATATTAATTCTCTTGATGAATATTTAATTTAAGTGAATGTAAGATTTCAAGATCGTGAAATATTTAAAAAGCATAGACTTTTGTATTTTGAACCTTCTCATGAGGTTGTAACGGAAGTTAATTTAACATTTCAAGATCGTGAAATATTTTAAAAGCATAGACCTTTGTATTTTGAATCTGCTGATGAGATTGTAATGGAAGTGAATGTAAGATTCCAAAATTGTGAAGTAGTTTAAAAGCATATACTTTTGTATTTTGAAACTTCGAATGAGATTGTAATGGATGTGAATGTGAGATTTCATGTTCGTGAAATATTTTAAAAGCATAGACTTTTTGCATTTTGGAACTTTGGGTCAGATTGTAATTGAAATAAATATAATTTTTCAAGATCGTTTAATACCTAATTTTTTTGATTTTGCTTTCAACACGAAGTTTGACGAATTCTAGCTACGTTTGTCTTACAACAATTTGCTAACAAATTTCACCTAAACATTCTGCGTAAGGTAGGCATTCGTTCTTTTGTGTTATGATGAAAGAAATTTAAATGTTGCAACCTCTCAACAGTCGTGAGCTGCAACGTCCAAGTACCTGTTCCTACCCTCTAATCCCATCTGTGTAAAAACGTTACCTGTGTTTAAAAATATGTACTAAACTCATGGGGTTTTGCATAGTAGACCTTTTTCTTCTAGGGTATACCTACCTGAACAATCAGGGAAAAATGTCGCTTCAAACATTGAAGAACCCAAGGATATGAAACAGTTGAGTCTGAAGTAAAAAATAGTTTATTATTAAAGGTATATTCAGTGTTTTCTACTTGCCGTTCACATGGTTTTAGCAACATGCTGGATATGGTTATATGTAATTTTTTACCACATTCCTTGTGGTACTTAAAAACACACTTTAAGAGAAAAGCTGTTATAAATGCCACAAACCAGAAAGAGTAGTTAACATTTTAATATATCAAAAATAACCTAAATTTACAAACAACTTACACCAGTCTATGCTGCAGTGAAATTTTGTTTACGTAACTATATTACCAGTAGTTACAAAGTATACAGTTAGGATGGTTTGGTTAGAAAAAATGAGAACGTTGGAACCAGTCACTGGGTACCCGACATGAGGGAGACACTACTGGTTCTGTTTGCTTAGTTTGCGGCCTTACTTAATAAAAAGTAAAAAATATTTTCCAATACCGAAAACCTAGTTTACTATTTCGTTACCGCCCACAAATTTTGAAGTCGGTACTGAAATTCGTACATGAACTCATATTTCATAACATACTTAACGTGACAAACAAATAGATTTTACAAGATACATTCACGTTTACATACAAATTTCTTATGTGTATATCCATCTAATCATATTACTTAGTCGCCGTTTAAACAATTTAACACCATAAACATATGAGTTCGTCAGACGAATACATTGAGTAATTTATATAAAATCCTATATATTATTATCTTACAATAATTTTTTTCATTTCCGTTTAAAAACGTGTTAATAATCATGTAATGCAATATCTCAGGTAAATATACAATAGTGTTAGGCCTACCTGTAATATTTATTAAGAAACCCCTTTTTTAGCAGAAACAACGAAATGGATGAAGATAGATTTATTAGTTTTAAAAACCTCAATCTTTATTATTAGTTATTGTTTATAATTTTATAATTTATGCTTCTACTTTCCTAGGAGCTTTTAGTCACTTAAATTTAAATGTAAAAATGATTAATATACATGCTAACGTACAATCAATAGATGGCGATTACCAAGTTATGACGCACAGCTGATACTTGAATTAAGTAAATATATACGATTTCATTTTTAGGTTACTTTGTATGGCAGCTGTTTTAATCTGTAAATATTGTTAACTTTATTCATTGAACATTTATTGTACAGTTAAAATGCGATTGAATGGAATACGTTTTCAATTTATACGTTAATACTATAATAATTTATCATCTATGGTGCCAAATGATTTCATATAAATATATGGGAAGTGGCTATAGCAGTTTTTTCAAAGACCATAAATACATGTCCAGAATTCACTTCTTACGACTCAGAAAAATCGTATTGGGAGATGTAATTATCAATATAATCACTTATAAAATACATTAATTTCTACTGTATTTCTAAAAAATCTTAATGTATTCAATGTAATGATAATTAAATATATATTCTTTCTGTTAACGTAATATTTGAATGTAACCCATGTTACCTGTTCCAGAATGTTGAGAAGCGAAAATCTATAAGTTTTGGCCGAGAAACATAAGTCCCATAAAATTGGTAATAGAAATACACCAATCCCAATTTTGAGTTTACCCATATATTATTATTGCGGGAAAACCGGAACAGTTAATAGCGAATTTTGTCATTGAAATCATATTTTTTCTATTGGAGGGAATGGTTTCTTTACGCTTTGACTATTTCAATTATACTTTTTCTAAAACCAAACCTATTTTATCCGTATAAGTTTTTGTTATTTTTGGTATAACCACACAAAAAATCTCTTTAAAACGCAAGAGAGAAAAAAATAATGAAATTTCCATTATAGGTGAGAGCAGTGGTTCCCAGTAGGTGGTCCGCAGACCTCTAGGGATCCGCGGGCAATGTCTTAGGGTGCGAACACCACAAGTGGGTCGCGGTGGAGGAGTAGGTCGTGGTCGTGTCAATGTCGACATTTATGTAAATCAAACACATTGGACCATACGGAGCTAAACATATCAAGTAAGTCGAGATGGAGGTACATGCTTTTTGAAAACAAACTGATTTGATTTTAGATGGGTGGTTACCTTGCGGTCAAGCCGGCTGCATCGTCTGATTGGTCCGTTTAAGGACGTCCCGTCCCTTCCACTCCACATCACACCTTGCGAAGGAAATTTAATTGTCAGCAATAAGTATTTAGTACAGTAATTAGTATAAGTCAATATGTACTTAGTATAATAAATTAATGGTTTCCAATTTTCTCGTGAAGAAAGTAAATCATTATTGCTTAATTATTGTAACTTTTTTTATATTACCGTTAAATTTCGATATCCGTAAATGAAAAATAGTAAATAATTCCACGGGAGACACTCCCAGTCGGACGGATATTAAATAGATGATTGTGCTAATCTTGTATTTTTTCAGTCCCTTTCTAAATTATTATAACCAAGTTATGAAAAGTACAGGTATCAATCTGATAACGAGAGTTCAAGAGAACAGGTCCTTGGCGTCTTCTTGGTGACTGAGCGAGCACATTCCACGGGATGCCGGTCTTTCCGAGGGAACCAGTGAGCAGCCTGAGGTAACTGATAGACTTGAGGATGACCCTAACAGGTAAACTATTTAAATTTCATTCTATTTTAATTATTTATATTAAATAGTATATACGCGCACCATCCATGTTCTAAGAAGGATTATTTGTTAAATTCAAGTTAAAGGGAGATATTCTAAATTCTATTTCTTTAATATTTTTAATCTGTTGTTTTCAATCCTCCGATAGCAATATTAATATATTGCCTATATATATATATATATATATATATATATATATATATATATATATATATATAAAGAACAAAAGTCAAAATACAAATACAAGAATTATATTTGAATTTACAATTCAAAGCTTTTCGTTGGCTAACAGTACCAACATCATCAGGAATATTAAACAATTAAAATTAACATATGTGCAAATTAGATCAAATAAATAGTTATGCCAAATCAATTACAATGTTGTTAAATTTTTTTTAAATTTTTTTAATTTTGCTGCCCTAACATTACAAACACTGAATATATTATCGAATTTAGATTTTACTTGTATTTGTTCATTTATCAACTCATTATTAGTATTATATTTATGTATTTCTAAAGCTTCATAAATATTCATTCTCAGGCCTTTGTTAATTTCTTTTATAAGTATCATATTATCTATATTAGGAAATAAGTGATTGTTATTAATACAATGACTAGCAAAATTTGATTTATAAATTTCTGGCTTTTTATATGCATTAAAATGTTCTTTATATCTATCTTTAAGTTTTTTCTTAGTTTGTCCTATATACACTTTATTACAATAATTACATTATAATTTATATACACCGTTTTTTTCATGCACATTAATAATACTATTATTATTCATTATATTTATTAATTTATTATTAGTATTATAAGCGAATTTTATGTTGCTACCTTTAAACAATTTTGTGATATTTTTTACTTCATTACCAAAAAATGTAAATGAAGTCCATATGACATTTTCATCATTATTTTTGTAAATTAGATTATTATTTTGTTTCTTTAAAATATTATAATTAAGTTTATCAACAGTTTTCTTTTTATAACCATTCTCAATTGCAATTTGATAGATAATGTTTTTTTCTCTTATCTTGTTTTCATTATTCATAGGTATTTTATTGCGATATTTATATATATATATATATTATAACATGAACATATGAGGTAGGGTAAGGCAAGGTAATTTGTCATGATATTCTCTATAATCACTTTTTTCTACTAAGTGAAAAGTTTTTTTTTTACATATTTCCTACGTGTACACCTACACTTGACTCTTATTGTTTAGACAAACATATAAAAACTGCAAAAAATACTAATAGAATTACATTATATATATATATATATATATTTGAAAAATGTTCACAGCATATAGGTAATTTGGCAATAAGTAAGGAAATTTGGCAGTAGTAGGTAGGTAATTTGGCAAGTAATATTAGATTTTATGTTTATTACCCTTAATCACTTTATTCATCATCGCTTTCAGATTCAAATTGACAGCACACTCACTCACACATACACACACACACACACACACACACACACACACACACACACACACACACACACACACACACACACACACACACACACACACACATACATACACACACACACACACACACACACAGACACACACACACACACACACACACACACACACACACACACACACACAATAATATTACTGGTATTTGCTCTAGAATGGACTCAATGAAGAATTAGAATAATTTCAAAAAGAGTTTGAATATAATCCATCCCTTGGGTGAAATATGCGTTTGGAATTTGGAAGAGCGTCATCTTTTAGACTGCCGTGCCACCTTAAACCCTTGAAAATAATGAAGGGTGGAAGGAAAGAACCATCAGCGCAAGCACAACCAACTAGTGTTTGTGTTTGTCCTTTTTTTTGCGTAGGTTTTTTTATAGACATACTTTTTGCCAATTTGACAAAGAATTTTATTTGGCTTGCAAACAAAACTAAAGCCTGTTTTGTCTAAGGCAGCACTTAGTCACTGTTTATTGTCATAGTTTCTGTACACAAGTTCCTTTTTTTTTGAGTTGGAGTCTCTTTTAACGCAATTTCCTTTTCCAATATGTTTCAGTTATTTATCAAAGAAGATCTGAAATTTTTATTTATAATGATTTGTTAGGTTTCCATAACTTAAGACAGAAAATTCGAATATCAATAAAAATCAAATCTGACTTATAATACATGGTAAGGCAATTTGGCAATAGATAAAATCTTAATTCCTATAAAAGGTAAGGTAATTTGGCAATATAAAAAATAATAAAGTATATTTATGAAACTCTACATTAATGAAATAACATATTTCAATTGCATATTCAACATAATATTTGTGTGTAAAAACATCAAATACATCGAATTCATAAAAAGGTATGATGCTATGTAAAATGGGTGCTTGATTTGCTTCCCATAGCTAATTTTGAAAGTAGATTTCCTAAGCTTAAATTATAGAAACCGTTCCTTACCAACCGATAGAAATATGCAATCGATAGAACAATTCTTAACGATGATTTAACACTAATTTTTCAGACGAATAAACATTAAAACAATAATGACTAAAAACACTGTCTAATCTCAAATTCACCTGAAAACATTCGACTGAACACGCATGGGTACAAGAAAACCGTTGGGAAAAGTGTCCCACTTCCGTTGTTATGGTGTTCGTATGTTCTTAGAAGAAGAAGAGCAGCGCCTTCTAGCGGTACCAAATTAAGTTACTTTGAATGGATAGGCAATTTCGAATTAGTCTGAACAATTTAATGCCAAATTCCCTATACTGCCAAATTACCTTACCTTACCCTATATAGTAAAAATTTATGAAGTATTCGAAATCACAATAATCATTAAAATATTAAGAAAGGAGTGACCAAGATAGCGTACTAAAAAACCAACAAAGTGGGCTTAACTATTGTATATTTGGGATAGAGTAATTAACCAGTCGTGGCAAAGTATTGACAAAAAAGGGTCCAAAGTATTCTAAGATTTAGTAGTTCAGGAAAACCAAGAATAGCATGGGAAAGTAACACTGTTACCGCGTGGGAAGCATAATTTGTAAAGGACAGTGAGAAACGCACAGAAATAACAGAAACCGATTGAAAGAAAACAGGAACACAGTTGGCAGAACATTAGGTGTTCGACATTTTAAAAAGTTAAATTTGATTGGCTGAAATACATAAGGGGGTATATTATGCTTGTTCTTAAAAACTAAAATTATTGGACAAAGGAACTACGATTTTGGGGACTTCGAAAAGTGCAGACGTATTTGGGGATCAAAGTTTTAAGTATGTTTAAAAGGGGTAAATTTGTTTAGAAGTTAAGGGAATTGTAAAAGGAATTGTTAGTTATTTGGGTGTAGAAATTTTAAAAGTGCGACGAGTAATGAATTAGGCATATATTAAGGAAAATAGGGAAGTAAGTTAATTATTGTGTGAAAGTGCAGTGAAGCATTTAACCGGCCAGGTACCAGTGAATTCCAGGAACGCAAATAATAAGTAGAAACCTTCTTATATTAGATTTAGCAAACATAGATATTTATAATTCAGAACAATGATCTAGTAAATTAATTGTCTTTGTAAAAATTATTCTAGTTTTTTTCACTACTTTCTAATTTATAGAAGATCCTGAGAGACATATTTTACATCTGTAACAGCAGGGACTCTTAAAATTGGATCAGAGCTCCAGTAATGTATGCAGATGGTAAAACATGATTACCTATAATAATATTGATACCAATAACAGCTTTCAATTCTGGTACAGTTATGTCTGACCAGTGCTTGCTATTTTTTTGCTGTGAATAAATATTTGTTTCATGACATATTTTATTTAGAATTTCATCACTGAAAAACTGCCCAAATAAACAATTTCTTTGTCAATTTTAGAAAAATTAACAATAACTCCAGGATCTCTTTGCAAATTTTTCTGGTTACATTTTCAAAATAAGTTTTAGTTGTATCAGTCAATCCACTCAGTACCACCTGAGCATTCATCAGAAGATATGTTTTTATCTGTGTGTGGATTGTGGATAATAGAGCTACTGGTGATATAATCTCTAGAATTGCATATTTGGTTGTTATACGAATGGAAGGACGACCTAGGCTGATCGATTGAAGAATTACTCTTCTGATGATCAACATTTTCATCATACGCAATTTTTTGTTGATGTGTTTTTTCTGGGATTGAAATAAAACCATCAATTATAGCCCTGGCTAGTTGAACACCAACAGACCGACTACAAGAGATACTTACTCTGTCACAAGATTCTGTTGCAGATGAATTAGACTGAGAAATGTTTACTATACTGACACCTGAATCATCAAAATCAGTTGATCGAGATGAAACCAACAGCTCGTTCTCTTAAAAATCATCGCAATTATCCCCTTCCTGTTCTGAAATACATGGATCATCCGGCAAGGTGTAGTGAAAGCTGGTAATATCCTCATCCGATAAATTATATTCCTGAAACAATAAGAAGAAGCGTAAGAAGCAAAGGACATTTCCTCAAATTTTGTACAAAAAAATTTGAAGTAGTAAGCCTTGTTCTACTTTCACCTAGAAATTTTCATTTACAAACAAAACCTGTACAGAGTAACAATAACACAGTGGCTTTTATAATACGGAGATGTTCTCAAAATGACTTTACTAGGATGAATTGACAGAATACAACTGGAAGTTGATCATTTCTTTGAGATATGAGAATTATTTACTTAAAATTGTGTACAATTCAGATGATATTTTGTTCAATAAATTATCAATTAACTATTTAATCATTATGGTACATAATAATATACATATATTTTCATATATAAAATATAGAAAAACAATGAAATAGAAAAAAAAACATTGCTCTCCCAAATATCTTGCTGGGATCTGTGGGACAGTGGGATCTGTGGAACCCACTTCAAAATAGTAAAATATTTTATTCATGAGTATAATTATGTTTATTTTATAGCACCAAGCCAGTTCAATTGACATTAATGATGCATAAAAATTTCTTTTATTTACACCTCCAGAACAGCACAAATCGCAGATCTTGTGTACAAACAAACACTCGTAACCTCAAATTCATGTATTATCTTATTTGCAATACTATAATACAAATGATATTTAATTGCAACATTGCATTTTATATTATTATCGTAATTCAATATTGCCCATTCTTAGGGACTTGACGATTAAGTGTTACTTTTGTGTGAAAAAGCCGTTCCCACAGATTTTGAGCAACAAACGAGAACGAATCACGGAATGAATTCATACTTTTTAGGAAGTAATATTTTATTGCCGCCTTCGTTATTCCGTAATTAAATGGGAAGGTACTTATTGAAAATTAGTTTTCTCTTAAAAACGATTGTTTTCCAAACTGCTCACAGTTGTTCTTACTCCCAAAGTGTAATATCCTAATCTTTGTCAATGCAACCTCACATTTTTATTGTTCAGGGAGACTTGTTTTTCGTGAGAAAATTGCATTCTATACAACTTGTTTTATTTGATTTTAAGTATAAAGAAAACTATGGCTACCTATTTCCAGACAGGGTATTTTAAATAACGGGATTTATGGCTCCTTGTTTTAACCAAATACCATTTTTTCCATATTGCCAACTTCTTTCAGTTCACAAATGCGGAATAGCCCCGGCGATAAGAACAATGAAACCAATAGTAACAAATATATTGATAATTTCCTGCCGGTTGTTAATCTAATGAAAGTAGTTCTATCCTTTTCTCAGTCCTACTATGTTTTACCAACCATTACTAATTTTTCTTACAGTGGGTTATAATGAGTAGACACCTCTTTATAACCCAGATAGTGAGCATATCTACTTCAGATAAGAAGTTCTGTGTCGTGATTACCATAATTTCTCCAAATTCCAAGTACTGGATGGTCTTTATGTCCTTTTCTTAGTCCCATTATATACCGCTATCTCTCACTAATTTTTCTTACAGTGACTTTTATTGAGTAGACACCTCTTTATGACCCAGATAGTGGGAATATCTACTACAGATAAGCCGTGTGTGCCGTGATGCCATTATATCTCCCAATTCCATGTACTGAATGGTCGATATGTCCTTTTCTTAGTCCCATTATATACCGCTATCTCTCACTAATCTTTCTTACAGTGGGTTTAATGAGTAGATACCTCTTGATGATCCAGGTAGTGGGAATATCTACTTCAGATAAGCAGTCCTGTGCATTGATGCTATTATATCTCCCAATTCCATGTACTGAATGGTCGTTATGTCCTTTTCTTAGTCCCATTATATTCAGGTAACACTTACTAATCTTTCTTGCAGTGGGTTTAATGAGTAGATACCTCTTGATGATCCAGATAGTGTTAATATCTACTTCAGATAAGTAGTCCTGTGCCGTGGTGCCATTATATCTCCCAATTCCATAAACTGAATGGTCGTTATGTCCTTTTCTTAGTCCCATTATATTCAGGTAACACTTACTAATCTTTCTTACAGATGATTTTAATTTGTAGACACTTTTCATGACACAGAAAATGAGGAGGTCTTCCTCAAATAAATGGGTTTGTTCCGTGATGCTATAATTTCTCCCAATTGTAGGCCTTAGTCCCATTATATTCCACCAACTCTTACTAATCTTTCTTACAGTAGGTTTAATAAGTAGTCACCTTTCATGACACAGATAATGAGAAGGTCTTCCTCAGATAAGTGGTTTTGTTCCGTGTTGCTATAATGTCTCCCAATTCCAGGTAATGTAAGGTATTTATGACCTTCTCTTTTGGTCAATATATTCCACCAAACCTTACTAATCTTTCTTACAGCCAGTTTCATTGAGTTGACAACTCTTTATGACCCAGATAGTGGGAATATCTACTACAGATAAACCGTGTTTGCCGTGATGCCATTATTTCTCCCAATTCCATGTAATGAATAGTCGTTATGTATTTTTCTTAGTCCCATGATATTCAGTTAACACTTATTAATCTTTCTTACAGTGAATTTTAATGAGGAGAATATCCATGGGAATAATTTTAATTTTAATTTAATTTTAATTTTCCATGGGAATATCTACTTCAGATAAGCAGTCCTGTGCATTGATGCTATTATATCTCCCAATTCCATGTACTGAATGGTCGTTATGTCCTTTTCTTAATCCTATTATAATCAGGTAACACTTACTAATCTTTCTTGCAGATGGTTTTAATTTGTAGACACTTTTCATGACACAGATAATGAGAAGGTCTTCCTCAGATAAGTGGTTTTGTTCCGTGTTGCTATAATGTCTCCCAATTCCAGGTAATGTAAGGTATTTATGACCTTTTCTTTTGGTCAATATATTCCACCAACCCTTACTAATCTTTCTTACAGCCAGTTTCATTGAGTTGACAACTCTTTATGACCCAGATAGTGGGAATATCTACTACAGATAAGCCGTGTTTGCCGTGATGCCATTATTTCTCCCAATTCCATGTAATGAATAGTCGTTATGTATTTTTCTTAGTCCCATGATATTCAGTTAACACTTATTAATCTTTCTTACAGTGAATTTTAATGAGGAGAATATCCATGGGAATAATTTTAATTTTCATTTAATTTTAATTTTAATTTTCCATGGGGATATCTACTTCAGATAAGCAGTCCTGTGCATTGATGCTATTATATCTCCCAATTCCATGTACTGAATGGTCGTTATGTCCTTTTCTTAGTCCCATTATATTCAGGCAACACTTACTAATCTTTCTTGCAGTGGGTTTAATGAGTAGATACCTCTTGATGATCCAGGTAGTGGGAATATCTACTTCAGATAAGCAGTCCTGTGCATTGATGCTATTATATCTCCCAATTCCATGTACTGAATGGTCGTTATGTCCTTTTCTTAGTCCCATTATATTCAGGTAACACTTACTAATCTTTCTTACAGTGGGTTTAATGAGTAGATACCTCTTGATGGTCCAGGTAGTGGGAATATCTACTTCAGATAAGCAGTCCTGTGCATTGATGCTATTATATCTCCCAATTACATGTACTGAATGGTCGTTATGTCCTTTTCTTAGTCCCATTATATTCAGGTAACACTTACTAATCTTTCTTACAGTGGGTTTAATGAGTAGATACCTCTTGATGATCCAGGTAGTGGGAATATCTACTTCAGATAAGCAGTCCTGTGCAGTGATGCCACTATATCTCCCAATTCCATGTACTGAATGGTCGTTATGTCCTTTTCTTAGTCCCATTATATTCAGGTAACACTTACTAATCTTTCTTACAGTGGGTTTAATGAGTAGATACCTCTTGATGATCCAGGTAGTGGGAATATCTACTTCAGATAAGCAGTCCTTTGCAGTGATGCCACTATATCTCCCAATTCCATGTATTGAATGGTCGATATGTCCTTTTCTTAATCCCATTATAACCAGTTAGCACTTACTAATCTTTATTACTGCAGGTTTTAATGTGTAGACGCCTCTTCATGACACAGATAACGTAGAGGTCTTCTTCAGATAAGTGGGTTTGTTTCGGGACGCTATAGTTTTCCCAATTCCATGTACTGCAATGTCATTTTCTTGTACCCATTATACTCCGCCAAGCTACACTATGGCCGTAGGTAACTGCTCTACACCGATAAGTACACTCCGAGTCTTTAATAACAATAAATAATAAAATTTCGCTAACACTTACTAATCTTTTTTTACATGGGATTGCAATAAGTAGATATCTCTTCAATTCCGCTTTAGTGAGTAAGCCACTGTGACACTGTAACCCTGCACACGTTATAATATTCCATTTATATCTACCAATTTGCAATCATTACTTATTCTTCTTATATGGGATACTGGATCATCTTAAAACTAAAGGAATTAATGCAATTCTGAGATAGTTTTCAGTTTGTCACACATTTTCAATTACATAAATCCTCTTGAAACAAATTATGCTCTGTCACTATTAAATAACGATGACTTTTAATATGGCAAAGTTATATCTCTGTAAACAAACCACATAGTTCTATTCTCCTTTGGTCCATAAATTAAAACCGTTGTTCTGAAAAGGGTAATTTTGCCGCAACAATGGTAAAACTGATTTATGCCATATTTCAGTTTCAAACCAGCTAGTCTGGAATCAAACCAATGTTTATTATAAAATTAAACCTTTTTTAAAACAAATTGCTATCATAGTTGACATATTAACTCTTTTAACAAACAAATTGGTATAGATAATCTATAGTCCATGTTTGATTGTCGATTATAGCATGATTGAGCCTGTTTCTGTGTTGGCTTAAGCAGTCATAGATGACGTATGGTAACGGATGTGAAATTATATTATAAAAAATTATAAATCTAAAAAAAATAATAAAATTTTAAAAAAATAATAATATATTACCAATCAGAAAAATAGATGGCTGTATGAATAAATAAATAAATAAATAATATATATATATATATATGTATATTATAAGCAATGATATAATTTTAAAAACATATAAAGTAACTGGGCTGTATTATTATTACCTGGAAATCGTCATAACAGGCTGTTAAGAAGTAACGACAGTTCGTGGTACTCTGGATATGGAGTATGATTCATCATGCCAATGCGGATGGGTACGTGGTAACAGCAATGTAAGTAAAGTTACAAAAAAAATATTTGTGGATAATGTTTTTGTGTGCTATTATTTAACCACAGTTTATTGTTAAAAATAAATAGTGAAACTATGTAGAGTTAGCCAGTATTGAGTGTCTTGCGTCTGAAAATTGTTAATTGATAACAGAAATATATATCAAGTTGGAATAATAATATTTGTTTTAAGAGACGTATTGTTTTATTTATTATTGTTTAAACACAGTATACTTGTTGTATTCCAAACAAGTAGTAAAACTATGTAGAGCTAGAGCTAAATTGTGCGTCAGAGTTCTGAAAATGCTGAATTGATAACAGAAATGTACACCACTTTAGAATAAAAATATTTGATGATAAAGGTTTTTATGTATTATTCACTATTTAACCACAGTATTTTATATGGAACAAATAGTAAAACTAGCTATTGTAGCTTGTCATGCCTCTAAGAATTGTTAGTTGATAACAGAAATGTACACAAGGTTAGAATGAAAATATTTGTGTTTAAAGGTTTTTATGTATTATTTTTTTTTTAACAACTGTATGTTTCTCTAAACAAGTAGTAAAATTATGTACAGTTAGCCAGTATAGTGTGTTAGATATGTGTAAATGCTAAATTCATAACCGAAATGTACACAAATGTAATATAAAAATATTTCGAGGTATTGGCTTATACGTATTATTTATTATTATTTATCACCAGTTTTTTATTGCAAACAAGCAGTAAAACTATATAGACCTAGTAAGTATTGGATGTAATGTATCTGAAAATGCTGAAATAATAACCGAAATGTACACCAGGATAGAATAAAAATATTTAGGGTCACGGGTTTTTGTGACATTTATTATTGTGAACCACAGTGTATTATTCCGAGCAAGCAGTAAAACTGTATAGAGCTAGCCAGTATTGCGTGTCAGGTTTCTGAAAATGCTGAAATAATAACCGAAATGTACACCAGGATAGAATAAAAATATTTAGGGTCACGGGTTTTTGTGACATTTATTATTGTGAACCACAGTGTATTATTCCGAGCAAGCAGTAAAACTGTATAGAGCTAGCCAGTATTGCGTGTCAGGTTTCTGAAAATGCTGAAATAATAACCGAAATGTACACCAGGATAGAATAAAAATATTTAGGGTCACGGGTTTTTGTGACATTTATTATTGTGAACCACAGTGTATTATTCCGAGCAAGCAGTAAAACTGTATAGAGCTAGCCAGTATTGCGTGTCAGGTTTCTGAAAATGCTGAAATAATAACCGAAATGTACACCAGGATAGAATAAAAATATTTAGGGTCACGGGTTTTTGTGACATTTATTATTGTGAACCACAGTGTATTATTCCGAGCAAGCAGTAAAACTGTATAGAGCTAGCCAGTATTGCGTGTCAGGTTTCTGAAAATGCTGAAATAATAACCGAAATGTACACCAGGATAGAATATATATATTTATGATAAGTTTTTATGTTTTATTTATTATTATTATATTACAGTGTATTATTCCAAACAAGTAGTAAATCTATGTATCGTGTGTCATGTCACTGAAAATGCTAAAATGATAACCGAATTGTACACCAGGATAGAATAAAAATATTTATGATGACAGGTTTTTAAGTTTCATTCATTATTATTATACCTCAGTATATTATTCCAAACAAGAAGTAAAATTATGTAGAGCTAGCCAGTATTGTGTGTGACGTCTCTGAAAATGCTAAAATGATAATCAAGTTGTACACCAGGATAGAATAAAAATATTTGTTGACACAGGTTTTAATGTATTATTTATAATTACTAAACCTCAGTATATTATTCCAAACATAAAGTAAAATTATGTAGAGCTAGCCAGTATTGTGTGTGACGTCTCTGAAAATGGTAAAAAGGTTAAAAAATGTTTATATGAATAGAATAAAAATATTTATTGTTACACGTTTTTATGTATTATTTATAATTACTAAACCTCATTATATAAATACAAACAAGTAGTAAAACTATGTAGAGTTAGCCAGTATTGTGTGTCAGCTTTGTGAGAGTGCTGAATTCATAAACGAAATGTACAGTAGGATAGATAAAAAGTATCACATTTTAAAGGTTTATATATGGTATTATTTGACCATAGTATTATATTCCAAACAAAAGAGCTAGCCAGTATTGTATGCCATGTTTATGAAAGTACTGCAATGATAAACGAAATTTACACCAAGATAGAATAGAAATATTTGTAGCTACAGTTTTTATGTGGTACTTATTATTTATTCTTAGTGCTTTATCCTAAATGAGTAGTAAATCTATGTAGATCTACCCATTTTCGTGTGTCTTTTTCTGAAAATGCCGAATTATAAACCAAAATTTACAATTAGTAGAACATGCATATATTAGGCCTATTTCAAGCAAGTAGTAAAACTATGTATTGCTAGCCAGTATTGTGTGTTAGGTCTCTGTAATTGCTGAATTGATAACCGAAATGTACTCCAGTTTAGAATAAAATTATTTTTTGTTTTTATGTAATATTTATTATAATTTAACCACATATTATTATTCCAAAGATGTAGTAAATTTATGTGGAGCTAGTCAGTATGGAGTGTCAGGTTTATGAAAATTCCGAATTCACAACCGAAATATACACCTGGTTAGAATAAAATTATGTACTGTTAAGGGTTTTTATGTTTTTTAATTTTACCGCAGTATATTATTCCAAACAGGTAGTAAATTTATGTGGAGCTAGTCAGTATGGTGTGTCAGGTTTATGAAAATTCCGAATTCACAACCGAAATATACACCTGGTTAGAATAAAATTATGTACTGTTAAGGGTTTTTATGTTTTTTAATTTTACCGTAGTATATTATTCCAAACAGGTAGTAAAACTAGGCAGACCTAAACAGTGTTGTGTGTCAGGTATCTGAGAATGGTTAACTGATAACGGAAATGTATATCAGGTTAGAATAAAAAAAAATTATTGTTAGAGTTTTTCAAGTATTATTTATTTTTAATTAACCACTGTATATTATTCCAAACAGGTAGTAAAACTACGCAGACCTAAACAGTGTTGTGTGTCAGGTATCTGAGAATGGTTAACTGATAACGGAAATGTATATCAGGTTAGAATAAAAATATCTATTGTTAGAGGTTTTCAAGTTTATTTTTAATTAACCACTGTATATTATTCCAAACAAGTAGTAAAAGTATGGTGAACTACTCATTATTTTGTTCAGTTTTTTGAAAATGAATTCATAACCGAAATATTTACCCGGTTAGAATAAAATATTTGTGTTTAGAGGTTTTTATGTATTATTTAATATTTTTTAACCACAATTTGTTATTCCAAACCAGGAGTAAAGGTATGTAGGGCTAGCCATTATTGTTTGTCATATATCTAAAAATACTAAATTCATTACGAAATGTACACAAGAATAAAATAAATATATTTGGAAGGTTTGGTTGTTACGTTTTATTTATTACTATTTAACCACAGTATATTATTCTAAAAACAAATAGTAAGCTCATGTAGAGCTAGCCAGTATTGTATGTCACGTCTCTGAAAATGCTTACCTAATTATACATCACGATAGAATAAAAGTACTTATTGTTACAGTTTTTATGTGTTATTTATTATTATTTAACTACAGTTTATTATTCCAAGCAAGCAGTAAAACTACATAGAGCTAGTTAGTATTGGATGTAATGTCTCTGAAAATGCTGAAATAATAACCTAATTATACATCAGGATAGAATAAAAGTACTTATTGTTACAGTTTTTATGTGTTATTTATTATTATTTAACTACAGTTTGTTATTCCAAGCAAGCAGTAAAACTACATAGAGTTATTTAGTATTGGATGTAATGTCCCTGAAAATGCTGAAATAATAACCGAAATGTACATCAGGATAGAATAAAAGTACTTATTGTTACAGGTTTTTATGTGTTATTTATAACCCACTTAACCACAGTATAACTGTATAAAACAACTGTGGCGTAATGTTTAATTTAAATAAAGGAAACCTCTATACCACAAATAACTCTTTCCTGTATTTAAAATCTTAGGTACATTTCAATTTCATAGCAATCATCCTCAGAGCTAATTTACAAAAAAAAATGCATTGAAGCAACATTTTTTATCAAATATATGCACTGGTAACTGCTTCTCCACGCCTCTTTTACATTATCAAGATGAATCACGTTGAAGTGATTGTTACCGTTACACATATTTCAATTAACCAATATACAATTCTACATAAGTTTTAATTTTACAAAATAAGACTACAACTATCTGATAATTATTGAATATAATTAAGAGATCGGGATAGGAACTTTATCACAATTTAATAAATTATTTTCGTCATATTTATGTATATACAAACTTTCAAAACAATTGAACAGATCTTTTGATTTATCATTTTTCTCTAATTTAAAATTATTTATTTCTAAAAAATGTTTCGTGTTTAGGATGTGTTCTGCAATACTTGATTTTTCAGGTTTTTGAAATTTTATATGGCTAATAGGTTCTTTAAACCTGGTTGATAGTTTTCTTTTTGTTTGGCCTACACAAATTTTATTACAAGAATTACAATTTACTTTATAAATCCCAGATTTATCTAGCCTCTTTATATTATCTTTTGGATTACCTAGTAAATGTTTTGGATATTTAGGCTTTTGTAAGCTACTTTTAAATTTACATTAAAAAATTTTTTTTCTAAACCTTTTTGTTAAATCCCTATCAAATGGTAAGTTAATGTATTTATTTATAATTTTTTTTTTTTTTACTAAGGTGGTGGAATTGATTCTAAATTTATTTAAATTTTATTTTCCCAATATATTATTTATTATCTTAGGAACATATCCATTAAAATTTGTTATTACTTTATTTCTGGCTAATTCACATTCAAATCTATTCTAATTCAGAGGAAATGTAATATTATTGATAGCTGTTAATTTATGGCAATTACAATGATAAGAATCATCATTAAAATATATCTATCATTATTTGTATTTGTTCGATACATATCAAATTCAATTTTATTATTATTTCTAATACATAAAACATCAAGAAACGGTAAACATCTAATAAATTCTATTTCAAAGGTAAATTTTATATTTCTATATTTATTGTTAATAATTGCTAAGAAATTTTCTACGTTACATACACTCTCTAATAAAAAAAAACTGCGAACACATCAACAACATATCTAATCCATATTCTAGGAACATATGAAAGTTTATTTCCTAATTCCCTTTAAAAAAATTTCATAAAATATTGGCTATATAAAGTGATAAACTATTCGACCTAGCAGTACAATATTTTTGTTGGTAAAATTCGGTGTTAAAAGAAAGATAATTCTGTCATTCAATACTTAGTTGATTTCACATATTGGTTAAGTTCATTATTCTATGCCTTATTTTATTTTAAAATTTTTTAACAAAATTAATGTTTCAGGAACTGGTATACTTGGAAATAGTGAACTAACTTCAAACGATACAAATATTCTCTGCAGAACCCTAAAAATCTTGGAATGATAACCGAAATGTACACCAGGATAGAATAAAAGTATTTATAGTCACAGGTTTTATGCATTATTTATTATTATTTAACCACAGCATATTATTCCTAACAATCAGTAAAACTATATAGAGCTAGCCATTATTGTCTGTCAGGTCTCTGAAAATCCTGGAATGATAACCAAAATGTACATGTGGATAGAATAAAAATATTTATGGTTACTGGTTTTTATGCTTTATTTATTATTATTTAACCACAGTATATTATTCCAAAAAAGCAGTAAAACTATATAGAGCTAGCCAGTATTGTGGGTCAGGAATCTAAAAATCCTGGAACTTTATTTCTATAACCGAAATGTACACAAGGATAAAAGAAAAATAATAATAGTCAAAGGTATTTATGCGTTTTTTATTATTATTTAACCACAGTATATTATTCCAAAAAAGCAGTAAAACTATATAGAGCAAGCCAGTATTGTGGGTCAGGAATCTAAAAATCCTAGAACTTTATTTCTATAACCGAAATGTACACAAGGATAAAAGAAAAATATTAATAGTCAAAAGTATTTATGCGTTTTTTATTATTATTTAACCACAGTATATTATTCCAAGCAAGCTGTAAAACAATATTGAGTTAGCCTGTATTCTTTATCAGGGCTCTGAAAATGGTGAAATGATAACCGAAATGTACACTAGGGTAGAATAAAAATATGTATGGTCACAGGATTGTATGTGGTATTTATTATTATGTAACCACAGTATATTATTCCAAACAAGCATTAAAACTATGTACAGCTAGCACGTATTGTGGGTCAGGAATCTAAAAATCCTAGAACTTTATTTCTATAACCGAAATGTACACAAGGATAAAAGAAAAATATTAATAGTCAAAAGTATTTATGCGTTTTTTATTATTATTTAACCACAGTATATTATTCCAAGCAAGCTGTAAAACAATATTGAGTTAGCCTGTATTCTTTATCAGGGCTCTGAAAATGGTGAAATGATAACCGAAATGTACACTAGGGTAGAATAAAAATATGTATGGTCACAGGATTGTATGTGGTATTTATTATTATGTAACCACAGTATATTATTCCAAACAAGCATTAAAACTATGTACAGCTAGCACGTATTGTGGGTCAGGTCTCTAAAAATCCGGGAATGATAACCGAAATGTACACTAGGGTAGAATAAAAATATGTATGGTCACAGGATTGTATGTGGTATTTATTATTATGTAACCACAGTATATTATTCCAAGCAAGCTGTAAAACAATATTGAGTTAGCCTGTATTCTTTATCAGGGCTCTGAAAATGGTGAAATGATAACCGAAATGTACACTAGGGTAGAATAAAAATATGTATGGTCACAGGATTGTATGTGGTATTTATTATTATGTAACCACAGTATATTATTCCAAACAAGCATTAAAACTATGTACAGCTAGCACGTATTGTGGGTCAGGAATCTAAAAATCCTAGAACTTTATTTCTATAACCGAAATGTACACAAGGATAAAAGAAAAATATTAATAGTCAAAAGTATTTATGCGTTTTTTATTATTATTTAACCACAGTATATTATTCCAAGCAAGCTGTAAAACAATATTGAGTTAGCCTGTATTCTTTATCAGGGCTCTGAAAATGGTGAAATGATAACCGAAATGTACACTAGGGTAGAATAAAAATATGTATGGTCACAGGATTGTATGTGGTATTTATTATTATGTAACCACAGTATATTATTCCAAACAAGCATTAAAACTATGTACAGCTAGCACGTATTGTGGGTCAGGTCTCTAAAAATCCGGGAATGATAACCGAAATGTACACTAGGGTAGAATAAAAATATGTATGGTCACAGGATTGTATGTGGTATTTATTATTATGTAACCACAGTATATTATTCCAGACAAGCATTAAAACTATGTACAGCTAGCACGTATTGTGGGCCAGGTCTCTAAAAATCCGGGAATGATAACCGAAATGTACACTAGGGTAGAATAAAAATATGTATGGTCACAGGATTGTATGTGGTATTTATTATTATGTAACCACAGTATATTATTCCAGACAAGCATTAAAACTATGTACAGCTAGCACGTATTGTGGGCCAGGTCTCTAAAAATCCGGGAATGATAACCGAAATGTACACTAGGGTAGAATAAAAATATGTATGGTCACAGGATTGTATGTGGTATTTATTATTATGTAACCACAGTATATTATTCCAGACAAGCATTAAAACTATGTACAGCTAGCACGTATTGTGGGCCAGGTCTCTAAAAATCCGGGAATGATAACCGAAATGTACACCAGGGTAGAATAAAAATATGTATGGTCACAGGATTGTATGTGGTATTTATTATTATGTAACCACAGTATATTATTCCAAACAAGCATTAAAACTATGTACAGCTAGCACGTATTGTGGGTCAGGTTTCTAAAAATCCGGGAATGATAACCGAAATGTACACCAGGGTAGAATAAAAATATGTATGGTCACAGGATTGTATGTGGTATTTATTATTATGTAACCACAGTATATTATTCCAAACAAGCATTAAAACTATGTACAGCTAGCACGTATTGTGGGTCAGGTCTCTAAAAATCTGGGAATGATAACCGAAATGTACACCAGGGTAGAATAAAAATATGTATGGTCACAGGATTGTATGTGGTATTTATTATTATGTAACCACAGCATATTATTCTAAACAAGCATTAAAACTATGTACAGCTAGCACGTATTGTGGGTCAGGTCTCTAAAAACCCGGGAATGATAACCGAAATGTACACCAGGGTAGAATAAAAATATGTATGGTCACAGGATTGTATGTGGTATTTATTATTATGTAACCACAGTATATTATTCCAAACAAGCATTAAAACTATGTACAGCTAGCACGTATTATGGGTCTAGTCTCTAAATATCTGGGAATGATAACCGAAATGTACACCAGGGTAGAATAAAAATATGTATGGTCACAGGATTGTATGTGGTATTTATTATTATGTAACCACAGTATATTATTCCAAACAAGCATTAAAACTATGTACAGCTAGCACGTATTGTGGGTCAGGTCTCTAAAAATCCGGGAATGATATGCGAAATGTACACCAGGGTTGAATAAAATTATGTATGGTCACAGGTTTTTTGCGTTTCTAATAATTTTTACCCACATTATATTATTTCAAACTAGCAGTAAAATTACATAGAGCTATCCAGTATTGTAATTCAGGTCTCTTAAAGTCCTGGAATGATATCCGAAATGTATACCAACGTAGAATAAAAGTATTTATGGTCACAGGGTTTTAAGCGGTATTTATTATTATTTAATCCCAGTATATTATTCAATTAAGCAGTAAAACTATATAAAGCTAGTAAGTAAATGTGTCTTGTGTCACTGAAAATCCTGGAATTATAACGGAAATGTACACAAGGATAAAACAAAAATAATATTGGTCAAAGGTATTTATTGGTTTTTTATTATTATTTAACCATATTATATTATTCCAAATAAGCAGTAAAACTATGTACAGCTAGCCAGTAATGTGTGTCATGTCACTGAAAATCTTGGAACAATAACTGAAATGTAAACCAGGATGGAACGAAAATAATAATAGTTGAAGGGTTTTATGCGTTATTTATTATTATTTAACTACAGTATATTATTCCAAACAAATAGTAAAACTATGTTCAGCTAACACCTGGGCCAGGTCTTTGAAAATTTTTTAATGATAACCAAAATAAACACCACGAATGGATAAAAATAATAATGGTTACAGGTTTCTATGCGTCGGTTATTATTATTTAACCACAGTATATTATTGAAACAAGCAGTAAAACTATATAGCCATTATTGTCTGTCAGGGCTCTGATAATCCTGAAATAATAACCGAAATGTACGACAGGATAGAATAAAAATATTTATGATTACAGGTTTTTATGAGTTATTTATTATTATTTAACCGCAGTATATTATGCCAAACAAGCAGTAAAAGTATAAATAGCTAGCCAGTATTGTGGGCCAGGGCTCTGAAAATCCTGGAATGATAACCGAAGTGTACATATGGATGGAAAATAAATGTTTTTTGTCACAGGTCTTTATGCTTTTTTTCATTATATAACCACTCTATATTATTTACAGCAAGCTGTAAATCAATGTACAGCTAGTAAGTATTGTGGGTCAGGTCTCTGAAAATCTTGGAATGTTAACCGAAATATACAGTCAGCGTAAAATAAAAGGTATTTATGTGATATTTATTATTATTTAACTACAATATATTATTCAAAACCTGCAGTAAAACTATATAGAGCTAGTCAGTATTGTATGTCATGTCACTTCCAATCCTAGAATGATAACCGAAATATAAACCAAGATAGAACAAAAATAATAATGTTTACAGGTTTGTATGCGTATTGCTATTCAACCACTGTATTTTTTTCCAAACAAGCAGTAAAACTATATAGAGCTAGCCAGTATTATGTGTCATGTCACTGCAAATCCTAGAATGATAACCGAAATATAAACCATAATAGAACAAAAATAATAATGTTCAAAGGTTTTAATGTTTTTTTATTTTATTATTTAACCACAGGATAATATTCCGAACAAGCAGTAAAACTATATAGAGCTAGTCAGTATTGTGTGTCATGTCACTGCCAATCCTAGAATGATAACCGAAATATAAACCAAGATAGAACAAAAATAATAATGTTTACAGGTTTGTATGCGTATTGCTATTCAACCACTGTATTTTTTTCCAAACAAGCAGTAAAACTATATAGAGCTAGCCAGTATTATGTGTCATGTCACTGCTAATCCTAGAATGATAACCGAAATATAAACCATAATAGAACAAAAATAATAATGGTCAAAGGTTTTTATGTTTTTTATTTTATTGTTTAACCACAGGATAATATTCCAAACAAGCAGTAAAACTATATAGAGCTAGCCTATGTTGTGTGTCATGTCACTACCAATCATAGAATGATAACCGAAATATAAACCATAATAGAATAAAAATAATAATGGTCAAAGGTTTTTATGTTTTTTTATTTTATTATTTAACCACAGGATAATATTCCGAACAAGCAGTAAAACTATATAGAGCTAGCCTATATTGTGTGTCATGTCACTGCCAATCCCAGAATGATAACTGAAATATAAACCACGATAGAACAAAAATAATAATGGTTACAAGTTTGTATGCGTATTGCTATTCAACCTCTGTATTTTTTCCAAACAAGCAGTAAAACTATTAAGAGTTAGCCAGCATTGTGTAACAGGTCTCTGAAAATGCTAAAATAAAAACAGTAATGTACACACGGATAGAATAAATATATTCATGGTTACAAATTTTTATGCGTTATTTATTAATTTCTAACCACAGTATATTATTCCAAAATTAGCAGTAGAACTACATAGTGTTAGCCAGTATTGTATGTCGTGTCACAGAAAGTCCTAACATGATAACCGAAATGTACACCAAGATAGAATAAATGGTTAATGGTAAAAACTTTTTATTCGTTATTTATTATTACCTAACCAACGTATATTATTCCAAACAAGAAGTAAATCTATATAGAGCTTGCTAATATTGTCTGTCAGGTCTCTGAAAATGCTGAAATGATATCCGAAACATACACTAGGATAGAATAAAAATGTTTATTGTCACAGGTTTGTATGATTAATTTATTGTTATTTAACCACAGTACTGTATATTATTCCATAGAAACAGTTAATCTATATAGAGCTAGCCAGTGTTGTGTGTCATATCACTGAAAATCCTGGAATGATAACCGAAATGTATAGCCTACCAGCAAAAAATGAAAATAATAATGGTCACTGGTTTTATGCGTTATTTATTATTATTTAACCACAGTATGCTATTCCAACCAAGCAGTAAAACTATATTGAGGTAGCCAGTATTGTGTTTCAGGGCTCTGAAAATCCTGGAATGATAACCGAAATGTATAGCCTACCAGCAAAAAATGAAAATAATATTGGTCACTGGTTTTATGCGTTATTTATAATTATTTAACCACAGTATGCTATTCCAAACAAGCAGTAAAACTATATTGAGGTAGCCACTATTGTGTTTCAGGGCTCTGAAAATCTTGGAATGATAACCGAAATGTACCTCAGGGTTTAATAAAAATATTTATTGTCACCGGTTTTTAAGCGTTATTTATTATTATTTAACCACAGTATGCTATTCCAAACAAGCAGTAAAACTATATTGAGGTAGCCACTATTGTGTTTCAGGGCTCTGAAAATCTTGGAATGATAACCGAAATGTACCTCAGGGTTTAATAAAAATATTTATTGTCATCGGTTTTTATGCGTTATTTATTATTATTTAATCACTTTATGCTATTCCAAACAAGCAGTAAAACTATATTGAGGTAGCCAGTATTGTGTTTCAGGGCTCTGAAAATCCTGGAATGATAACCGAAATGCACCTCAGGGTTTAATAAAAATATTTATTGTCACCGGTTCTTATGCGTTATTTATTATTATTTAACCACAGTATGCTATTCCAAACAAGCAGTAAAACTATATTGAGGTCCCGTGGCAGTTGCTTGTCTGCTATCGGGCGCCTCCCCAGGTGGTGGATAGGGGAACGCTCGTTGTGCTTGCACTTCCGGTACTGGTGAAATAAAATAGCCAGGGTGAACCAAAACAAGATAAGGGAAGGAACCCCGAAAATAAACCAAATATGAGTAGTAAGAAGGAGATATCTTTTACGGTGCAGGGAGTCGGATCCCCAGTACCGGCACAGGTGGAGGTGACTGAGCAGGCCACACCTGGGTCGTTAGCCCATGACTGCAATTCTTCGAAAAGGGTGGAACACTTGGCCCTGACGCAAGCTACAAGTGTAGAAGATCCGTTCAAGAAAAGCATGAGCACCCATAGGACTCCGCCTCTATTGAGAACATTGGAGAGCAGCTGTGCAGTGGACCTGCCTGCAGGGCCTAGGGATGCCTCTGAGTGTACTCTGGACATCGAGTTGGATGCGAGACCTGATTTACAGACCATCATTACAGAGATCGAAGCTTCTGAAGTTGAAAGGTTAAAGAGGCAAATCAGGGAAGCAGACAAGAACGAAGAGGAGCAGTTAAAAGATATTAGTGCTATCCTCCGTACTATGCGGGAGTCTGTAGCAAAACAGAAGAACGTGAATATGTTCATCAAGAATGGTCTGATTCAATTAGAGGATGGGCTAGAGGTGCTTCGTGCCTGTAGAATCACCCGTCAGAATGCAATTGGTACACTAGCGGAAAGAGCATCTGTGTCTGTAGGAGGTAGTCCTGGTATCCCATACCTACCTCCACGAAAGCGCCCGAGGGAGTCTACTGCGAGTCAGGATGCAGCGGACACCAAGAGCCAGGAACCAGCAAAGGCCGAGGCATGGAATGTAGTGGCCGGTAAAAAAAAGAATAAGAAGAAGCCAGTACTAGAGACACCGCAGCAGCAAGTGTTGGCGCCAAAGCAACAACAATCTAGTCAAAAGAAGAAGCCAACAAAAGAAACAAGACCTAGAAGAAGCGCTGTAGTTATTAAAGCCGCCTCTGGAAAGAGCTACGCCGAGATTCTAGGAGCAATAAGGAAAGACGTGCGGCCAGAAGACAGTGGGACGGTGATCCGCGGGATCAGGAAAACTAGGGAAGGCGGAGTGCTATTGGAACTCAACAGCTGCAAAGACCAAGCGGCACTCCAAACTGCAATTAAAACGGCAATCGGAGAGAGCGGAGAGGTTCGAAGCTTAATCCCCAAGATGAGATTGGAGATTCTGGATCTCGACTCCTACACGACCGAAGAGGAAGTTAAGGAGGCTCTTATCCGGGACATGGTAGAAGGGGAGGTGAAGATATCCATTCTTGGCCCTAATGTTAGGGAACAATGTATGGCGATAATAGAAGTAGAAGAGGCGCAGGGAGTTAAACTGATAAGGAAAGGCAGAATTAAGGTAGGGTGGATCTTTGCCAGGCTCAGACGAAGGATTGAGGTCCGACGCTGTTTCAGGTGTCTTGAATACGACCATGTAAGGAGCGAGTGTAAGGGCCCTGATAGAAGTGATCTGTGCTGGAAGTGTGGACACAGAGATCACAAGGCGGTTACGTGTAAGGCAGAAGCACGGTGTATCCTTTGTACGGATGGAGGGTATAAGGATATATCTGTAAACCATGTGCTGGGGTCAGGTTATTGTAAAGTTTTTCGGGAAGCTTTAGCTTCGACAAAGGATAAGTACAAAGGCTGATGAAGGTGTTGCAGGGTAACCTCAACAGATGTAGGGCCGCTGATGGATTGATTGACCAACTGGTACTGGAGACAGGAACTGGAATCGCAATCATCAGTGAGCCATATCGTAATAGAGGAAAACCAACATGGTTTACGGACGAATCTGGAATGGCAGTAATCTGGATCACGGACCAGCCAAAGATCCCTGTCAGTAGGAGTGGTTCGGGAAGTGGTTACGTTTGGATTAGAAGCGGGAACTTGACATTCGTCAGTTGCTACTTCTCTCCAAATGAGGGTATCCGGATTTATCAGGAGAAACTGGGCAGCATGGAGGACTCAGTGAGAGAACTTGGTGGACGAATTGTAATAGCTGGAGATTTCAACGCCAGGGCGGTAGAATGGGGAATGCCGCGTGCAAATAGAAGAGGCCAACTTCTGTTGGAAATGGCAGCTAGACTGGGGCTTAGGATCTTAAATACAGGCAGCACCCCAACGTACCATCGACCAGGCTATGGGTACTCAATTCCGGATGTAACGATGGTATCTGAAGAACTGGAACGGGGATGTGGAAACTGGCGAGTGCTCCCAGACTATACGGGGAGCGACCATGATTATATAGCTTTTGATATTGAAGAAAGGAATGTTACACCTCATTTCAGGAACCGATGCCAGTCAAGGTGGAATGTAGGGAAAATGGATAAAGACATGTTGGTTGAGACGTTAAGTTTTATGGTGCATTGTGATCCTGTCTGCTACCCAGATTCACCTAACGTAAGAGACGTAGAAACTGCCGTTAAACACGTAACACGCATTATACGACAGGCCTGCGAAATGGCAATGCCTAGAAAGAGCATCCACAAAGCAAGGCAGCAGGTTTATTGGTAGAGCGACGATATAGCCGACCTTAGGCGGATATGTCTTCAACTCAGACGGAAGGCACAGCGAGCTCATGGCGGGGTTAATGCAGCAGCTCTATCCTCAGAGTACAAAGAAGCAAAAAAAGCTTTAACTAAAGCAATCAGGCTAAGCAAGGAACGGTGCTGGAAATCCCTCTGTCAAGAAATTAATGAAGACCCCTGGGGTATGGGCTATAAGTTGGTTACACGCAAGCTGAGTAGTGGATGCTCTGACCAGGCATTGAGTGCCGGCACTATGAGAAGAATGGTAGATGCACTTTTTCCTGATCACCAACGTCCAGTCCCACTTGGAGCACCATGTGAGAATATCAATGTTCCTTTGTTCACTGAAGCAGAATTGTCGACGGCAGTAATGTCTTTAAAAAATGGGAAGGCCCCAGGACCGGACGGAGTCCCATCGGAGGTATTAAAGATTGTCGCCCGAACCCAACCATATCTTTTACTGGATATGTTCAATGCTTGTTTGAAGGTAGGCATATTTTCTTCTCCCTGGAAAGTGGCGCGGCTGGTGCTGATTAATAAAGGGAAGGGATCTCCCGACTCTCCGTCATCGTACAGGCCGTTGTGCATGCTGGACACGACAGGGAAGGTAATGGAAAAGCTGATAAAACCGAGGCTGAGAAACGCAATACAAGCAGCAGGAGGCCTTACCATGAATCAACATGGGTTTCGGAAGGGCCATTCGACAATAACGGCGATAAAACAGGTGATAGAGGCTAGGGAAATGGGAGATCGCGTGTGTCATGGGGCCAGACCTATTGTCCTGCTGGTGACACTAGATGTCAAAAATGCTTTCAACTCTGTCCGTTGGTCAGCTATAATTGAGGCCCTAGAGCAAAAGTTCATTGTTCCACAATATCCACTGACTGTTATCAGAGATTATCTGAGAGATCGCCGGCTGACTTGGACGGCCGAGGGAAGACAGTGGACAAAGGAAATTACAGCTAGGGCTGCTCAAGGGTCAGTATTGGGACCAGTCCTGTGGAACGTGGCATATGATGGCCTGCTTAGATTAGAAATGCCAGACGACGTATATCTAGTGGGCTACGCTGACGACGTTGCGGCTGTCATTACAGCCCGTAGCACCGAGTTGGCGCAGGTGCGGCTGAACCAGGTTATGCGAAGGATTAACCGATGGATGGAGGAGAACGGATTGGAGTTAGCAGTTTCCAAGACGGAGATGGTGCTGCTGACAAGATCGAGGTTGCCGATGGTAGTTCCAATGCTAGTGGGAGAGGAGACTATCTACACTAGGAGAACGGCCAAATATCTTGGAGTACTAATGGATAACAAGCTTACGTACGGGGAACATCTTCGTATGACCTGTGACAAGGCTGCGGTGGCGACCTCGTCACTCGCGAGATTAATGGCCAACGTCGGCGGCCCAAGTGCGGCTCCTGTGGTCTGTGGTGAAATCTGTCTTGCTGTACGGTGCTGAAATCTGGGCAGATGCTGTCAAAACACGTAGAAATTGTGTCAGATTAAACTCAGTACAGAGAATGGGGGAATTAAGAATTGCGAGTGCCTACCGTACTGTTTCGTTGGCTGCAGTGTTGGTGGTGGCAGGTATTGCGCCAATTGACTTATTGGCTCAAGAGAGGAAACTTGCCTATACCTCCAGCAAGGATGTAGGTAAAGTGGAGGCAGCGAAGAGAGCTAGGGCCAAAACCATGGCTGAGTGGCAGCAGCGATGGAATACTGAACCAACAGGGAGATGGACGTTCACCCTGATTAACAACGTGAAGGAGTGGACAGAACGCAAACACGGAGAAGTTAGTTTTTTCATGACACAATTTCTGACTGGCCACGGCTATTTCCGTGCATATCTTTATAGGATGGGAAAAGTCTTATCAAAGTACTGCCGGGTGTGTAACGATTGTATTGATGACGCAAGACACACATTTTTTGAGTGTGACAGATTCGCCGACCAGAGGAGCCGGTTGATGGCACGTGCCGTGGGTCTCTCAACAGAGAATATCGTGCGGATGATGCTTGCAACTGAACACAATTTGAGGACTGTAGAATGGTATATCGAAACCATCCTACGCTGTAAAAAAGAAGAGGGATGGTTAGATCCATGATAGAGGGCACTAGATAAAAGGCACCACCTCGAAGTAATTCTTCGGCGGTCCCGGGGTGGAATCTTTGCCTGGGAAAGACGGGTTTTAGTGGGTATACTCTCATGTAGAGCCTAGTGCAATGTCGAGAGGAGTCCCACACTATGTGCATAAAGCATTTCCCGTCGTTAAAAAAAAAAAAAAAATAAAAAAAAAAAAAAAAAAAAAAAAAAAAAAAAAAAAAACTATATTGAGGTAGCCAGTATTGTGTTTTAGGGCTCTGAAATTCTTGGAATGATAACCGAAATGTACCTCAGGGTTTAATAAAAATATTTATTGTCATCGGTTTTTATGCGTTATTTATTATTATTTAACCACATTGTGCTATTCCAAACAAGCAGTAAAACTATATAGAGCTAGCCTATGTTGTGTGTCATGTCACTGCCAATCATAGAATGATAACCGAAATATAAACCACGATAGAACAAAAATAATAATGGTTACAAGTTTGTATGCGTATTGCTATTCAACCTCTGTATTTTTTCCAAACAAGCAGTAAAACTATTAAGAGTTAGCCAGCATTGTGTAACAGGTCTCTGAAAATGCTAAAATAAAAACAGTAATGTACACACGCATAGAATAAATATATTCATGGTTACAAATTTTTATGCGTTATTTATTAATTTCTAACCACAGTATATTATTCCAAAATTAGCAGTAGAACTACATAGTGTTAGCCAGTATTGTATGTCGTGTCGCAGAAAGTCCTAACATGATAACCGAAATGTACACCAAGATAGAATAAATGGTTAATGGTAAAAACTTTTTATTCGTTATTTATTATTACCTAACCAACGTATATTATTCCAAACAAGAAGTAAATCTATATAGAGCTTGCTAATATTGTCTGTCAGGTCTCTGAAAATGCTGAAATGATACCCGAAACATACACTAGGATAGAATAAAAATTTTTATTGTCACAGGTTTTTATGATTAATTTATTGTTATTTAACCACAGTACTGTATATTATTCCATAGAAACAGTTAATCTATATAGAGCTAGCCAGTGTTGTGTGTCATATCACTGAAAATCCTGGAATGATAACCGAAATGTAGAGCCTACCAGCAAAAAATGAAAATAATAATGGTCACTGGTTTTATGCGTTATTTATAATTATTTAACCACAGTATGCTATTCCAAACAAGCAGTAAAACTATATTGAGGTAGCCAGTATTGTGTTTCAGGGCTCTGAAAATCCTGGAATGATAACCGAAATGTATAGCCTACCAGCAAAAAATGAAAATAATATTGGTCACTGGTTTTATGCGTTATTTATAATTATTTAACCACAGTATGCTATTCCAAACAAGCAGTAAAACTATATTGAGGTAGCCAGTATTGTGTTTCAGGGCTCTGAAATTCTTGGAATGATAACCGAAATGTACCTCAGGGTTTAATAAAAATATTTATTGTCATCGGTTTTTATGCGTTATTTATTATTATTTAACCACATTATGCTATTCCAAACAAGCAGTAAAACTATATAGAGCTAGCCTATGTTGTGTGTCATGTCACTGCCAATCATAGAATGATAACCGAAATATAAACCACGATAGAACAAAAATAATAATGGTTACAAGTTTGTATGCGTATTGCTATTCAACCTCTGTATTTTTTCCAAACAAGCAGTAAAACTATTAAGAGTTAGCCAGCATTGTGTAACAGGTCTCTGAAAATGCTAAAATAAAAACAGTAATGTACACACGGATAGAATAAATATATTCATGGTTACAAATTTTTATGCGTTATTTATTAATTTCTAACCACAGTATATTATTAAAAAATTAGCAGTAGAACTACATAGTGTTAGCCAGTATTGTATGTCGTGTCACAGAAAGTCCTAACATGATAACCGAAATGTACACCAAGATAGAATAAATGGTTAATGGTAAAAACTTTTTATTCGTTATTTATTATTACCTAACCAACGTATATTATTCCAAACAAGAAGTAAATCTATATAGAGCTTGCTAATATTGTCTGTCAGGTCTCTGAAAATGCTAAATGATACCCGAAACATACACTAGGATAGAATAAAAATGTTTATTGTCACAGGTTTTTATGATTAATTTATTGTTATTTAACCACAGTACTGTATATTATTCCATAGAAACAGTTAATCTATATAGAGCTAGCCAGTGTTGTGTGTCATATCACTGAAAATCCTGGAATGATAACCGAAATGTATAGCCTACCAGCAAAAAATGAAAATAATAATGGTCACTGGTTTTATGCGTTATTTATAATTATTTAACCACAGTATGCTATTCCAAACAAGAAGTAAAACTATATTGAGGTAGCCACTATTGTGTTTCAGGGCTCTGAAAACCCTGGAATGATAACCGAAATGTATAGCCTACCAGCAAAAAATGAAAATAATATTGGTCACTGGTTTTATGCGTTATTTATAATTATTTAACCACAGTATGCTA